>LD688996.1:659004-706272 GCA_003118335.3 Papilio memnon
TGGTCGTGGTATTGCACCGGGCGAGCCGACCCATTCGTGCTAAGATGTTAAAGCGGGCTCTACCACTGTGCAACTAAACAGTTGAATGGGCTGCAAAACAATCGACAATCGCACAACTGTGCGATAGTCTCAGGCTGATTTAACATGACACTTGTGCGTGTAAATATGCGTGCGAACGCATGCACAATGCTTATCCAAATTCAAAAGTTTCCAATAAGCGAAGCGAGACCAAAATAATTCTAGCTTGGAATTGGTTTGATTTATTTCAATTGAATAGCGGCTAGATTCTGGTATTGGGGTAAATATAATTAACATTAAATTTTCGCTTCGCAGGTGATGTGAGCCCCCAATGTGTACTATGTGTGTATAGGCAAGTGAAAGATGTTTTTTTTAACTTTAACCTTCGACTGTGTGAACTGGTACAAACAATAACTATCGACCTTTCTGCGGTGTCGTGATTACGTTTTTTCCCATAGTGTGTTTAGTTGACATTTTTATGTTATTATATTATAAGGTGGCAAACGAGCAAGCGGCCACCTGACTCCGCCAAAATGGCGAAGCGACCGCTGCCCAAAGATATTCGCGATAGCGGATACGTTGCCTACCCTTTATCGACGGAGGAGACGCACATAAAGAGGATATTTCCTCTTCCTATGCGTCTCCGCCAAATCCAAGTTCTCTTTCCGTCCTATTCTTATGAGAAAAAGGGTGGAAAGGAAAAGGGACTAAAGTTGTACGCGGAATTGCTTCCGCTTCACGCCTGTCTTCTGTGTGGTCGTGGTAACCGGGCGAGCCAATCCATTCGTGCGAAGATGTTAAAGAGGACTCTACCACTGACAGGATCTAAGTTAGAGGATCCCAACCTTTTTTCCTCTTGGATCCTCATTTTTTTGCTGTCCCGGTGGGTTATTGAGAAACATAAATCTTGCAAATGAAATGTCAATTAGACACCATTCGGCGAGCCTTCAGTACGAGTATATTCGAGCCCGGATAAAATTTACTTAGACCCCCATTTACAAATCGTCGACTGCCAATTTTGTTTCCACTTGGACTACTTTGGGAATCACTGGTCTAGGTGTAAACTGTTTTGTGAACCGCCGAATAGCTCCGCACATATTGCATGACTCGACATGCGTGTGGAGTCTATCATATACATTGTACGTGTCTTATTGTAAACAATAAAACATATTTTGAAAATAGTTACATCCAAACAAATATATTCGCTAGTGAACATTCTAATAACAATTAACAACGCGAGGTAGCGTTATTACGAATCATCTTCTGGGACAAAACGTGATTGTTTTTATTTGATGAACGTTCTGTTTGTAAACTTTTTGTGAGCGTGGAAAATGTTTGAGCGGGCCAGTCGCTCTACGGCCAAGTGAACGTTCGCACATCGATATGTTATACATTCTGCTGCTTGCATTCCTGACCATCTCCCCTATATCCTCGGAAGTATCTCCGGAACCAGCTAGAATTAAGAAACAAAAACATAGAAGTGAACATTCAGATAAGAACGCATGGAAAAAGGAATATGAAGATGAGTTGAGTAGAGCTATGCTAGCATCGAGGAAACGGGATAATTACACCAGAGTTGTGCAGTCCGCTATGATGTCAGAAAACGAGGCTGTTATAGAAAAAATCATGGAGTCGATCACTACAAGTGAAAAATATTTAAAGAAAATTGACAGTATAGATTTCAGATTAAACAGACTGGATATAGAAGTTCACGAGAAAACCAATAACATATTGAAATATCTAGCGGCGCTGTCGAAATCATTACAAAGTCAATTGTTCCCGGAGAAGTTGGATACAGCAATAGACTTATTGAAGACAGATATAAGTTACGTAAGAGCAAAATTAGAAAAAGCATCTCAAGATAGGGGAGGTATTACTCTATCACATTGTAAGCCTTCTTTACAAATTACGTATACAATTATGTATATCGTGCTTTTTATAATTTTCTTTGTTGTCCAATCGTAAACTGTTTTCTTTTTAACACTTTTTGGTAACAATTTAAGTATCATATTAAGTATTATATGTAAAAGTCAGATAAGTACTCCACTGGTAAATTGTTCACAACAAATAATCAAAAGGGGTTTTTATTTTCCAAGATAATCTCAATAAAACTGTGTGTAAAAATGAAGCAGTAAATAGTTAGTTATTAGGGTTACACAAAAACTTTAATATGCCAAATTGCCTAATACAATACACCTCCGCCTTCACAATAATCTTACTTCCTAAGTTTTCGCTTTGTGTAAATGTTCAAATAATTCTTACCTATTTTTAAAATCCTAAAAAAAAAAAGCTAACGTTAGGAAAATTCTTATCTTTTTGTCATAAAAACTGATGAAGTTTTTCCTCACGAGCACGATAAGCAGGATTTTGCGATCCGCGAATTCATAGCATGGTCTAAAAATTATTACTTTTAACTGATCAGTCACAATGGGCCAGGCCACATGGTTGCATTTTTCAGATAATTTTATCTATGTATTTACTACATAGATTCAGTTCTAATTGAACAGTTGGACAGGACTGTATGCCACAATACTATATATTTTTAAGTGATGACCATTACTGTTGCAGTGGATACTGGCGGCTATAGATTAGAATCCGGGCTGGACTCGCGGCTTAAGTTCGTTGAGGACCACATCAAGGGTATCATGGCCAGTGTTGAGTCCATTTCAGGAGTCATAGCGGAAGTAAAACATCGGCAGAACAATAAACTTTATCACAAGTAAGTACGACATAGGCATGTTATGTGGAGGGTTGAATCGCATGTTACAAGAACTTTATGAGTGTAGAGAAGTACACCGGTAGAGGTAATTGAGCTAGGAAGAGATGGATTGCGTGTAAGATGATATGACCAAGAAGGGAGTGGTGAATGAGATGACGGATGATAGAGTTATTTGGAGAAAGAGAACCCGGTGCGCTGACCCTACGGGAGAAGGATAAGGTAGGGGAGATGATGATGACAAGTAAGTATGACATCGTAGTAGGTGGTGTTAAAGTATAATGCCATGGCACAAGATGACGATCGAATGACCTCAGATTACATTTTTATACTTTGATTCCTGAGTGGACTGACAAATACCGTATTTGAATGACGAGTGTGCAACACTGCGATTTCGATAATTAGTGGTTTTCATGTATTCTAGCTGCAAAATTTATTTCAAATTTTTCAGTCGACAGGAATCAAGCGGCGGATTGGATAGCTTATCAATAATAAGTGAGTTTAGAAAAGCGCTCCATGAACAGAAGCCGAAGAAATGTGAATGCAAGTTAGTATCAAATCTCTAAAGTTGGCCTTTATCGAAATAACTCAATACTATTTCAAATTTTATTTATTTCTTCTCAGAATCGGTCGAATGGATCGTAATGAGCGATACCCTACGGATTGTCACGAAATACAAATTCAAGGTTTCAACATATCAGGCATTTACAAGATCAAACCCGACGACATTGATCCGTTCTACGTATTGTGTGATCTTAGCACCGCCGGTGGGGGATGGACTGTAAGAACAATAATTATACTGTATATCATTTAGTAAATTGAGTAGCTCATCTCTCTGAGTTTATCATTTCTACTATAGTAATCCACCCATCAAATTTTAATCATACTTCATACTTCATACTTCATACTTCATACTCATACTAATATTATAAATGCGAAAGTTTAGATGGATGGATGGATGGATGGATGGATGTTTGTTAGAGTTTGTAGCCTAAACAGCTAAACGGATTACGATGAAATTTGGTATAGATGTAGAGGATAGTCTGGAAGAACACATAGGCTAATCACTTTTGTTTTTTTTTTTAATTCCACGCGGACGGAGTCACGGGCAAAAGCTGGTATTATTATAATGGTGAAAAATACTTTCACTAAAATGCGTTAAGGAAGTTTCCGCTCATACTGTAACTGTAATTTAATAACTGCCAGTTGCCTGCACTGTACCCCTGTGCAGGCAACTGGCAGTTATTAAATTTGATTGCAAGTCAATAGCTCTCCAATTTCCGTGTGGGATAGCGCTATTGAAGGACAGTGAGCTTACAAGCATCAACTGTTAACATTATCAACTATTTGACTGCTGTTATATTAACCTTATCGTTACATATTTTAAGGTATTTCAAAATCGTTACGACGGCTCGCAAGATTTTTACAAGTCTTGGTCTGAGTATAAGTACGGCTTCGGCAACTTGGCGGGAGAATTCTGGTTAGGGTTGGAGCAGCTACACCATCTCACCAGTCAGAAGTTGTACGAGCTGAGGATCGAGCTTGAGACGCAGCACGGGAGGGACGGCTTCGCGGGATACTCGGTCTTCACAATCGCACCAGAACATGAAGGTTACAGGATTAGTACGCTCGGCTCCTTCCATGGATCTGCAGGTATATTCTTTGACTATATCAGGTTCTAAAGTTATAAAAAATGGTGTGTATACCGTTTTTTATTACCCAACCATGCATCAAATTTTACCGTACTCAAAGGGCAAAAAGCAGAGTACCTAAAAAAATAGTTTTTTAAAATCATTTGTTTAGTATTAAATAACGCATAACTTAGAGTTAGGGGAACCTTACCACAACAGTAACTTACTGTTCATATGTTCATATGGTACAAAATTAAGACGAAATAATGATGAAATGGAAACAAGAGACAATTTACAATACAAAAACCCGTTATATCGACCGCATAGAGTAGCAAGAGGACAGGGAGATGATTTTTTAGTGAAGAGTGTTTTGTTTAAGGTGATTCATTATCATATCACGCTGGGCAGAAGTTTTCGACGTATGATGCAGACAATGACGAATGGAAGGAGGGGTCTTGTGCCACCGAACATGGCGGTGCCTGGTGGTACAAAGAATGTGACAAAAGGTAATACGTTATTATGTCGTCGTAAGAAGGTACATAGTTTTCTACCTCAATATGTTTCCATTGAATAATATCTAAACCGTTGTTGATCGCAATCTGTGCCTTCTGAGTTTAAAGTAGCTAGACTATTCGTCTATTTTGCAAGACTGTGAAAGAAAGAGAGCATTAGAACATTCTAGCTTTCGCTCGCGACTCCGTCCGCGTGGAATTAAAAAAAACAAAAGTGAGTAGCTTATGTGTTCTTCCAGACTATCCTCTACATCTATACCAAATTTAATCGAAATCCATTCATTTAGGCTACAAACTCTACCTAACATCCATCCATCCATCCATCCGTCCATCTAAACTTTCGCATTTATAATATTAGTATAGGTATATGAAGTATGATGTATACAGTAAAACCACATAATCTATGAAATGTTTATAAATAGTTTAGGAAGATTAATTATTATTACTTTAATGCAATCGATTGTTCTTGTGTTACAGTAACCTTAACGGCAGATATACATTGTCAGCGGAGGAACCACAAGGTCAGAACATGTATTGGATCTCGTTCAAAGCGCCTGCGGTGCCGCTCACCAAGTCGCGGATGATGATCCGTCCCCTGCCAGCCAGTCGGCCACTAGACTACAACCAGTATCCCAGGGTAATCGCCGTCCTTTATACAAACTAAAATACTTTTTACACCCATTCAGTATTCTTAGAAAATCAATTAAATACTAAGTTTTCACACTACTAGCTACACGACCCAGCGTAGCTCATGTAGAAAGTTTTTTCTAATTAAGACAACGCAATTAATCTTTTCCTTAGCCAAAGGCGGATCCATCTTTGGTGTCAGGGGGGTCATATAGACGTGGTCAAGTCAAGAGCTTGACAAAATATGTAAATATATTACTAACCAGCTCAGGGGGGAGTCATGACCCCCACGCCTCCCCCGGATCCACCGTTGTCCTTAGCCCATTACTAAGTAGCTGACTATTCTTCTAGAAACATCAAAGAAATAATTTGTAAGCATACAAAAAGTTACATAGATACAGGAAAATCTGAGGAAAATATTCCAATTGTCCGCCGCAATTTTCCATTTATGAATAAAACACAAAAAACTTGTGACCTTTTTATGATAATATTGTTTGCGAGAAGATGGAGCACATTATTTAATGCTTATCGATATTTCATTCGCCATCCTATTATATTAAATTGTAAGACCAAATTATTTTCAGAAACGTCAGGCTGGTTATGTATGCAGGGTTATTTAAACGAGCATTATTTTTAATTAAAAAACATTTTTAGTATTTTTACAACATGACATTTCGTTAAGATAAAGTTTCCACTTGGTCTGTAGGAAAGCAAATATGGTCAGCACCATCGGTTGCGGAGAATGTCCGGGACGCATTGCTTGAATGGGCAAGTATCCCACTATATTTAGTCTTCCTGCAAATTTGACCCAGTACTTCTTAGTATTTATAGTAAACTGGCTGTTGCCCGCGACTTCGTCCACGCATAAGATATAAAAAGTAGCCTATAATATGCCCGTCTATGTCAGCTACCCTTCAGTGAAAGTCCGGTCGAAATCGGCCCAGCCGTTTCGGAGATTACCCGAAACAAACGCTGCTTGCGGACAGACAGACAGACAGACAATAAAAAATTGAATGCGATTTTCGTTATCAGCAACGCAAATATATCATCTTCCCGAAATCTGGAATTTTTCTTTTTATATTACAAACAGACACTGCAATTTTATTATATGTATAGATAGATAGATAAACTAATTAAAAATAATGCACGCTTAAATACCTCTTTATAAAGTATTTTGTGGTTGAAATATAATCATCAACCTGCATCATTCCATTGCTAGACAAAAAGCTTCCCTAAAGCCTTTCACATCGCTTACGTTTGCGTTGGCTGCTAAGCCCTTGCGACATCCTGTCATTATCATGTAATTTTTATATACATTTCTTTGTTAATAGGTTGCAATATAACCCAAGAATGAGGTAGCTTATGTTGTTTTCAGAAAATTTTAGAGAGCACAAAAGTAAAACCGTCAGACGCACCGAAGGGGCTTCGGGCGAAGCCAACGTTCGAGGCGGCACATCTAAGGAAACCTTACCGGTACGAAGGGCACACGCGAGACGAAGTATTTTTCCCAAATTATTCGTAGAAATATCAGTAGACAAATGTGAACAATGCAATAGGTGTGGCACAAGTTCAACTAGAAATTGTTACAGAGTTTATTCAACGTGATAACGCAAATCTGTTGCGAATTTGCGAAATTCATTTATTGTACAAATTAATCAAGAGACTTATTCGAGTGAAATCATTATGAGAATTGATTTCCTAACTATTTTTATAACACGAGTAAAATATTTTTAAAGGAATGTTAACAATGTAATTTACATTGTCATTATTTTTGTGTATGTACAGTCGTGGAAATCCGCGGTGTTGCACATACAAAAAAATTGCCCTTTTCCTTGCAACAAGCTCCGCCTCTTATTGGTTATTTTGTAGTATCAATGCGTACAAATTGTTCACACGGCCGTAGCTTTAAAGTGAAACACTACCAGATTACCCGACTGTACTTATGTGTATTATTTGTGAAAATATCAAGCTTAGCCTATTTATACTATAGATCCAAAAGCTTGTCAGTCGTAATATTTATATATTCACAAAAACATATTGTCATCTCTATCCTTCTCTCTGAAAATTATGAGATGGTACAATAATAACTGTTGTATTTTCAAACTATGACATGTTGTCTATAGACATTTCATAACAAAAAATATTTATAAAGTTCATATGTTTTCTCAAGTTATGGCAACCGTAATCCGACCACGGATTGACTTGCCCGTGGGGAAATTATTTCGGCGTAATTCTCACGGGTTGCAACGTCATTAAACTCCTTCGTTATGTGAACTTGACGTGTATACTTAACGGTGGGTGTACAATGTTGAGTCGTAGCACTTCTGTTCTAACCTAAACCATTTGCCTAACACAATTTAACAATCCCGGACAATCGAGTTCCTTAATTTTATTTTATCGTTCCCAATAATTTTATAAACTGTATTTGTCGAAAATACCGCATGCATTTGCTTCAAAACTATTTGAGCTTTGTTTTAGTTGTGCCTCGTCCGCTTTCTTTACTAACATGTTTAGTGACAGTTAAAAAAACAAAAAATTCTTAGTGTTCTCTATTATATGAAATTCCTAGCGACATGTAATTAGGTAATATACTTAGACTTAAGCCTGTTACATACAATCAGTTTTAAATGAATAGTTGGAATTTTTAGACAAAATTGCGCGAGTGTAAGCAAAATGTTTACAGTCAGTCCTGTACTATTTTGTCTATACGTGCAGTTTTGATTTAACTTTCGACTGTTCAGTTAGAACTAAAGGTCTGTACTTGGCTTACCAAGCTTAGTAACATGTTGAAAGAGAAGTTTCTCGGTGTTTTGTATTATATAAAATTCTTATCGACAAATAAGTATATTAGCTTTAAGCTTCATCCTACGATTTAAGTATAGTGTAAATTCCGAATAAATAATAAGCTTTATTGCTAGTGTTTTTGTTATTGTTTGAAAATTGTTTTTATTACTTTCAGTGTGTATTCAGGTTCT
Organism: Papilio memnon; assembly: GCA_003118335.3. Taxonomy (NCBI): domain Eukaryota; kingdom Metazoa; phylum Arthropoda; class Insecta; order Lepidoptera; family Papilionidae; genus Papilio; species Papilio memnon. Next base: position 667,484 of record LD688996.1, read on the forward strand.
AATTAGGGTAGGAAAGAAATAAAAAAGACAAACCAGTTTAATCCACTTTATTAAAGAAAAAAATGATACAAAGCATGTGTTTTAATTTTTTAACAAAATTTATTCGAACTGCTAAAATGTGTATCAATCAATCTTATTAGAAATCAGTTAACACGTTCAGTGCGAGACGCGATGCGAGCTGTCATTAATACGTACATACGAATAGTAGTGGCATTGAACGTGTTATTTTGCAGTGTCACTAGTTGTTTGGAAACTGTTTCTCTATAAAAGCTTTGCGACAACAGTGAGACTACGTGTATACAAATAGGCTGCGGTAGAGACTGAATTATAGAGTGGACTCTGAATAATATAATCGAAAAGTACTAATCAACATAATTGCCATCTTCAGTTTAACTAAAGATTACTTGCTAAATTCTAACATTAAACACTACACATTGAATAATATGACATTAAGATTACGACATCGATCGGTGTACTAAATATATTATTGTTATAACGGCTCGTGGGCCGACGAAAGAACATCAAATGATTAAAAAAGAATTAAAAACCCGCTACTTCGGAAAACATTTTAAATGATATAATTACTAGTCCTTAATATATAGTATATAGTTAAAAAGTACTTCCAAAATATGTAATTATAAAGTAAGTTTTTAACTCCCAAACTACTGACCTGTTTTTGGTATTTGCATTAGATAAAACCAGTACAGACATCAAGATTACATGATTAAGAGATTACGTACATATAATTACTTCAATCGTGCAAATTAATTACACGATCTACTCTACGATAATATAAATGTATATGCTAAATTATTTAAAAAAAAATAGAAAAATTACATGCTACGAAAACTTGAAGAACTAAGTAGCACCATATATAAAATGATTAAATGCTGCACTCAGAGTTAAATAGATACTTAGGTATATATTTATTATACGAAATCTGCGCTAAGCGATTCCCTTAAACTTAAACAACTCTGGATACAGCAGAAAATCCTAAAATAAAAAATATGCGAGAAAAAATAAAGACAAAGCGTTTACTTTGGCGAAACTATTATAAAATTAGTAGACGGCGATTGCACATTAGGTTATTTATAACCAATAGCAGCTCTATTTAACAATCATAAATATTAAACAAAGTACATAATTACCGCTGTAAACAAAAAAAATACACAAATCAACCAGAACATTATCCCAACACGTAATAAGCTTATCAGCTAATAAGAACATTAAAAATTTTTTAACATTATTAATACTTGAGACAGACAAGTGTCTGTTCCACAAATATACACAGTACTTATAGCTTAAACGTGTTATACATACGTAAGACATATGTATTTATAAACATACAGATACGCGTACATAAGACATGCTAGTGCCATCACTTATATCATCACCAACTCACTATACGTCCCCACCGAGGGGCTCGGAGCCTACCCTAAAGTTTTTGGAAACTTATAATTAAAATAGAAATTCAAAACTACAGAGAGGTTACTTAGACATGTCAATTAAAACACTATTATTGATTATATTACTAATCGTACTTTCAAATTACACATTTATGAACTAAAACCTATGGCTGAAGGTGCAAAGTATTAGACATGAAATTGACAATGCATTACTTAAATATAACAACTAACTTTATAATGCTTACTTAAATTGTAACACTTGGCATGCGGGGAACGTAATACGTATATAACAATCGTGGTATATAATATAGCAGTTTTGGATTCACTGCGATATTTCTGGACTGTACCTGGTGTGGAGCTGCACGTGTAATGGTGCGAAGTATTCCCGCATGCTAAGTGTTACGTACATGTATGGTTAAGGATATTTAATGTTGACTGTTATAGTCGATAGGCTACCAGGCTACACACAGCTAAACTAATGAATGCATCACTGCAAGTCTATGTTTGAATGGTGGGATCTCTGGCTTTTCAGCTCTATTATATACAAATTAATATATGAAATGATAGATGTTTCCTCAGAATAATCCAGCATTATATGGGTTGATGTGAAGAGGGAACATTATTTATACGAATGCTATACATATTAATGTACTTAAGTCTACTTTAAGGTTAGGTTAGGGAAAAATAATCAACTTAATATAACGCACCAATTGAATGGTGCGAATACTTAACAAAAAATAGGCGGACCACTCGACATATGTCCTAAATGACGTTAACAAGGTATCATCAACATACACAATAATGGCTATAACACTGATCTTTTTTTATAGGAGCACGCGTTTATTTAAAAAAAAAAATTAATCCAGCCAGCCATAAAAGTGAAAATTTGAAAAAAGAACAATTTTGATAGTCTGTTACATTTTTGATTTTTTTTTACAGTCAAAATAATTGAAATATTGAAAAGTTATGGACAATAGAATAATTAAAGTAAACTTTCGAAAATTGGCGTGCCCCCTAAAAAAAGGCGAACAAAATGCTTGCTACAACCGAAATGTAAAATTTTAAATCTATGAAATATAATATATACAATTTACCGAATACGTTACAGATGGAAATATTGTAAATTGGAATAAAAACGTGATACAGTTTCAGAAAAATTGATCGTAATTTTGAGTGTGAAAAGAAAATATGATTACAAAGCTTTAGTTATAGCCATCAATCAAATGTTGTTGTAATACCTTATAGATACAAACTTAAAATATACACAAAATAAAAACATTTAAAAAAAAGGTAACAAAGTAATAAAAAAGGGAACCGTTTAAGAAGCCATTCATTTTTCTGAATTCAATCGGAAACAAGAATGGCTTAAATATTATTTACAAGGAATTTATTTGAAAAAAAAATACTTGCACCAACCATAAGTTTAAAATTAAAAGTAATACAAAATATAAGTACTAAATAATGTAAAAAATGTAAAATAATGCAAAAAAAGGCAAAACTGTAATCAACTAAATAATACGAGAAAGATGAACAGAATGTGAACGAAACGTGTCGAGTAAACAATATTTTTTGGTAGACACTAAATATAGACTATCTTAAATACCTACAATAACTATAAATAAACGGTGATTTTTTAATTACCAGAATAAAACTGCAGGTATTATTTTTTGCATTTCAAAGAAATTGAATTTTTAAAAAAAATCGTATAAAATCGTAGACAAAACTTTTTACAAACACAATAACAGTCCTTTTTTATCAATGGAAATGTGTTAGCTATAGCGAGAAGTATGTGAAATTACAGAATTAGTATAGAATAATAATAGTAGTATAGAATAGTATAGAATAATAATAGTAGTATAGAATAGTAGTAGAAACTATTCCTCCGTTTAACGATATAAGACATGTGCGTGTGTCAAGCGTATCCTTGCGCGCGCACATATCGATATATATATTGCAATCAACCAAAATTAGTTTTTTTAGAATACATTTTAGATATTAATTCACAATTTGTTTTTACAATCGGTATCAGCAACATGTAACGCTATACTTTTTACTGGTAATTAAAAAACCAGCGAGATTCTAACACACGCTTAATTAAATCAGTTCGTACTGGCGCACTTCACCACACACTGATAATCACTTTTGTCCTTTGTCAAAAATTTAATCTTCCTTTAATCAAAGTCAGAAAGATCAATTTTGAAAATTAATTCTGAAAAAGAAAATTATTTTTAATTAGTACCAAATATTTTAACCGAATTATAATTATTTAAATAAATAAAACTTAATTAGTTCAACGTGTTAACACTGAACTTACCTCATTCATTAGACTCATTAGAGTTTTGTTCGTTCTCCGGGCGCAGAGCATCAATGCAGGCGACAATCTTGAGTGCGGGCCCCAGCTTGATGGACAGCGCCATAACAAGGTGCTCAGCCTTAATGAGGAGCAAAGCCTCGCCATCAACTTCCTGGGCCAAGAACTCGTTAGCGTAGCCCGCACATCCTGGGATTTTCCTTATGAACTCGTAAACTTCGGCAACCTGCGTTAAAATACACCATTTTATTTTACTGTACCGGTTTACGAAATTGGATCACCAGTTAGTTGATAAGCAAATTTCTTTGGTATAGAAATACTACTAAGCCCCTCTTAATACTATGGCATAAATGTATAGGATAATCTGGAAGAACACATAGGCTACTTGCTTTTTTTTTAATTCCGCGCAGACGTCAGTTAATAAAGGTGCAATAACTTACGGTCCACTTGTTAGCATTAACAACCCTGGCAGGCGGGGCCATCTCTACAGATTCCTCAGCGGGAGGATCGGCAGCCGCCTTCGAGGGCCCAGCAACTGGTTCTTCCATCTCAACAACGGCTGGGGCCGCAGCCTCGCTGCTGCTACTTGGTGCAGCCTCAGTTTTCTGCTTTTTGGCTAAAACATACATTTAGATTAATAATCTCAGTAAAAATTCTATCTAATGCAATTTAAAATCACGTATTGTGTTAGAGATAATTTTGTATTTCTTATATCTTTTCCTTCCCAAACAATTAAACATATGAGGATTTATTTTTGTCTTGTTTATTATAATTTTAAATGTATAATATAATTGTATGTATTAAATATTTATTATTTTCACGTTAATCATTACCATAGACATGAAAAGCTCTCTTAACTCGACAACAAGCTGTAGTTAGTTAGTTAGTTACATCAAAAATGGAATTAACAAAATCAAAAAACTTAACATGTTTTAAAAATATAAAATACAAACATAAATCCCTTTTTATCAATATATGATATAGTGGTAACAAGGTAGATGGTAGGATGATAAATAAAAAAAATAAAAAAAACGTAAAGAATGAAATCATATTGCATGTAACATTTGTGTGTGTGTGTGTATGTGTGCTTAATGAAGTATATCAAAGTACTACCTAATCATGCACCAATAGGTTTAAACATGTGGCGATTTTTTTTTACAAATGGTACGAGTTTTACACAAAACGAATCCCTACTATATTAACTACAAGCACAAAAAACTTTGTTCAAGTCCAAACTTTTCTTGTCTTCAACAAACGACAAAAACATAGGCTCAAACTTATACTTAATATTAACATTCAAGAAACTATAAAAAAAATACCGAAATAGGTAATATACTTACATTGCTCCCTCTCAGTAGTCGAAGACCTCTTAGTACTACGATTTTTATCTTGTTCTCTGTCACATGTAGCTGTCCAATCACGGAAAGGCCGGTTAACCTACAAATTCAAGATATTAGTTGAGGTACCGAACTATAATTCGTGTTAAAACTTAAGAACGATCTTTCATTTCGTCTTGTATGGTTTGTGAAGCGCCATATTGAATTACTAGCATCATTCAAATCGAAATAAATCATGTAAAACAGTTTACGCAAAACTTTGGTCGTCTTATTTTTCCGAGGCCAATATTTTTTTTTTATATTACAAGAAGTCGATTAAAGCTACTTGGTAGTCCAGGAGTTAAAGACGTGTAAAAACCATCAACGAATCAACTCTACCAATGATGCTAACATTATTTAAAAGTTTCAAATTGAAACAAGAACTTACTGCAAACGGTTCCCCGGCTTCCTGAATAACGTAGCCTTCGATCACATGAGTGAGAATATTAGGCTTTACCATAGCCTTTGGCAATCCCTTATCTAAAAAACAAATTAAATTTTAAAACATCTCGATTCCCCTAAGAAAAGCACTGAAAAAAAAGCTACCAATTATGTTTTATTAACATTAATTTTGTTTAAAACGAACTGTCGCCCTTAAACTTAGCGCGGAATTTTGAAAAAATACATCTCATAGTCGTCGATAGCAATCGCGCGTACATCAGCTATCTTCCAGTCAAAGTCCCGTCAAAATTGGTCCACCCGTTCCAGAGATAGCGATCGGTCGCCATTTTGAAAACGCAGAACTAAAAAAGTAGCCTGTGATATGCCCGTCTACGTTAGCTACCCTTCTGTGAAAGTCCCGTCAAAATCGGACCAGCCATTTCGGAGATTACCCGGATCAAACTGGCTTGCGGACAGACAGACAGACAAAAAATTTTAAATGCGTCAGCAAATTCATCATCTTCGCGAAATCCGAGTTTTTTCTTTCGATATTACATATAGACTCTCCAATTTTGTTATATGTAGGTATAGGTATAGGCTAGCTGTTGCCCGCTACGCTGTCGGCGCAGAAAAAAAAATTATAGCCTATGTGTTCTTCCAGACTGTTCCACATCCAGGTCAAATTTCAGGGAGATTCGTTGAGCCGTGCTTGAGGTACGTAATAACAAACGATTATCATTAACATCCATCCATCTAAACTTTCGCATTGATATTAGTAAGATATTAGTATGATAAGATATAAAGTTGAATATTTACTTAAAGAAAGCTGAAGTCCTTGCGACATTTTACCAGTGTGAAGACAAGAAAAGTAGGATAGGAATTATTAATTTAAAGATTATTAATGAGTATAGAATAAACAAAACTTAAAAGAAATGTACTCCAAAACTCTAATATGTTTTCAAAATTTTTAAACAACTTTAATCACAAACTCTACCGTTAAAACACATTTTAGCTTATTAACTTAACACTTCAATAAAAATAAAACAAGTCAACACAACGTTTCAAAACTTTTGAACGGAAAAATTCTTCGTTCGCATTTTTATTGTATGAATGACGCAGATCGAATGATCCGCTCCTTTACATTTTATCCCGGTGTCGCCGAAATTACAATATCCCATTTCAAGCGCTGCTACCGCTGTTTTTGTTTAATACCATTATACGAGGAAAAAAACAACTTTTCAGTGCAGCATAAACATCACATCTTGCTGTATTACAAAAGACGCAAAACCACATGAATAATATATTCGCTGCATGAAAAACAACCCGGAAAATTTTAAATTTCAAATCAGGGTTTCAGGGCTACATCGCAAATAATTTATAAACGAGTGGCGTGATATCGCTTATATAAGTTGTTTTGTATGACTGTGGAATACAGTACAAAGGAATTTTGTCGTCGCCGTCAACACCTCATTTATTTACATGTTCTCTCACATTCTAGAATGTTTCCAATAAAGGATTAAATGATCGTAAAAAGATGTCGCTATTTACCGAGTTATGTAAGGAACTTAAGAAAGCCGATGTTAGTGTAGATAGATAGAGTACCTCTTAGATATTATATTAAAGTCTTATAAATATAATATTGTATTGTGTAAAGAATGGTGTTATGTTAAAATAAAATAATGGTGAATGTAAATAAAAATTAAAAAGTGATTATTATGAAAGGAGACAGATCGGTTTTAGAACGTGAAATTAAAACATATAGTATGTATTTGAGGTTAGTTCTCATCATAGCAAGTATAGTGCGACAAGCTTATCAGACGCTTTTCAAATATCTTGGCAGCCCAACCTAATCGGCGCGCTGCGCAGTACTCTTCTCTCGCATGCCGCTACGCACCGCTATACCTAAAATAGTGTTCTGTGCATGCAATTGTGCGTGCGTCAGAGCCGCCAAGATATCTGAAGACTATAGCAAGAGAGGCGCCACGGTAAGTTCGATTAGAAAATACGTAAAACCTACATTACAAACAAGACTTGACAAAAAATTAATAAAAAGAATTTCGTAGCAGTTTTATTTACTTTAATTTATGCGCACCGGGTGAGATATGTTTGTCGTTCTATACTCTATTGTGCTACAGCTACTGTGATCATAATCGCTTGTCTATCGCGTTCACATATATTAGCACTTACCATGACCAGCCGGTGATGCAGTAAGCCGGTTACATTGGGGAGTCTTGAACAGAGCACTTGAATTCTGTTGCACCGCAGATTGCACGAGCGACGATGTTGAATATGTCGCTGAAGCTGAGCTTACCTTTTAGAAAAAAAAAACATTTAATTAGAACTTTTCATCAACAAACAAATCTTAATTATTTCATTCTTTGGCGATATTACTTCACTTTACTTGGAGAAACATGACTGTTATAATATCTAATTTTGTAAAAGTAGAAAATTATCTTTACCGGAGTTGTTCCCGGAAGGAGTACTTGAGAAGTGCTCGGCATGCTGGCATTTGACACAAATGAGGGAGAACTTGAGGTGGCCGCAGCAGTTGAGGCTTGATTCAATTTCGGTTCTGAGGGCCCTGTCGGGATTTAAAATAATGTTATATATTTAAAAAATAAACACAAACATGTGCAAATCAAATTAAGTTAATAATAAGTATAGTACCAGCTGAGAAGTAGTTCTCTAGTACATTGGAGCTGCTTGTCTCGATATTCGGCATCGAAGCAGCCACATCCGCAGCGGGTATATATTCAGAGCTCAAAGTAACGGTTGACGGCGGCGGCACATCCCCTGATTCCTCGACCGCAACCTAATGGTCGATTATAACATATTAACAAATTAATTACCAGCATTTTACAACATTGCGCATGCACTGTTTCGTGTTGAAACAAATTCTAACTATTCGCTAGTAGTAGTAGGTCATACAAATAATTTAGTACCCAATAGTGTGTATGCAGACATTACTAATAATCTTTTCCTTTAATATTCTTAACAGACAAAACAATTTAACATCACTTTAAATCTTTACCAGACATGCCAGCCATGTAAGTTGCAAAACTTATACTAAAAACGTATTACAGGTTTTCTCATCATAACATTACAATATTTAAAGTTACATATCAAAAATTAATTTTAAGGTAATAAATAAAATCTTTGTTTGATGTATGTAAATCAGACATGACAATTTATAGAAAAAAATAAAGAAAACCTGTAAACCTCCAAATACATTTATCTCAATACTCTCAAAGCTTAACATCAACAACATGTACGTTTAACATCAACAGACTCAGTACTCAAACATTCTCGTCAACAAAAAAGGACATCAAAAACAAAAACAATATGTACATTATGTACGATTAATCTTGGATACTGTTATATAAATGTTATCGGAAATGTGTGACAATCAGGAATTGTATATAATTCTTAGGAGAATTATACAACTGGGGCGCTACCTCCTTTTTAACTACTCCTTCCCCCTCTCCCTTGATCAATAGCTAGTCCCCCCTTGGTCATTGGTTACCCCATCGACAAACCCCCTCCATCAGACATAAGTCTAAATATTGAAATAACAAAGAAGAGCAACTGGGAAAGCAAATAATTTGAACTAAAGTTGATGGTATTACCTTGGAGTAAATATAAATCTCTAAAAATCTATGCAATCACTTGATTTTATTAATTTACAGTTTGAACAATATAATACTAAGAATAAAGAGAAAACCATCATGACTTTATTTATAAAAAATAACAAAAAAAAAGAAGCAAACATTTAAAAGTTTGACAAAGCAAAAAAAAAAATTTTTTTAATCACATGTAGTTTCAGCCTATTTAATTTGGACGACAACATTTTAGGCATCTAACAACAACATAAAAACATGTCATCAACTCTTACATTTGAAGCCGAGCTGATTGGCACGAAGTTGAGGCAAGCATTCACTCTCCACTGCATATGGAGAGAATTTTAGTGTACAAAAATTTCAGACTTACGCGGTGATTTCTAAATGATGTGATGCAAGCAAGACATTATCGTATACTAATTGTTGCTCGCGACTGGACTAACCACATAAAATTTAATTAAATATGGCCTATGTTACTCGGCGATAACGTGGTTTTCTAATGGTGAAAAAAAAATATGTTTAAATGGGCCAAGTAGTTTTTGAGTTAAATCAATGCATACAAATCTTTCCTCTTTATAATATTAGGATAGGTGATTGGTAAAAAAAAAGAATTCAAATGCACAAATGACAATGAAAGCTTTTTACATTTGAAAACAATTACCCCTCTCTCCCTCAGTTCAATAACGTGAAAATAAATAGCCTTAACCCTTACTTTGATAATGTCCAGCGTGGCATACATTTCATTTAAAAAAATGATTTTAGCATTTTTCCTGTGCTTATCATATCCAAAAATACGACTTTACTAAAAACAATTTTTTTATTGCTACAAAAAACTCCGTCAAATAAGGATTAAGCGTGTTAAGTGTAGGACTTTTTATTAATAGTAATTATTCAAAAATATACTGTGATACCTGACTACCCACATAATTAAAACGTGTGTGGTTACGCTTTATCATATTAGTATATATTAGAAAAAATCGTAGCATAGAATAGAATATTTAGTAGTAATTATAAATGATTTTGTATTTTTTCAATTCTCTTGGAATATATGGTGGTTTAACGCACAAAAGCACTTAAGTACGAGCCGTCACTGCTTAACACTATCAAGCTTTACTTATCTAATTACAAGCTGTTGCTCGCGACTACGACCGCGTGAAAATAAAATTAAAATATACTAATAAAAACAGCCTGAACACTTTAAAACAATAATTCTAACTTTAAATTAATAATTCTAATCTAATAACCAATGTAGTTTAGAAACTATGTTATATTAAGTAGGGTATTTCCAATTTTCGTAACACTTTACTTAACATATGATTTTTTTACACTGCTACCTACATCGTTTTAGATAATACAAACGAAAGAAAATTCTACTCGTACTACTGTAAAAAGAACTTAAAATGGTAAGTTTAAAATTAAATTAACTTATTTAAAAAAAAAAATATACATACGAAATAACACTTGTAAGTAACAGCTACAATTTTGTAGAAAACTTCATCGATCGCCATCTTTCACGATAAACTGGATTGATTCACGTAATTAAAAATTCACACGTTATTTTAACACGAAAAACTTATTTTTCAAAAACACCAAGGACACGTCCAACTCAGGTCGCGAAGCAAACTAGAAATGAGGGAGGAGAAGGAGCGGAGAAGACCTAGACAGGGTGACCTTGACCATCGAAATTTATTATTTAGGGTGACCATTATTAAAAATTTTAAGTTAGTGTATGTCATAATCGTTTTATTTTATGAAAATAAGGGAATAATGTAATATATTTTATTATAAATAACTAAGATTTACCCGCGACTATTTCCGCTCGGAATTTATAATTAAAGTCAGTAATATCTATAGGCTATGTAATTAAATCATATGTATAGCTTTGTATTTTTTAAGTTAAATCTCATATGAAATAGAATATGAAATTGTCATTTGGACTTTTGATGTTATTTTGACATAGCAATGAATTCAACGTTCAGCTAGTTAGGTAATAAAGAATAGAATAGCGCAATGCGATTTTTTAATTATATCATTATCTCTATATTTTAATAAGGAGGTCAAACCTGAATGGGTGGTTGAGATTTGTCTTCTTCATTCTTGACTTGGATGAGAAGCGATGTCTGTGGGAGCACGGGCGCCACGGATCCTTGCACCGGCGCAGTAGACGGGCCCAGGCCGCTTTGAGTTTGCACATTCAGTTGCGGCGACGTCAGGTTACTTGCAGAAACCTTTCATAACAATACACATATAAACGAATGTCCTACGTACATCTCAAAGATCTCAATTTTGGCTACATAATCAAGTGTAACTTTATTTAACGTAAACGTTAGGTAACGATGTCATATACAAGCAATTATTCAAAGTACTCAATGGCTTGCGTATTTTCGCTTTTTGACCGTTGAAAATTGTCAAAGGTCAATCGATTATTTTATATAAAAAGTATGCAAATGAGACGATATTAAATGGCGCTTAATTAAAAATTCCTTTAAACTATTTAGGTGTAGGACTTGCCCACTAAGTAGAGGCTTATTAGATTTCAATAGGAATTATGTCTGGCCACTTAAGTTGTTACCGTTATCTATTTATGTATACAGAAAATGTTTAAAAAAAACAATGTTACATGCTGCTAAAAGCGATAAAGCAATAGAGAACCATCAGATCACTACCATTGGGCGCTATCTAATGCAATATCATATCTTCGGAGACCTAAATAAGAGGTGTGGTAGAAAACGGAGACGCTTCAAAGATTCTCTCAATGGATCATCAGTATAGATTTATTTGTATTTTAATAATGTAATATATCGTTAAATTACGTTTTTAATAGTTAATAAAAAACTCCATTTTACCAATTTAATTGTGCCATTAGATATTACTTCAGAAAATAATACAATTTTTTACTAATGGTCACACCGATAACAAACGTACTTAATCTATGTCACATTTTGTTTCTATTCTATGTCTATGATAAAGTGCAAGTGAAGTTATTGCAAAAAGAACAAAACAATATGAAACTAAACAAACAAGTGCCTCTTTTAAATTTGGAACTATATACGTGTTAAAATAAAACCCCGTGTTAACGAGTGATAAAATACTTCCGTTTTTGCTGAATATTTTTTAAGTAAGTATTTTTCAAATACAAACTTCGTCTGCATTAGACATTTATTGGAAGTAAGAACAACTTAAAATACCCTAAGTACTCAATTATTTTTATTTAAAAGATCAGAGAAGAGAGAGTAGACATTTAAAAGAAAATTCAGTACATCTATTTTTAATTAATTAGAGTTATACTGAGTCCACTGAGTCTTTTGAAACTCACCCTAAATTAAAAAGATAAAGGTAAGATTAAAATAAGGTTTTACTTAACCATCAGTTTATTAATAGAGTTTTTAGTTAGTTTTAATTGTTGTTGCAGTTGGGGACTCACCGATTGCATAGGAGTTGTGTGAGTGATACTCCCCTGAGGCTGTACTGACATCCCCACTGAAGTTTGGACTAAGTTTCCCCCTACCAGCGTCTACAGTATTTAAGAAAAAAAAAACTCACTACAAAATATAAATAAAAAAAAACATAAATAGGTAAAAACAAATTTATAATTATTTTGCAGAAAAAAAATGATTTTAATTGAATTACAACTCTTTTTTAGTATCAATTATTGTTAAATTGGCATAATTTGGGAAGTAATTATTCATTGTTACAGGAAATCAAACAAACATGAGTCATTGCGCAGAACACAATTTTATATTTGATGGACTGTAAAGGGATACAGCGGAGTGCACTAACGGCTTCTAGAATTGTTGTCATTTTTAAATTATTCCTATATATTGATTGCTTTATTAAGACGAGAGTTAAATAAAATACTGTATTACCTGTGGCTGCTGTAATGTTTGGACTTGAGCTATTGGAGTACTCTGGGTGTTTTGATTTGTATTAAGCTGGCTCACAATGGTTCCAGATTGATTCATACCACCAAGCTATACAACGAAAGCATTTAATGATTGACGGCAACAACAAAAAACATTCATATCACATTTAATAAACTCTCACATAATGCATAATTTAAATGAACATAAAAAAAATAATTTAAAGGCAGTGAGAGTTTATTTGACTTACCTTAGGTTAGTTTAGTAAGATTCATACAAAAATGTGTTGTTTCAGTTTTCAACACAATATAGTTTTGAATGAATATTACATCAGTGGAAGCTGACTGTTAAGGCAAATGGAACTGACCTGATGTATTTGTGGTACCATGGATATCTGCGGTAAACTAGACATGGGTAGTGTCTGGGCAACTGAACCCACCGGCAGCGTTCCCTGAGGCATGTTCAGTGTCATCGCTGCAATGGAGAATGATGAGTCAGTTTGTATCTCTACGAGTTACCTTATTGGTATTATCTGATATTTTGTACTAAAGTGACAGATATGTTACCTTGCTGATAATGTTGGACCATCTGCTGAGTTTGTTGCTGTTGTTGCATCAGCTGCTGCTGCTGCTGCTGCTGTTGCTGTTGCTGCTGCTGCTGCTGCTGCTGCTGTAGATGAAGAGTATTTCGAAGCAAATTAAAATACAACCTTTGCGAGTTTTACTTCTCCGTAACCATCATGAATAATCCATAATTAACAACCTGCTGTCAGTACAAATTATGCTTATATTTTAGCGTGTTTGCGTCCCATTAATCTAAATTGTCAAATCAAATGATTTCCCATTTAATTTTATAGTAGGGGAGACAAGTGGGCAATTCGTTACTCGTGCAGGTTACGCGGTTACTTAAGTGTGTACAGTCTATATAGAACCGCGCTGTTAGGCCACCCTTCAGAATACTGAGTAAGAAAAAACGGATTTCAAGTTATTTTTAACCCCTCTGTTGACGTCATTCACTTGTTTCCCCTAGGAGCAAATCACGTGTTTGAACACGTCTTAAGACGACAAACCAAAAATTAATCTCTTGGGTATTATTGACGTCATTCACCAGCAGCGAATGAGGTATTTAAAACTTTATTTGAGGTTATGCAAAATTCTTTCACAATGCTAATATTTTGTTGGGTACTAGTACCCAAGGGACTCTAAGACTTCTGCAGATTACAGATTTTAATCGGCCGATAGTTTAGTCGGTTCGTGCTGTCAGGCCGATATTATATTAAACGTATCGGTATAATGTGCGCATCTCCATTCATGTTCACACTGATTAATCGGCCGACTAAACTATCTGCTGATAGTCTGTGGGCGCTAAGGCAACGTATGTTAATAACATTAAAGTCTATATTTTAAATTTCACCGCGCTCGACAATGTCAATGATAATTTTCTTATAAATTTATGAATCCCATTTCCCTGTGTACAATGCAAATGATCAGGTAAATGAATTGACTTTTCTGCGTGTAATTAACTCTGCCTGTCTTAACCCTTAAATGCATTTTGTTGCCAAATGTGTACATACCACGTTTTACGTTAGTAAACTGAAGTCGTGTGGTATGTTTCCGAACGCACTTTAACGACCATAGATAATATATTGAGTTTTTTTTTTCATAATAAATATCTTTTTTATACCAGATTTTTTTCATTCTTTTTTATGTTATATATACCTAAATACTTTCCAGGGCGCAATAAAAAACCATGCATTTAAGGGTTAAACTGACGCGCTAGGTAATTTCTAACGATAGATTATTTTATCCGAATCGGATGCCCCCAAAACCATGCCTTTAGAGTGTTCTAAGTTTGTTGGGTTGTTTAGGTGTACGGAGTAAATCCCAGCATCGCGACTTCGCCCCTATTATTAGAATCGGACGAATAGGAATTCAATATAGCGGAATTTCGTAACTTTGGCAGCAGAATTGTATGTAGTATAGAAATACGTCCGATTCTAATTGAAACGTGTACAGTCAGTTGTAAAAGTTATACATTGTTGTACGAAATATCCCATATTCAGTTATTTTAAGAAAATTGTGAGAGAAAATGAAATGAAATAGGTAATTAAGAGTAATAATGTTATATACTTATGTAAAAAAGTGTTTTATCGGAAATATTTTAGAATTCAAGAGTTTCAGTATAATGTGTTATTTGTCTGGTAATGGCTTGGATTGGAATAAGGTATAACCAAAAACCAAATATTAACTTAGAGGTTATAATAACAAACAGTTTGCTTATTTCTTTTCAAATAAATATTATTCCCTTTATTCATTTCATTTATTAAATTATTAGAATAAATAATTAGTAATAAACCTTAACATAACTACATAAAATAAGAGAAGGGTGGGGAAAAAATATCCCATTGTGCCCAATGGGATATTTTTCGAACACAAAAACCCATATATTGGTAACTATGATGACCTGAATGGCTTGTTGCATTATAGCTTGTTGCTGCAGATTCTTTGTGGTCGGTTTCTCTTGAATGTTCGTCGTGACTTGCGTCATCTGGCCGTTGGAGTTCATCACCAAAAGACTGGAATAATAAGATTTATCACACTAGAACATTATCCTACACTGAGTGTTGGTGATGTTGGTTTCATTATGTACGGGAGGTTGTATCATAATGAAATGATTCAAACAGTAAAATCATATTAGCTAGCTCTTCTACTGTATTTGGCTGACCAGAGATAATAGAAACATCGGAAAATGCGAAACTTTTTTACTATTTTTTTAATTTCACATAGCCGAAGTCGTGAGCAACAGCTAGTCAATAAATAAAGTGAATCTTTGTGCACTCACGAATGCTTGTGTTGTTGCAGTTGCTGCATCTTGTTAGCGGTCTGATTGGCTGCATCTTGTTTGGAGGAAGGAGCCGGAGATCGGACTCCTTGCTTGCCTCGGTGCTTACCCTGAAGTCGTCAGTATTGAATACATTTCTTCTTATTAAATGAAACACTAATATACTAATATTAGCAGATTTTACAAATATTTCTTGTAACCATTCCCATTAAACTCTAGTTACCTATGCTGGGATTCGAACCCTCAACCACATGTGATCAGATGTCCTGTTGATTAGGGTATTGATGCTTTAATTGAAACGTTAAACGAAATCAAATTTAAAATACATTCGATATTGTATAGTTGATATTTGGTCTTTTTCTCGCATACCTGGCTTTGTGACTGATTAGTATTAGTCTGAGTGGAGACTGAAGAAGCAGGTCTAATTCCTCCTGAGGGTAAGATGTTGGACAGCGGACGAGCAGTCTTCGTCGCCGCATCGGACGACGCCCGGGCCTTGGCCGTAGTAGCAGTGGCGGCCACGCTCGTGTCTACGTCAAATTAACAATGACTTTAGAATCAAGTACGAAGTGAACGTCTAATGCATACATTTCGCAATGTCAGCACATTTTTCGCAATGCCACAATAACAATTCGCATTTTAAACACACCTGATAAGAAAAATAATAATAAAATATAACATAATATACTTATTTATAATTGGTATATAATATTAATAAAATATTGTGTAGGGACCTAAATATACGAACAATATAAAAAGGTACTAACTGTTGTGTTGAACATTATTCTGAGGCGAATGTTGAATAAACATTGATGGGGTAGTTTCTGGTTGGGTGCCCCTTATGAATATCGGGTTGGGAGCGAGAAGTCCCCCGGTGGGCAAAGTCCCCGCCTGCAGTCCCCCGGTCCAGACTTGGGGGAGAGCACCCGAGATCTGCCACGGAGCGAACTGCATCGTCTGTCCTCCAGTCTGGGGAATCACCGAACACTAAAGTTAAATCATAAGAATCCAAACTCTCCCGAGTAGGTTAACGCCTATTTATAAAACATACGTCTCTATTACAGGCCTAGTTACGCACGTTTCAATTCATATTTACACTAGCGACGCGCCCCGACTTTGCTGGTTATCGTTTGTAAAGCGAGCTGTTGCGTAAATGTAAATCTGATTGAATAAGACAATAAAGGTAAACTGCGCATTCGTCCACTCGTTAACCCGGCTCAGGTCCGCTTCTCGACCTCCGAAGGCGCGAAGTTCACTCTATGCCGCCTCAAAATGAAAATCAGTGGCGACATCGAAAAAATAATAATAGTTTCGCAAACATCTTTACGTAGCTGATAACGAAATTTTCGATAAAAAAATTGTTTGCATTTGTCCCGGGCAAACTCCGAACGGCTGGGTCGATTTTAACAGAAGTGTAGCTGACGTATAGGTAGCTACCCTTCTGTTGCTATACGTCACCTATAGGTGAACATAATAAGCTACGTTTTAAATACTGTTTTGACGAAATCGCGAACAACCGCTATATCCGAAATAGCTGAACCGATTTTCACGGGATTTTGACCGGGATGGTAACTGATGCTCGCTGGAATATATTGAACAATCTTCTTTTTTTAATTCCGCGCTGACAAAGTCGCGGACTACCGCTAGTACACAATATAAATAAACAATTGGGTATCTCTGATCATGGCAGGCTAAATGAGAAAAAACAAAATCTCGCAATAGCTTTTATACAAATGTACCAATGACTGTAACAAAAATATGTTACTACCTTTTTAATGCAAGAAACACAGCTTCATGTTAAAAACAAGTATTAACGCCAAGCAATTTATCCTTGATGGGTTGCGCTTCATTTTGTACAAGTAACTTTCACAATTAATATAAATAAAACATAGAGAAAATAATATGAAATTGAATGTTGCCAATGTTAAAGAAAACAAGTGTGAGTTATAAAGGTAGAAGTAACAAACAAAATGGGCAGCGCTATTTTAAGAAATCGTCTATAACACAAATCAATAATCTAGGGACGCGTCAAAGTATACATTTTCTCCCCTCGCTCAACATCAATGTATGATCGCTGCTTTCATAACATATTCGCTTTAGAATTTTTGCGAATGAAGGTACAGTCGAGGACGTTTTTGTCGTACCCAACTGTACAGGTACAGTCAAAGAATAAAATTTACTGCCCGCGTTTAATACGACCAATAAAATAAATCGGATTTGACATCTGTTAGTTTTAATTCCATAGTCAGGTGACTTCATTAAACGCATCGATATTAATCGATACGGATTTCAAAGATAAATTCAAATTTAATTTTTGAAAAATAAATTAAAAGTATCTAGTGGAACTTTATTTTAAAAACTATCATCCGAATCCCTGCCTCATTGTTATTTTCTAATACTAAATTAATAAATTGAATAATTTGACAAAAAAATACAGTATTTATTCAAATGAATTTAAATAATTTGTCTTAATTCGTAGTCAATCCTAATTTTGTTTCGTTGAGCCGTTCTGGAGATACCTTCTAACATCCATCCATCCATCCATTTAAACTTTTGCATTTATAATATTAGTAAGATTAATATAATTTTTAATAACATTGTCTACATTCAAATTGGGTTAATAATCTTGTAAAATTATTTTAATTAATCAAATATATTTATTTTCGACTCTAATTATCAAAAAATTATTTTATGGGTAACTACCGTAGTGTTTAAAAAGAAAAGAAATATTATTTTATGCCCGCCGTTACAAGGTGAAGTTCTTAAATATGATCTTTTAAATTGACTATCCAATATTTTGACCATTTGACCATCCAATCAAATTTTGAGCGTCAAATGACATTTTCACCGAAATAGGTAGGAAATAGAAGTCCTCGACTGTACGTATAAAAAGAACGTAGTAAAGCGAGGAGTGTTACCTGTAACGGGCTGATGATTTGGGCTTGTGATGGTTGCTGAGTTCCGAGCACCGGTTGCGATACTTGGACACATTGAGCATGAACGGGCACCGTTTGACCACTGCCGGTTGCACCAGTCACCTTAGCGCTAGCCACCTTGCTACCACTTATCACCTATTCACAAATCATACTAATATTATAACTGCTAATGTTTAGATGAATGGATCATCACCACCGGCTCACTATGCGTCCCCACTAAGGGGCTCGGAGCCTACCCTAATTTAGGGGTGACTAGGCCTTAGTCAACCACTCTGCTATATTTGAATTTCACATCGGACAACGCTGTTATCTTTGATACCTCCAGAAACCCAATCCGAAACGCCAAAGTGAGTTCGTGGTATCGCGCGAAGAGCAACAAACGTTCCTCCTACTTTCCTAGAGCCCTGAGCTACAACCCCTACTAACTCTTAGGTAGACCCGCATAACCAAGACAAAAGTCTAATTAAAAAAAAAAGTAACACTATCAATTCCGCTGTTTTAGTTTATGGTACAAAAGGAGTTTTGCGCGATACGAACTCAAAATCTCCTAGTGTATGATTTACCATAAGGTGTTGCGAAAAAAAAATGTTACCTTATGGATATCAGCAGTTTTCTGTTGTCCAATGCCGGAGACGGTCGGCTGTGAGTGCGTCGGTATGATGCTGGCCTGCGAGTTGATAACGCCGAGAGGACTGAACACGTACGTTTGATTCTGCGTTGTTGGAATAGTCGCATACCCCGGGAACGGCGCTGTTTAAAAACCCTAGCCTTTAGTAAGCCGTTACTAAATGAACCCGCCTCGTACAAACTTCAACCCCGTTTTGTTTTTCTCTCAATTAGAGAGATTATTTTTTACAATGGCTTAGTAATGTAAAAGAGGTAAATAGAGACTTGCGAGTTTTTTTTAATGGTTAAACTATTGACTAGACTACGATATCATCGTTCGACCACATCACCAATTGGTGATGTAGTAAGAATACGCTCTAATTTAATAAAGTAATTTTACTTTTTAAATTGTGACCGGGTTCAAATTTGTACGAAGAAGGTTGTGGCTGAATAAAACATTAAACATTTATCCTACCATAAAAGTACATGCTTAATAACTACCATACAAAAGCTATCCATACAAAAATGGCGATAGGAAAGATAAGATGTTAAAATTTCATATCAGTTCCAACTGCAATTGTAACCATAAGATCACAACACCTGTAAGGTACTCATCTCAAAACATATAGAGATATAAATTACCTTAATCGCATAAGTAATGATAATAAAATAAATGCGTGTAAGCCGAAACATTAAGCTCTAACGAAGTACATTATGGCGGACAAATAAAGCGCTTGTCAGCCCTTAAGCCTGCAATACCGCTTCGACAAACAATCCCCCCTTAACTGCCGCACTTTTATGCCACGGACAGTTTTCAAGAGTTCTCTCTTAGTGTGCATTTCTTAAGCTACACTAAGGATCTCCGCAAGTGACCAATTAGACTCTGAGTGAGGCAGTTGTGACTTTTAAGTGGTCACTAAGGACCCTTAATATAATTTTAACATGAACAATTTACAAAAATAGACTATGTAGGTTACCATTAAAACCGTGCGGCAGTAAGAAGCATTAAAATAAATCCGATAAAAATGCCAATTAAATAAATAAAATAATAAACAATTTATGCCCTACAGAAACAAAAGGCACATTCACAAACATTCACATATTCAACCAATCACGAGACGAAACAATCACAACGAATTCATTCAAAGTTTGTGTTATTTGAACCTGGATCCTGATAAGCAGTTAGACCTGTAAAATTCACTACAAAACTGAATAGTGCAGAAGTTCTTACTTATATAAGCAAAGATATAATATACCAATATTATACCAAGAACGCACATATATCACATATTGAATAAAATATTTGTACACAAGATTGAATATGTTTTTCTCATAAAATAAGTCAAGCATTTTGTATTATTGCCTTGTTTCTTAACGTTCAATTCGCATCGATGAGCATTAAGCTCTGTTCAAGGAATAGCCAATTACAAAAGATATATATTTTTCCTTAATCAGTCTACTAGAAAATTACAAGAATTGTTTGTTCGATCTTACTGGTGCCGAGGACGAATGGAAGCCTTGTTTATATCAATTCTAACACTAAAGAAAAATACAATAGAAAATGAATTGTTGATATATTTCTCTGTTAAAATTTAAAATATTACTAAATAAGTTTGGAATACTTAATTTGAATTTAACTAATAGTTGACTCTGTATTATTAATATTAATAATTTGAAAATAAAAAAACGACTTACCTGTTTGGCCCTGCAAGACAGGTTTTCCTTGAGTGGTGAGCATGTGAGGCGCCAGTTGGTTCCCTTGGAATGGCTTACCGGTCGTTATTACCTTTATTTGAAACAAAAAAAAAAATTATCACTGCTTCCCACAATAGTTTAAAATTATTTTTCAATATTTCCAAAAGAATTGATCACATAAATAATATCCGTATCGATTTAAATAATTCTTACAAATATTTAATTATTTTTAAACAATTTTTCAATAATATATTTGGAAGTTAAAAATGGCGACTACTTTTTAAGTTTCCAGTTGACGTTTAATTCACATCCATGTCAGTAAAAGTTAAGAATTATAATATATAAATACTTTATTTTAATTAAAAAAAAGTCACTATTCATACACGTTCTTGTTCTCAGTTGTCATATTTGACTTTTCTCCCATTCAACTCCGAAACGGCTGGACCGATTTCGCGGACTTTCACTGGAGGGTAGTTGACATAGACGGGCATATTATAGGCTACTTTTTTTTTTAATTCCGCGCTGTCAAAATGGCGACAGGGCCGCTACCTCTGGAACGGTTGGACCGATTTGGAAGGGACTTTGACTGGAAGGTAGCTGGTAAAAAGTAGATGCACGCGGGAATGTTATAGACGATCATTTCTTTTAAATTCCACGCTAACGAAGTTTACGGGCGGCAGCTCGTTCTTCATAAATTCCATCCATAAATTCTCTTTAAAAATCAATGTACGTTACCTGTATCGGCTGAGAGTTTAAGCCTGGGTGTAGAGCAATGTTTCCCGGCATGATGAGTGGTGTTTGAGTATTGTAGAGTTGCTGAAGATAGTTGCCATTCTGCAACGGCTGTTGGATCACTTGCACGCGACCGCCCCAGTCGGTACTACGAACAAACACACGAATATAATCGCACATAATATAACGCTTAGTCAAAAACGTACAACTTCTAAACTGTTGAAAATCAATCCAGCTATCTTCTGCGATAGCACACGTCATTATTTAATTTGAAAACAAATTGACTTTAATTACATAATTGATAATTATCAAGGATTAACTATTAAAACTGTAAATAAATACATTTAAAACCTTTTTCTATTTGTAAATTAACTAATAGTTTTAATGTAAATAACAAACAGCGGCTATGTTTTTCGCCATACGAGTTGCGTAATATTTTTAATTTTTTCTCAATTTTTATTACGTCATATTATTTTGGTGAAGTTGCATCATTTTTTAAAAGTGGAGATATTATAAGAGAAAAGCATGGCAACAATTACGAGAATCAGATATATATAGATAATTGAATGAATGAAAATGATACCTGAGTTGTTGCGCTTGAGCCGAGGTTGCCGGCAAGCTGGGCAATGGTGGCATGGTTGTGATACCACTGGCTTGCTGCTGTATCCCGCTTGTCTGCGGTTGTTGCGGCACCTGTGACCAAATTATCTTTAATGATCGCTTTAACAGTCCCTTATCGTTGAATCCTTTACTATACCCACAATAAGAGCTTCTCATTAACGACAGTCACATTTTGACATCGCATTGGTTTGTGATAATGATGATGTAGCTTTTTTTTTATAAAAACCGAGGTTATTTTAATCTTTCCAGTTGAATGTTTGCTTTATGCTATTGATTATAATTGTCAAAATCCATTAACTACCGATGCGATGCGTAATTTGTTTTAGTTATTAATAAGCACCGTGATTGCTTCTATTAACGATTATTCAGTTTGTTATTTTAATTAATTATTAAATACGAGCTTTTGTCCGAGATCTCATCCGAATTTTAAAAAAAAGCAAGTCGCCTATGTGTTCTTCCACACTGTCCTCTACATACATGCCAAATTTCATCGAGATCCGTTTAGCAGTTTAGGCTACGAACCAACAAACATCCATTCACCCATCTAAGCTTTCGCATTTATTATATTAGCAAATTTACTCCCGGTTCTGATAACCTGATACATTATAACATAACAGTACATTTCCCAGGTTGCATGATTAATGTACCAATGAGATGTAATAAAAATATTAAGTACCTATAGAAAATACTAGACAATAAAATAGCGAGAAGCGTGCATCTAAGTGGGCATCCACGTCAGCAGTATGCGCGCATGCGCGTACTGCTCGCGAACTGCGCAGAAACAACGCCACGAACAGTCGAGGATATTTATTTCCTACCCATCTCGGTGAAATATGATTTCACAATGCAATTAAATAGAAAACTTGTCATAGAAACATACCAATTTCGGTGTAGTGGAAAGCAATTTTTGACTGTACAGTCAAATGTTACGATAAGTGTTTTTATGACAAGTTTTCGACTTTATTGCATTGTGAGCAAATGACACTGAAATGGTTAAGAACTAAACGTCATCGACTATAAACAAAACACGCGCAGCACAATGTGGATCTCGACTGCAATGACACTTGATAGATATTGCTGTCTCTGTTTTGTCAAAGTTAATGTAAGGGACGGAGATATACAAGTGTCAGTGCACCGGAGTTCTGGGGTGAGGTAAAGCGAAGCGCATACCTGGTGTGCCATGCTGCTAGGCATGGATGACACAACGGTGACAGTTTGATGGTGCTGTTGTGTAGGCTCGTGCTGGGCCATGCTAATCTGCTGTTGTACTACCTGAGACTGACCCTGACCCTCTACTGACTGGAACAGACAAGCAACAGACACATGCACACAACGCCCCTTGTCCAATTTGACTATAATATTGTTTCTTAACAATTCAAAAACAAAAAAGAATGTTTCACTTTAATTCGTCTGGTTTTTTATACTTTTGTAAACGAAATGAAGTCAATACAATTGCCGTTTTTTTATCTTTTGACAATATCTTATAATTGAAATAAAACAATAACCCCTCTTTTACTGATTTTTGATACTTTTAATGTTATTTAGTTTAATTAATTAGTTAATAGCAGTAACATATTTTGGTTATTTGATTTTAATTCTTTTTAATAAATTAGTATTATAAGAGCGATTATTTCTTTGATTAAGAATACGCTCGGATTTCTAAATTTGAGCAGTTTGTAATTTTTTTTACTAACGACAGTTATAATGTAAGTACAATAAAAAATTTCATGCAACATAAAGAAAAGTTAAACTAAACGGTGGAATTCCACTGGCAAAAAAATATGTATATTAGTTATTAGTAATGATGAATGGCAATAAGTTTTTATTCCAGACTTTCGTCAGTGGAAATCCACAGTAAAATATGTTTTGACTATAACATTCAAACGTCTATACAACTATATGCCTTGATATACACATAAAGCGCTAGTTGTAAACAGTTTTAAGTATATTATAACTTACTTGTTGATGTTTTATATCCGTATGTATGGTAGCTTTGTTCTTCTCGAAGAACAAATTGGTTTGAGGAGACGGCAGAAAGCTTAGATTGATCTCTCCTATTCCGGGAACGTTGAATTGTTGAGTGTGCACGGGCTGGATGGGCGGAAAAGAAATATGTTATTCGTCCATATTTAACTCCGTACTCTGATCCTTAACAGCTTCGGACGGATCTACACCAACATTTATTTGGGTCGTTAAATTAGTTACTGGTTTTTTCTGGCGACTTCTATAATAATTATCACCATATGGTACAGCCAATTTCACAGTTAACACACTTTAAAGAAAGGAACGCGAATGATATAAAGAAAAGGTACGCGGCGGAGGAAAATTAATTAATTTATCACATCACGAATTCACTCATAAAAGCAATTAAGTTGTAATTAAAGGAGGAAATGTTAGCACATATGAACGTACAATAGTTAAATAAAATTAACTACTTATTACCATTAAACAGATCTTGAAATGATTGATAGCTTGAAGTTCTTGCATGGTAGTATTAAAATAAGAAAACATAAAAATAGAAAACATAAAAAAAAAAACTGACGAAATTAATTTATTTCGTTGTGAAAAATCTGTAAAACAGATACAGAATGAAGAAAAGCATGCTTATCTTGACTATATAGTAAGTCAACAGGATGCATAAAACAATAATATAACAAGTGCGGAGATACGACATGATGTCTAAGATGTTTTCTTTAGAGGAGACGAAGACGCAAGAACGTATCGACGGTGCCACGGTCCCGACTACAACTGAAGAGTTTCAACATTTTCAACAATTTATATAAGGACTGCAACAATGGCACAACCTGCGTAAATTAAATATTTCTAGAAGAAAATCAGAAATAGACGAATAAAAATAGAATTGACAAACTTACAAATACGTTTGATAACGCTGGAATTACAAAGAAATCAAACGCAAACGATAACTTTGTCTTTTTAATGACGGAAGTTCTTAGAACTTTTCTTATAATCCCTATATAATGGAAACTACCCTGCCGATTGCCACATAGGCACCTTGAAATAACCTAATTGAATGTATTGATTAGATTTTTATAGTTACGAAACATTATTTGCACTGCGCAAGTCTAAAATATATGTAACAGGGTAGGGTCTGGGATATTAATAAAACTGGCGGCCATCTTAAGGTGGCGACTATGGACGTCAGCAACTTGCTCACATGTCCTAGAAATTTTTAGAAACAACGGAGTAAATTAAAATTTCCGCTCTTAGGTACATACACTGCAATTGGAACCTTGACTAGACTTTACCGTACTTATGGTACACTGCTATATCTATTCTCCGTCCTTGACAACATAAGTAAAAAGACGTTGTTTAGTCTTTACATCATAAAATTTGTTCAACTACTCGAGTTGTCTCTGATTAACGGAGGTTGGTGGTCATATTTCTATTCTAACTCTCTCGTCCTAACAGTTTTGGTGCACCGAAAATTCCAACCTAGTCTTTGATGTTGGCTATGCAGTATTTCTTTTACAATCAACATTGTTTTTACCAGCGACGTTTTCTATTGATACGATGAAAATTAAAATGTATTAAATACCTGTAAGAACTTTTGCGATATATCTTGCAGCGGAGTCACTTGTACGTCCGGTTTCTGCGCAGACTGCTGCTGCTGCTGCGGTTGCTGTTGCTGTTGCTGTTGCTGTTGCTGCTGCTGCTGCTGTTGCTGCTGCTGCTGTTGGTATTGTTTCTGCATCTGTAAGCAAAAGTTTTAATTTAGGATTTATAAAGATCACACACAGACCTTTCATACATTAACAAATGGATATAATTGTTATGCATAGATCGCTGGATGAACAATTTCTCTATATTTTGCAGATATTATAAATAAACCCCAAATATAAAATGTTAGTAAGCATATTATTGACATAGTCGACCACATTTTGAACAACATACTTACGTTTTGGTTAACCCTACCTACAACAACGGTTTCTAATTTTACACAGACAATCATGGTTCTTACTATTAAGTAAAATCAATACAACTTTCTAGGTTTCTTCTGATCCTAAAGTCGCAATAATTATTAAAGTTTAAAGTAAACCCAAGAAGTATTATATCTTGTTAAACATTAAAAAATAACTCCTTTTCACAAGAAATACAAAATAACTTT
This sequence comes from Papilio memnon, assembly GCA_003118335.3. Taxonomy (NCBI): domain Eukaryota; kingdom Metazoa; phylum Arthropoda; class Insecta; order Lepidoptera; family Papilionidae; genus Papilio; species Papilio memnon. The sequence goes on from LD688996.1 coordinate 693,992, forward strand.
CCGAACAATCCTATAATAACCGTAAAACTGTAGAATGGAAAGGAATTGTGGACTAAAAGATATAAATATTTTTCTTATCTATAACTTAACAAATATTTGTATCAGTACAGAATATTGACAGTGCTCTTTGCTTTCAATAACTCTGATAGGTTAGTCGCTATAAAAATAACAAACCATATGTTACTGTTACGGCCCGAACTCCCGTCACTCCTAGAATTTACCTTTAAAATAGTATAAAGTCCCAAAAGCTTGATGATCTTTGTTTATTTCGAGCATTTACCACCATTCACTTGGTAAATCATAAGATTAACTTCAAATACAGTAAATGTCAATAATCAGCTACATAAACATTGAATTATTTTATTGAATGTCGGCTGTTAATTGACCTTTAGTATCTGTTTGAAATACCGAAATCTTGATATTATCCTAGCGCATGGCGTTAAATGATTAAATTAAACAATATCGCTTAACTTTAGACTTTTACCAGTTATCCAGTTTTACCGGTAATTGTTGAGGTTTCTAGTTCGTGCTTTTACAGTAACACATGGACACAATCTTACATTCGCAATTATGATATCGCGTCATATTACACTATACATATACTTATATAAAATATTACAAGTACAGTCAGGGCCTTTCGAGGTGATCCACTTTTAGAATATTCGTCCTGTTCCTTGCAACGAGGTAAACTTCCTCGTCTTCTCACAAATAACCACAGACCGACATTTTAAAGTTTATTTTTATAGTATAAGATTGACAAATTGACTTGATAAAGGAGAAAATGGCCACTGAAATTCGAAGTTGGATCCTATTAGAGCTATTACTGTTCCGCGTCGTCGGTCGTCGGAATGCGTATAAAACAATTAAACGACTGTAGCTTTGAAAGTGGTACACCGCCAGATTCCCCGATAGTACAAATATATCAGTTTTTTTAATCAAGTGCTACAAATAAAAACATCGTTAGATCATCAAGACGTGAGGCGTGGATGTGTTAATTATTAGCAATAGAAGAGTGCTTTTGCGTATAATTAGTAAGTCTATCTTAATGTGGGTTTCGACGGTAGCGACACTTGTATTGACATATATTGCCATCCCTCACATTATCTTTGAATAAACAGAGACAACATGTGTCAATATAAAAGTGTCAACTAATCGAAACCTACCGTTAGTATGTTACATGCGTTAGCGTTAGGATTCACGTTACGTGAGCTATAATCAGATTATTATATTTTGAGATCTGAAAGATGCGGAACAGTCCCTTTGCGTTTCCATTTTCGAGGCACCTGTACAAAGACATATTGTTATCTCAGTTTTATCATGGCGAATGAAAGAGATGGCAATATGGTTTTGTACTAGTGTCTCGGCAGTGGAAAGTCAGAAAAGGCGGAATTTTCCATTAATTGTATGGATATAGTTGCTTTCTCCCATAGGCGTAACACGAAACTAGACTCCCACAAATGTTTTTGAAATATTTTTACAACCGAGTTAACTCTATTTAACCTATTCCCCCGGATTTTAACTGTCATTCAATCGGTTACTTAAGCTTTCTAGTGTAGATTTTTTTGACTAAAGCTACACTAAAGGACTCCCTTAGTACCTAAACATTAATAACAATTAGCGGGACGTCAATGACAATGCACTTACTGCCGTTCTCAGTCATTTAAATCTTATTTGAACATTCGAAGAGCTACACTAAGTGCTTCATTTATTGATCACTTAACAACTGTGACTTCGGTAAGTTATATAAACCGTTTTAAAAGTAATAAAGGGAATTCTAAACTTAGAGCGTTACCCTGGGACATAATTACCTTTACTTCCAGCTTTTCAGTGGCTTCTAAGCTACACGAATGAGGTTTGGATTTCGATAAGGTAATAACAGTTTGCTTTGGCTCGAATTAGAAATTTACTCCTTTTAAAGCTGTATACGGAATTTAATTGTAACCTCAACTCTCAATTATCGTGCCTACTACCGCTTCTGTAGAACGTTTAAAAAGATAACGATCTTCTTTTGACATCAAATGAACTATTGATTACTTTCTTTCACAAAGAAAAACAATTTATGGCATTAGCCATTACAAAAATGACGGCAATATTTCTGTTTCAATTACATTTGGACATTTACTTAACTTGGGACCTCCCCTCGCACCGAGACGTGTACGTCGTTTTCTCAAAGCGACTTGAGCAGTTTTGACACCTGTTTTGTTATCTTTGTCATTTTAACGAGAGGAAAGTTAGTTTTGGGAATGATTTCAAAGGCATCAGATCTCTCCATATAATAACTGAAGTACAGTAAATCTGTTACCAGTTCTTGATCTTGTTGATTCTTTAGGTGTTGTTGTATGACGTGATGCTGTCTCTGCAGCGCCTGTTGTTGGAATTGTTGCAGTTGCTGTTGCAATTGTTGTTGTTGCAACTGATGCAATTGTTGTTGTTGCTGTTGGATTAATTGCTGCTGTATCTGGAATATAAATGTATTTCTTCTTACATCCGATTCTTCCAATATCCTTTTGTTGTCCCAACACCAGATTTAGACATATGAAGCATGAACACGTTCTAACAGATGTATAATATAATCTAATAATTAAATTAGATTTCAAATTAAATTTTATGTGCTTTACAGAGCTGCGGCGCGAGTTCACTGTATTTTATAGCGCTTTAAAAAGGTCCTTTGCCGTTTTGTGCTTAGTTAACACAGTTAGAGTCGTAGTTTATATACTAGGTATTACAGACGCGTACCAAATGGCCATAAAAATATAAAATGCTGTTTATTAAATTTTTATAAGTATTGAATGTATACAGCATCGAACGGAAAAGTAAAGCGGTGGCTTCGACGCTTCAGTTCCGGTAACGTGGACGTTGCAGTCACTTTGTTCCGCCAACGTCTCAACGTTGATAAAAATATGAAAATCGTCGACATAAAAGGGAGTATTCCATTGTCCAGTAACTGTCAGCAAGCCATTTGCATAGAGCTAAATTTTTTTTATCACAATAATGAATAATAACGCTCTGATAAACTCTACCAATTTTACTTGTTGTATGTATGTAAGAGGTCTATCAAGATTTCGACAAATGGTAATCTCTGTCTACCCCTTTAGGTAAAAGAGGAGAGAGTTGGATATTTACTGATCAAGTGTAATTAATGCTAGATATCGCTCGCAACTTTCGCGAGGATAATCAATTTCAGATCTATCAAGACTCTAGGCCCAAAAAAATACTTAATATTACTATGGAATTCGACTCCCGCAACACTTTTTAAAACACATTATTTTCTCTACTTTCTTAATCCGTAATATATCCGTAAACCAATTTAATGATATTTACAGCTGGGATATCAGCTTGAATGTTACCGAGCGACGGTGAACTTAGTCGGTTTTATATCGAACTGAAGTTGTACAAAATGTCATGGACTGGCATAATTGTAAACGTTTAAATTGAAACCTATATGCTCGACTATTAAATATTTACGTAGAGGACCTGTCCTAGGTCCGCTATTTGCTGGAAAAGGTATGCCCATTCCCCTGTTTTTTAATCGTTTTATTGCTTTTTACAAGTACTTAAACCGGTATGCGGCGCAACTATGTTTAGTGGTTATTTTTTTTGGAATGTCAGTCCACGAAGATTCTCAACCGTACTCAGATCACCCTAACAAATTTTCGTCATAATTGTTTTAAATATTTCTTTGGTTTGCGATAGTTTTAATGGATTTTTATAGGAACTACATGCCCGACTACTTTTTAATGTATTCATAATATATTAGCTTTCGCCCGCGACTCCATCCGCGTGCAATTAAAAAAAACAAAAGTGAGTAGCTATGTGTGCTTCCAGACTATCCTCCACATCTATACCAAATTTCATCGAAATCCGTTCAGCCGTTAAGACTACAAACTTTAACAAACATCTATCCATCTAAACTTTCGCATTTACAATATTAGTTTGATATCGTATTCTCCTACTGTGGGTATATAATAGTGCACTGTAGCTCGAAATGCTGCTTTCCATTATAAATGAAATTTTGTATGTTAACACTTTTGTAAGGTTTTCACACTTTGAAATTGTTTTGATTTTTTCGGAACTTAGTGACTGAAGATCGTCTTTCGATAGTACATTTGAAATGACATTAATAATTTTAAATATGTAAGTAGTTTATTTACATAGGGAATGATAATCGATTGAGTACGATTAGAATCGATTCTTTGACAAGAGTGAATAGTCTATGTCACTGGCGAAACGTCAAAAGGGCATCTTGTGAGGCACTATACCATAGAGCGTAATTAAGATTGCACGCATTCCTTGTGGGTTTATGTTTATGTAATTAAGTATTATTGAGATAATAGTCAACTCCAGCTCGAAAAAGCAACATTGCAATTTAAGTTAAGTAAATTGTGCATATACTTTATTTTTAAGGATTCTATTGATTGAGATTGTTTTTATTGATTTAATTTTAATGATGTGCTGATCCTGCAAAATTGCCTATTAGGGTTTCCCTAAAAGTTTGCTTTTAACCGTATTTGTAATGTCGCTCTAGGTCGCTAGATGGCGCTTAAATTAATTTTCAAATCTTGGACAATTCTTTAGTTTGCTGATGAATTAAAGTGCAATTTACGTAAAACAAGATATTTGTTGCCAAGTCATATAACACGTTAAGACACGAGTTGTAAAGAAATGTGACTGGCGTACACACCGCTAACAATATCATGCATATTATAAGCTTATAGGACATAATACCACAAACATATTAGGTGTACAAATGTCTTCCGTTTTATTGTAGATGGCGCGGCACGGAGTTTCGGTTAGCTTTCGCAGATGATAACCGGCTTAAAAAATAGTTTGGACATTCAAGAACAACATAACCTATTAATATTATTGATTATATTGGTAAAATATAATTTTTATAAGTTGAAAATGTCCAAATTTGAGCCAATTAAGCGTCACTTGAGGGAAATATTATTACTTCTTTAATTTAAAGAAATCTGCTGCTGAGGCGCATGAATTGCTCGTAGAAGCATATGGTGAGGGTGCTTTGAGTGAGAGAACGTGTCGAGAGTGGTTTCAAAAGTTAAAAAAACGGTGATTTGAACGGTGACTGTTTGAGGGCCAAAAATGTACGAGGATGCAGAATTGGAGGAAGATTAATCTCTAACACAAAAAGAACTTGCTCTAACATTAGAAGTCACTCAGCAAGCAGTCTTCGGAAAAACGGATTTGTACACCTAATACTTTGTTAGCATATTAAACATTAGGTTTTCTGTAAATTAATTAAATAAACAAATACTGCATAAACATATTGGAAACATGACTAAAATGCTATGTGCTCTTAAATAATGATAGCTTTATACAAAGCATCTTTTTATATTTAAAAATAGATATTTGAATGAGTAATAACACAATCATTGCCTACACTAACATTTTAAAATCAAGTTTAAGGAACTTGTACATAAAATTACTAGAATCAATTAGATATAAACACAAAAATCCTAAGCTAAAGTCAATGAACTAGTTCTGAAAACTAAATAACTTTCAAATTTTAATTAGGTATTAAAAATAAATTAATTTTCTAACATGGAATTAACATTGAAAGATTTTTAGACAAAGTCGTAGATTAAAGTTTTTACAAGTATAAGTCATGTTTCAAGTTGAATCTAACCTAACCTAAACAGTAATTTCATATTGGTCAAATAGGAATAACACAATGAGAGCTTACACTTATGTTATAATACATTATCCACCACCTCTATTATCAATGGCTCCAAAAAAGTATAACTTTATGATAAATAAATACAGAAATATTTTTTTTTAAATAACAATTAATGGACATTTATATACTACAAACCTTTTAAAAAGCCTTGATTAATAAACTTAGCTATATTATAACCACACCCACACATGCAATTTTATATATATTTCTGTATTATGTACATTTGATATTTAATTACAATATTTAGCCTTAACAAATATATAATTGTTAATTCTAAGACTTATGTTTAGATTTTTTCATACATATAACAAAATATAGAACAAATATGTTATTTGTAAAATTGTGGCTATTAAGCTATAGTATTTTGCAGTGCAAATTTTATAGTAAATATTAGCAATGACCAGTTTAAATGAGGAATCACACGGGATTGTTGTTAGTCATGCGTGTAAAAATATCTTATGTTCCATACTTTCATTTACCTGCAATTTATCATCGTCCTCTTTTGTGTTTCTATACCTATACTCCTCAGTTGATTGCTGAATATCAGGTTCTAGTTTTGGCTGCTTCAACTCCGGTCTCCTGTAAGGGTTGTTTTGTTTGTCTAATGCTAGAAGTGTATTAGCAGCATCAAATTTGTCCTCAAAAGTAATTCCAGCTTTCTCAGCGAGTGTCTCCAAACATTGCAGAGGTCTCTTTGTCACCTTAGATTGGCTCTTCGTTTTCTCTTTACCTGGTGAATGTTTTGATTTAGTTCTAGTTATTGTAATACTGTTCTTATTGTTTTCATCCTTTTTATCATTCTTGGGTTCCAATGAGAAATAGTTTTTAGGATAATTATTATTATCTTTATCCTTATCAACAGCAGTTGCACCGTTCTCTATCAATGTAATGGTTGTTGAATTGGCTACTTTTATAGCTTTGTCTTTGGACTCTTCTTTTGAATGGATGGCTGAGCCAGATCCATGTGCTTGACTGAGTATCTGTACGGGGACATGATTGGTCACTGGTGCATTTGTGATATGTTTATCAGAATTATGTTTATCTCCAGATTTTGATATCTTTTGTTGATAGCTTGATGTGTGAGTCTGTTCTTTTTCTTGTTCCTTTTTTTTAAGACTATCTATTATTTCCGTCCTGAAATGAAAGAGCCATACGCTGTTTAGTAAAAAAATATTGGCCTAAATGCACAAAACACAATAAAAAGTTAAAGTACATAGACCTATTATAAAATATGTTACAGCCCACAATAGTTGATTTTTGTTCAACTTACAGATTGTGTTTTTGATTAATAAACAGAACTATTAAAATTTAGCTAACAATGATAACTGGATATGCTTATTTTATCAATAACAACAACGCAGAGCAACAATTGACAGTTATCACAAAAAATATCATATTTAAAAAGTATCTACTACTCATTTAAGTTAAGCATTAAAATAGATTTATAGTTTATCTAAATAAGATTGATTAGTTTTATAAATGACGCATAAGTATCGAATTAAATTTGTACGAAGGCAATTCCGTACTTAATAGACGGGTATCGTAGTGACGAAACAAACACGCATAGCGAACTATAAACTATCGATATTCGGTTTAAATAAAATTTTTCGAACTTAACTAAAATTATTATTAATTAATTAAGTGAACAATTCTTGTAATTAATATAGTGTAAGGAATATTACAATGACAATAATAATAGCAAAATCCAATTCGATTATGTACGTCTGTAGTAGTAATAAATATAAATTTACTCTTATTCTTTCTATTGGTTCTGTAGGTCATTATTGATTTGAGAACATAATTTTTTAAATATTTTAATCCATAAGTTGTAACTATGAATCGATCGATTCTAACTTCTATGAGAGTAAAAATCGAAAATAGAAAAAATGCATACCAGATTTTACGCAACCTATCCCTACTAAATTGTTAAATGAATTGTGAAACTAATCACCCTTATTTAGACAAACTATAATTACGAATGTATCAATTTGATAACTTTAAAAAATGTACCAAAATACTAAAAAAAAGCGAAGCTGTAAATGTCAATTAAGAATCATAATGTTCTGTCAAAGTTGTCTGCTCACTATAGACGTCGAATGAACGAGAGTTAGGTACTGTGTATAGCCAAACAAGGATATTTAGCTAAGTGAGATAGGCGCTGCTATCGGTTGGTTCTATCAAAAAATATGTAAAACCTGCATGGATATGGAAAATGGCATGAAAGGAGGGCGCTAGTGAGCTATCGTAATTTAGTTTCACTAATGCCCGCCGGGTCAGATATTTTATCGATATGTAATAATAATGTGACTTGTAACTTTGACTGTCATAAATTTAAAAATGCTTTTGAAGACTAAATAAAGGTTAACGCACATTAGTCCACTCCTCGCAATCCCGGCATCGGCTTACTTCGCGAACGCAGCAGGATATACAACCACCGTCTAAGCGCGAGCAGGATAAAAATATATAGTTAGCTAAACGTCGCGGACATCGCGTCGTCCACCCATTGAAACGAGAATAACATAAGTATTGCTAACAAATGTATTTTTTTGGGTCCACGTTATTGTAATGACCAAGAATGATTCAAAATGTAATATTATCGTCAAAACTTTTTTCTAAAAACTAAGACGCAATCATATTTGAAATAAAGAAAATATTTTTATATTGCAGTTCAATGTACGTAGATATAGCGGCTATTGGCAAAGTATGGATCGCTCTTTGACTAATCTGAACGTCAAAAATGTCACTCCATCCGTCAGATGTGTGATATTAGGTTTGACATTTTTTTTCATTTTTCATATGTTTATGAATCAGAGACCTTAAAATTATTATATAGATATTTCAAGAGACTATTAGCAAAACTTAGGTATACACCGTCGGCAAAAGTTTAAGACCAAACCCAAATTCATCATCCATCAATTGTAACAAAAGACGTAGGGGATTGTCTGGAAGACAACATAGGCTACTCACTTTTGTTTTTTTGTAATGCCACGCGGACGGAGACGCGGGCGAAAACTAGTATTTTTATAATGACCTTATTACTAATGACTTTGCTTTTGTTATACATTTGTTAACAATAGGCAATATATTATACATGTGACGCCAAATTGGACAAAACTTGTTTTGTATACTTTATTACTATAAACACATATGTGTTAAGGTTTTTTTAGCGAAATTTAATCATTGTCTTTTTTTAAGTTTCCTCGCTAAATTCTAAAACGCAACGCTATTGGTCAAAGGAAGTTACTTAAATGCTGCGTGGTCAATACACAGTTCAAACACATTAATTTAATTAGAAATTCACTCTTGAAGTATTTTACTGTGAACACGATGCCAAAACTAGCTTTAAATTAAAAAAATAATGAAAACAAATATTTGTAGTGTTTATTTCCGAGTAAATATTAATTATTAATGATTTAACATTATATACAAGACGTTTTTGTGTGCTTTTTTTAAAGTTATATGTGGATTCAATCGCATTTTTACTTTCGATTACTCTGAGAACCAATGAAATAGTTTGTTGTTGTATACATCGAAATGACATCTTAGCGGAATGTGATTACTGACGTCACAAGTCAATGCCAACTCCGGCCGCGTTTAGTCGCACAAAAATTATCGCAATTTTATTTTTTAGCTCAATGGTTGATGTTTTTCATGTCATTTTTTTCTGGTTATCTTATAACAAGTAGAAACGTTTAAAAAAAAGAAAAATACACCTGCGTATTCACTATTAGAATTATTTAGCTCCTAAAACACTTTCAGGAACCAGCCTATTACCCGAGTTTACTTTGGTTTGATCACAAAAATCTTAATTAGATTAAACTTGTGATTTCTACAGTGAAGACGTCATGAAATGGGAAAAGCTCGAGGAATTCGCAGTGTAGTGCATTCTGCCATCTTTAATTTACATCATAAAGGTAAATACGACGTGAGATTAGTTTACAGCTGAAGTTCGTGGCACAATTACTCGCATGCGCAGTTTTTATGATCGTCCTCGCTCAGGAAAGACGAGAGCTACCACGACTGGTGAAAATAATTTCATTGTTGTTAAGGCAAGGCAAAGCTTCTTAGCCAGAAGCCAGAAATCCGCGTTAAAGTAAACAATACCCGAGTTAAACCTTTATCATTGATTACAGTAAAAGGGCGACTGGGTTATGCTAAGTTTTATGGTCGCGCTGCCGTTCATAAACCTCTGTCTTACAGCAACAAAAATAAACGGTTGTAGTGGGCCCTTTCCTATTGAGATTGATCTGAAGACGATTTTAAAAAAGAGCTTAGAACGAAGGCTTTACACTTTTTCCAGAATATAAAGAGTTTTTTTTGATAAAAAAAATCAGTTAAGCAAACTATAAACTTTTTTAGAATGAACTGTGAATATTTCTTTACGTTTTTTAAGTATTGTATGTGTACTTTAATTAAGTTGGTTTTAAGCTTTTAGCTTGCAGTATTCATATGTTACAACACTGAGCAAGTTGTTGTAACAATATCAATTTTTGTCCTGGTCTGAATATACCATATAAACCGTAATAATCTTTATATCTTTATCCCGCTCAATCAGTGACGTCGAGGCGGCGGGTATGCGGCTGCGATTGAATGCCGCCGCGATCACGAGGCGGAGCGGTGGTAGCGAATGGGCATGGAGTGGAGTAATGTGCGATAACCCTAATACGTTTCAATTCTTAACAATGATGACGATAAATGACAGAAGGAAACCTGCCGCTGGCGCCATCTACTTAGAGATTTCGGTTTTTCTTCTTACATGAACGAGTAAAAAGCGAATGTAAGGTAGACTACGATAGATGGCGGTAAATAATTATTATCTTCGGATATCGGTGCCTTGATAATATTAAGAGGACTCGTGTTAAAATTTATAGTGCGCCAAAGTTATAAGGGTCGGTAATGAGCCGCTGCTATCGCAGTTAATTCTATAAGAAAGTATTTAAAACCTACATAGGCACAGATATTGACATGAAAGAATAAACATGGCAAGACAACTATAGTACAACAAGAATCTTTGACAATTTTTTGATATTGACAGAGGGGCGCTAGTGAGCCATAATATTTTAATTTGACTTATGCCCACCGAGTCAGATAATTTTGTCGGTCTATGGATTGCTTTAAATGTCAATGTGACCACTTTACAGTGACGCAATTTTGGTTATAAAACTAATTAATTCTAAAAGGAACTGTATGAAATCAATTGGCGTAAACAGCGAATATATTTTTGTTTTCAATAGGAATTTTATGCATCTAATTGAGAAAATTTTCTGTTATCGTATTCATTGCCGTATATTTTTTAGATATGAAATTGTTGATTTTGGCTACAACTGATTATAATCGGCAGATCGCAATGCCGATCGTTTTATACGGGTAACGATAATTTATTTTATGATCTATTTCTATTTTTCTATTTAGGTCGTACGTACATACATCCCGGATAATCCGTAGGATAAGTTATGCGATATAATATCAAGTGCTATCTTTTTTTATGAATATGTTATTTATGTAAGTTAGGAAATACAAAGTTAAAACATACATGCCAGGTGGAATATGCATAGGAGAATCTAACAGCAAAAAATGCAAATTAAAAGGGATAAGAAAATGTTAATTACATTTTCTCATGCCCATTTTTTGTATTATTAAAACTTACCATTTCCTCTACTATTACAAGGTACACCTATTTAGGAACAGATACCTAAATAAAAACGGCCTGTCTGGCTTTATTTCACAAGGGGAAGCAAAAAATAATGAAAACGTGCGAGGAAGAGGGCATTATGCGGGCACGTGTGGCATAGAAAGAGAAATAGTAAAGCGCACTAGGGGAGTCGGAGACCAAACCGGTTCTGCATGTGTGCAGACAGTCGGCGCCCTTTCTCCCCACGCCTGTCGACTGTCGACCCTCGGGCGCTAGGGCTTTACATTGTCAGCTTTTCCCCGAAGCATGGCAATAATAATACTAACCGACTCCCCCTATATTAAACTAAACAACAAAGCCTCAGGGTACGTGCTCTTTGTAGTATGAATATAAAGCATGCGCGTTAGGATCTTGTACAAACGGAAAAACAGATATGCCAAAGCAAGTTTCCTTTCTCCTTAGCATCGTATAAAAGTCGGTATATAAAACTCGATTTGCCAATGTAGAGTAACAGTCTATTACAATCACAGGTACCATTCTCCATAGCCACACGAGACGCATTCGACCACATCAAATCGCAACCATGAAGTAAAAAAATAACATAAAATACCTTTTAGTGTAAAAACCATAAGAACTACGTTCCATCGTTTCAAAATAAAGGTTTAACCGAAACGTAAGCGCCGACCCATGCGGCAATTATTAAAATGATAAAACAAACAAAATGTTAAGAAACGAGACATTCGCACGAGTGAAAGTAATCACAGCACTAGTTATCGATGAAAACGGCATACAAACACACTTTATCGATAGTCCGGCGACGGTATCATTATAAGAATAACCTTCGTTCCGAGAGGCGAAGCACGACTGTGCGGTGTGGAACGCCGCGTTCCCGCCGCCGCCGCGCCGCGCAACGCCGCACCCATGGCCGTCGCCCCCCCCTCCCCCCGCTCCCCG
>LD688996.1:715565-733874 GCA_003118335.3 Papilio memnon
GTGTGTTTTTTTTTTTCGAGAATGTTTTGTTTTTAATGTATTTTGTTTGGAAGTCGGTTTTGTTTTTTTTTTTATTAAAAAAATAATTATTCAAAAATATGCTGTAATTGCTGACATCTTAGGGAACAAATAAATGTGTATTTTATTATATTAGTATAGATAAGCATTAATTATAATTCTTGTTTCATACTTTACTAGGGCTTAAAGACTAGTTGAGGTGGCGATTATCGTTATTCCGTAGAACACCGTCGGTTTCCACAGCCGATACAGTTGCACAAAAACTATCTGTTTTAAGAAATTAAAAGCGATTACAGCATGTTTTTATACTAATATTTTGTCGATGGAGACCCACGGTTATGGTATCACAGTACTCGAATGTTTTTTGAAACTTAATATTCTTAGCACATGGAGTAAAAATAGCCAAATCAAAGCATCTTAACATCTATGAGACAATAGGACAGTACCGAGGTAATTGGCAATTCAATATTGTACATTAGAATTGCAATAGGGTTGAATATAGAGCAAGGCGATATCTCGATGTCCAAAAGATGTAAAATAGGTTTGGTTTTGGTTTTGTTTACAACACATAAGTATATTTTGTTATATTACAATGGTTTAATTATTTGTTTTAATTCAAATTTCTATCTCACGTCCTTAGCATAGAGACCCGATTTCATCACCACTAAAGAGTTCTTTAAGAATTTACTTTTTTAAATGCCAGCAAGCATCCCATGTTCAATGTTGGGAGAAACTTTTTTTGGTTTCAATTAGCGACCACCACCCAACCAGTTATATCTCGAGCTAACTTTGAAAGTGAGAAAAAAAAATCACAATGCACATGTGCCTAGGCACAAATGTAGATGGCGCTGTTTTAAATGTTATGAATATTAACTACATCTCCATCACAGCGCAGCCCAGGACATAGGACTGTTATCTATCAAGCGAATTATTTGGATTGACGGTACCTTAGGGCCGGGTTGGTGGTATTTCCATCGGATTAGAGTCACTTTTACTGGTTGTCTTTCTTTTTAATTGCCAAGGAATCAATCACCAGTAATCAGCCCTATGATTATTGAAAGTTGGCATCCCTTATATAAATAAGAATAAGGATAAGGGCATGAGTCCTTGCAACGTAAGTCAGCTGTTTAGATCCAAGATTTCTATATCAAATATTAAGGATTATAAGATAGATAAAGATTATAAAACTCACCGATAATATTCGTTTGAGATTTTATAGACTGGTATGGATCGATGTCTAGCGTAAGTCTAAATATAACTTAGATCGATATGTATGAAATATAAATCTCGATTCACAACTCCCTATTTGCCTATTATTAAGTAAAGGACAGGCTAACCGTAATTGCAGCGTCAATAAAATAAACAAAGACTGGGGGCGACTACATTTCCCGATATAGCTGCGAACTAATAATTTATTTACAACTCGCACGGACAGTAAAATACCTGTTTCATAGTGACATGAATTTTACCAGTGCCGGCATAGGGCAGGGCGCGGTTGGGCGACCGCCCAGGGCACAGGTCTGCTAATTACACAGTCACAAAAGCATGGCGCCCCCTTTTTATCAAGCTTTGAAGGGGGTGTTAAGAAGCTTTTGTGATACTGTGTAATTGGCTTATTTTGGCGCCCCTTTAAATGTTTCGTGATAAATATTTCTAGCCAAAGTAATTAATTGAATAATATTTTTCTCTAATTCAATTACAAAAGTGTAAACAATAATATTTTAGAATTATAAAAAATTACATCTATGCCATTTTTTGAAAATAAACCAGGTAGACAATACTGGGCAGTAGCCTAAAACGTTTTTAACATAGATGGCGCTAGGAGCATCAAGATATTACAATCTTGTCGAAATTAATATTAAATCCGATCTATCCGATGATTGTTTTAATTGTTTTGTATGAAATGGAGTACAAATTATTCGACCACAAGATTATAAGATCATATTTTACTATTGCTATCGCAATATTTAGAACTGTATGTTTTAACCAAATGGATTAAAAATATGAATTGGAATATCGAGAACAAGGAATAATGGTTCGCGATACAAATGCGGCTGTGAGAAATTCCAAAAAATGTAAGAGTTTAACTTTAGTGGTGAATAAAAATCTTAAGCATCTATTTATAAGATTAGAAAACTTCAACAAGATAAAAGACAGATAGCAGAAATTGAATAATAGCGGAAGTCGTAGATATAGACATATAGTAACTATATCCCAAAACTTTTAGGAGCAAGGAGAAAAGACAGACATCGGTCATATTACACTCTACCTTAATGGACTCCAATACTCACGTTAATATGTACACCCTTTTGTTCTATAGGACTCGACAACAACAACAAAGACTCTTTGTTATCGTGGGGCCACCGGCACAAAGAAAAACTAACGCCTACCTTTATTTAGTAGATTGAATTGTAATTCGATATTAGTTACTAGTTACCTATCGACACGTGACCTTTTACATCTCTAGAAAACATTCCTCTTAGAGACCTTTGATGATTTTTACACAAGAACGAGCTATCGCCCGCAAACTTCATTAGCGCGGAATTAAAATAAATGGTCGCCTATAACATTCCCGCGTGCATCAACTTTTTACCAGCTACCCCCCAGTCAAAGTCCCGTCCAAATCGGTCCTTCCGTTCCAGAGATAGCGGTCCGGTCGCCATTTTGACAGCGCGGAATTAAAAAAAAGTAGCCTAAAATATGCCCGTCTATGTCAGCTACCCTCCAGTGAAAGTCCGGTCGAAATCAGCCCAGCCGTTTCGGAAATTAACCGGAAAAATCGCGGCTTGCGGACAGACAGACAGACAGACAAAAATTTTTTAAATGCGATTTTCGTTATCAGCAACGCAAATACATCATCTTCCCGAAATCTGGAATTTTTCCTTTGATATTACAGACCCCTCAGTTTCATCATATGTATAGAAGATATATAGATATAGAATAAATAAAGATAGTGGGCTGAGCAACGAGAACACAGAGGTGATTATTGACGCAGAATGACATCCGCATTAGCAGACGAACTGCCGAAGCGTTGCCACCCTGTTCCGGTGCCGGATGTTTACAGAACAGTAATAATCTAATAATCAACCAACTGACTTAAATCTCAGCAGCCTCATTGGAAGGTTCTTGCTTAATGTTTATTATCACCTTCTATGCTCTCACA
This sequence comes from Papilio memnon, assembly GCA_003118335.3. Taxonomy (NCBI): domain Eukaryota; kingdom Metazoa; phylum Arthropoda; class Insecta; order Lepidoptera; family Papilionidae; genus Papilio; species Papilio memnon. Next base: position 718,747 of record LD688996.1, read on the forward strand.
ATTAAAAGCTTATCGTGACTGTAGATGTCACGAGTACAAAAACAGTCACAAAACTACTTCGAGTATTTTAACTTGTACGTCTTATAACCTACTAACATAATAAAAATGTTTTGTGTCGGTCCTTTTTTAGATATATTAACAGGTTTAGTTAATTCAAGAGTTTAAAATCTTTATACCGCTTGTACAACCACGAGACATCTCCTTAAGCGGAGTATTGTTGCCAGTCTTTCCCAAATTATAATAAAACCATAAACACTCGACACTGGCCCGATCCGCTGAGGGAGAGCCATAAACAAGATATAGAATAGAACAGAGCTATTTAGAGCCCCCGCACACTACATACTATCGGCCAATAAAAAGTCTGTAATCTGTTATTCTCAGATTGCAAGCGGCAATAATGAAATGGACGTACAAACACACAAACATACAATACCTCCATACTAGCGAAAGCAAATTACCCTTTTTGTCAGTTGCGCAATAACAATCCTATTCCAATTCAAATTGTTTTGTTTCAAACACAAACCATTTGATTATTTTCCTCTCTAAGATCTAATAATTTAAATGGAAAGTACCTAAAACACCTGCTAAGATTTGTGAAATGACTTCTGTAAAATAAATTACAAGAAGGCGAAATTAAAACAAACATTGCGAAGATAGTAAACACCTAAATGAGACAGCTAATTTAGAGAACGCTGTTCAAGAACATTGTCCTTTATAACGAACTAGTTTTCGCCCGCGACTCCGTCCGCGTGGAATTAATAAAAAACAAAAGTGAGTAGCCTATGTGTTCTTCCAGACTATCCTTTACATCTAATTTCGTCGTAATCCGTTAAGCCGTTTAGGCTACAAACTCTAACAAACATCCATCCATCCATCCATCTATCCATCCATCCATCCATCTAAACTTTCGCATTTATAATATTAGTAAGAAGTAAGATAAAGACTTAAAAATTCAAAATTACAAAACTACAAGACAACCCATTTACGTAACCCAGAGGGTTAGGTAGAGACTAAGTCTAGTAGGTCAGAACACCTGCCTTATACAAATGTATGCTACTCGCCTGTTATAGATAAGCACAGATGTGCAAGAGCCCATACACGTCTCATTATTGTCTCACCAATTTGGTCGACGTAAATGCATATAGGACGCACAGTTACAATATTATAAATATCGATCTCCACTCAGTACCTACTCAAGGGGACCATTAGCAAAACATTCGACTTCAAATATGACTGGTATAAATTATAAGAGATATGAACCAATTAAATGGGTATTAAGTCGTTCATGTTAGTATTTCAAATGCTAATTAGGTGCGTATTACGAAGGGGGTGCGATACAGTTGCAGGGGAAACATTTATCATCGAAAAGACTCGTCAAATTAAGAACTCCTGCAGAGAGTGTATCACGAATGTTTGCGAGAAAGTTTTCGTAATGTGATCGACACATTTTGTATTAGATTTGTGCTACGTCCCTACTGGTAGAGTACCTACATCAACTCTCAATCTTATACTTTTAGTCGATGAGGTTACGAAAACTTTCTAGCAAATTGTAATAGGCCCTCAGAAAGTTTTTTTAATCCCGCATAGTCTGATAAGAAATTAACCGAGATTTTGAATTTCAACTGCCGAAACATTCGAACGAAAAAAAATGAACGCTCTCTCATTCTCTCCGAAAAACGTGAGACGGCAGTATGATATTGACGCTTTGAACAGTGGAAACCGCAGGAATAATCGATACGTGTGCGTCCATAATCCCTATTCACTCCTGCTATCCTAGTCTTTTGTCATAGCCGTAATTGATTTTCTACACAATGCAACTATAATTAATAATAATTAATTATATCACGATTAGCTTTCGCCCGCGACTCCGTCCGCGTGGAATTTAAAAAACTAAAGTGAGTAGCCTATGTGTTCTTCCAGACTATCCTCTACATCTATACCAATTTTCATCGAAATCCGTTCAGGTGTTTAAGCTACAAACTCTAACAAACATACATCCATCCATCTAAACTTTCGTATTTATAATATTAAGTAAGTAAGATGTAACGATAAAGTCACGGATTCGATCTATATTATATGGTAAATTTTCATTATGTAGCTATTGATATACTTACATTACAATTTACTTATAAATAAGTATCCAAGTATTCAATAAACATACCTAAAGATTGAAATACACTACAATATTATATTGTTATATTGACATTCAATATATTTGTTAATATTATGGACTGCGTAAACATTGTAGGGAAAAAACTTGCTTTTATTGCTTTTATTCGTATGTCTACACACTAATTGGATGGAAAACGAGATATTTTTTTTTTATAACATTTACAGAACAGCCAACAAAACTGACGGCCGGTGAGTGGATACTGGATAGGGTTAGTTTTTTTTTCTCTTTTCAGTTTTTATCCGGTTACCCTATCGGACATTTGATAGCACTCACGGGTTCCGTACTCCTGAATTAATTGCTATCGTCTCAATCCAATGCAATCCGATATAGATAATTGGTGAAATTACTGTACTGCCAGAGGCGAGGGAAGGCGTGGGGTGTGGGCGTTCACTCAGACTTGCGAAGTTTGGCGACTTAGATACACATCAAAATATTTAAAAAAAAACATTTAAAAAGAACTGAACTCTAATTTGATGGATTAAAATTTATATAGGATTTCACAATGTCCAAATTAAACAATTCAATTGATACTATTTTCAATGATTGCGAAAACTTTAAATGTTAAGTGACGATTACTACAACTTAACAAAGAAAGACATACAAAAATCGGTTAATCAGCTTTTGAGATTAGCACCCACAAACATATAGATAAATTGACAAAAATTAACAATCATTAGTTTAAGTTCTTTAGCGTGATGAAAGCTCCTGTAAATAGTTGTTCCGAGACTGTTTACAGTATAAATAATTAGTTGCATTTTTAATAAAAATAGAAATTAAACTAAAATAACGGTCGTCCGCCATTTAAGGGAGGGAGGAAGTATTGTACTGCCATATATCTACTTTGTCGTCCATATCTCGTTTCAATCCAACTATGCAATTAGATAAACAGAGTAAAATCAAAGAATTTTTGAAGATGTGATTTTTCAAATATAAAAATTATTTAGTACAAAACTAATACTAAGTAATTTACGGTGATTACATTTCTTCAGATGTACCGAGCTGGAAACGTACACGCCCATCTCTATACGAATGTACGCAATAAAAAGAATTCATATTTCTTATAATCGCAATACTATAGTTGTGTGTGTATAATTTCACGCACACTTATGAAAACAAATTATTGTCCCTGTTATTCCCAAAAAGAATGAGAGAGATGACAATGTGCCATACAAGTGTTTTAACAGTGAAAGTCCGCTCTAACACCGTAGCTCCCTAGGGTATATAAGTTGACGTAATAAGAGAGTTCAATATGAACGCTAGTACACGGTCGACCAATACGATTTACAGAAAATAATTGACAAACAATATTACCGTTTGGATTGGATTCTGTTGTAACTATGTTTGTACAGGTGTATTGATTTGTAAATCACGAGAGACGATTGCTGTTTGCCTCTACATTGACTGGTCGACAGTTTTGTTTTTCTGAGTTCTAATAAACAACTAAACAACAACTCGTTACTGGGATTCATTACAATTCCTGGTACAGATTCTTCTTAGGATTTTTCAATTGCATTTTTTTCTAAATTAATTAATTAATTAATTTATGGGCAATTATATAATTACATAACTAGAACATACTTTTTTTATTTTACGACACAAAGAGTAGTAAAGCATTCATAAAAATATCTTCCTTTCCTCTCAACCTCTCTGAAAAAGTTGATATTCGACAGAGGAAAGGATTCCCACAGTAACTGTTCTAGTTCACAAAAAAATCACTTCGCAATTACAAAGCACCATTCGATTCCGCTTCGCTTTTATATTTCACTGTAGGGCTTAAACGACACTACAAGGCGAGATGTGACCATTTTATTCAAGTCTTTAGTGAACAGCAAGCTCGAAGTATAAACTAATACATTCATAAAAACAATTATACAGTGTGTTATGTCTTAGCAGTGGTATCAATAAGATCGTATGTAGGGCTGTCATCTTTGCGGCCTTTACCTGAATGCTACGGATTTGCATGGCGCATATGTTCAATCTAGGGGTTTGACATCAAAGTATTCGAGCTCAAAACAGTCCGATAGAGTTTTTAGTCGTCCGCTAAAGTTCAGGGGTGAACGTCGTGTTGTTACTGGATGTTGTTTTTTTCATATGCCAAATGTCATTGATTGTCTATAATTTTATTTGGTTCACATTTACTGCAAGTTGACAGCCCTAGTTTTATTACAGAACCGTTAGATAAGACATATCAAAACACAAGTTTATCGCGCACGGATAGTTACAGTGGAAAATATGAGGTAGGTCGTTGTTGGCATTTCTGATAATATACACAAATAATTTATATCTTGGATGTAAACGAGCTGGACCTGTTAGAGCTATACACAAAAACATAATGTCTCTTTCATTCTAACTTAAAAAACTGTGACATAACAATTTATGTAAATATTTGAATATAACGGCAGTGACAACAGCCACGGAGGTGAATATTACGCACGCATTAAAAATCAATATTAATCTACTCATTCTTATTAATTATTTTTATTACAATTAGTAGATACGATGTTTAATGTAAAAAACCACGGAACGCCACCTAGATAAATATTACTTTTATTATTTAGGTAGAACATTTTTAAAATAATTATGTGCGCTTTTAAAATTCAGTTGGGCATACTTTTATATACGGGAAAAAATATAAAAAGAAAACAGTTTATAATTGCGTTTAAGTAGATACCTACGTGGTACATAAAAACAAAATGTCAGTAAGAAATTGGTTTAAGGTGGAAAAGTCCGGTAACGACATTGTTTGGTGCAACGGTGTTACGATTCATTATTATTCCGTATCAAGCTTATAAGCTTTTTTCTATTTCTTCCTTCGCCATTGTACATCCCCGTCACTGTCTCACGCGGTGTTGTTATGACTGCTGTCTCGCTCACACACCGGCGTGGGTGTTAGCGGCCAACGGACATTGAACTCAACGAACAGCTGTTTTGCCAAAGTAATAATTATAATAAACAACCTTCCAATTATGAAACAGTCGCGGTGAGTTGACGGATAACAGTAATAAATATATTTTTTTAAGTTTTATGGTCGGAATGTTTGGTTACGCTATTTTATTTTGTACGAAAAATCTAAACTTATAACCTCTTTTGAAATTAGGAGCAGTTGTATTTTTTAAAGATACAAGATAAATGGTCGTGGTCCAACCTGCTACTAATCTATCTGTAATCATAAAACTATAAATGCGTGACGTGAGGACCTATCACGAAATTTGCGAGAAAGCATTCGTTATGTAATCTATATCTATATCTATACTAATATTATAAAGAGGAAAACTTTGTATTTTTGTATGTATTGAAATAACTCAAAAACTACTGGGCCGATTTTAAAAATTCTTTCACCGTTAGAAAGGTAATTTATCCCTGAGTAACATAGGCTATGTTTTATTACTAATATTGAGGAACTATTAATAAACAGCGTATTTCTGGACCCCGGCGTTTAAACATCACTAAATTTTACCTTTTCTCGGTTTACGCTGCCTAAACCTTTTGAGGTATACAAAAATGATGTATGAAAGAATTGTAGATCTCAAAAAGTTCTACAGAAAAGTCCGCGATGGCATATATCTATCTTTAACGGTTTTCTTACACTAACCACTTTTTTGTTAACAAAATGAATTAAAACAAGCATGCTATTTGCGTCGTTGTTTTATTGGTTTCTATATTAATCCTTATCAAAATAAATGCGTTTGTTGTCAGGAGAATTTAATGTAGAATAAAAATGTCCTTTACAGTATTTAAATTGGACAAATAGTTTAGAAGATACCGCGAACACAAACAATAAGGGTAGCTGAGAAATCAGCTCACAAACAACCGGGCGCAGAAATTTGGGATCTGGCATCAGTAGATTTCTGTGATTTCGTAGATTACTACTAAGATAATACTTTAGGTAATAGGTTGAAAAAAGGGCGAACATAAGTTTTGAACTTTTAAACTCCACGCGGACGAAGTCGTGGGCAACAGTTAGTATGAAACATGTTGGCGGACTTTTCGTCGGTTAGGGGCGCTGCACAATCACGTAAATTTTTTCGATGTTGATACAAATACTTTCTCACAAATTTTCGTGCCAGGCCGTCTGTTATCAATACTAATATAATAAGCGTAAACACACACTTTATTGCCTAAGATGTCAGCAATTACTCGTATAGCATATTTTGGAATAATTCTTTTTTTTTAATAAAAAGTCCTACACTTATATCACGCTTTAGGCTATATATTTTCACGCCATTAAACTTAGGGGGGTAAATGTTTTGGATAAAAATCCCCAATGTGGGAAAGAGACCATAAGTTGCTGCCAACATCAAGGAAGCAAGTTTGCCATAGTAAGGTAATTGGTATTTTGACATTTGCAGTTGATACAATAAAATAAAGTTTTTATAATTCCACGCGGATGAAGCCGCAAGGGAACAGCTAGTAATATTACTCGTATATATTATATATTATATCTAATAACATATCGTGTTAGATAAGTGAGATCTAAAGATCTAGATGTGAATCAACAAAAAGTTTAACCATATCTAACTAGGTGGCGTTGTTCTTAATTTTTTAAGATAGTTCTGTTTGACGAAATGAAGTAATGATAATTTTAGAAATAATTTCATATTAATTATATTGGTAGCTACAAAAAAGGCAACATGTCATCAGGTATGTATTAAGTGTTGTAAATATGCTTAAGTTAAATTAAACGATGACAGGAGAATCATGAATAGTTTCTCTTAACAATAACTGTCAGTCATAGAACGATAGTAGAACTTTTAAGCATATCGTATTTTCGTCCGGAATACAGTATCTAAGTACAATACTTCAAATTAGTAGCTTCTATCCAACGAACAGTTCTTAGACTTAAAAAGATTTTATGTGACAAACCCAGCATATTCGATATATCTACAGATTGTGAAATTTACATTGTAAAATAAAATAACGAATATGTGATCATTACTTAAAACTATTTGTTTATCATTGCCAGAAGGTTTTTACGAAAGCTAATGTAATTAAAAAAATGAAATACCTTTTCTTAACCATCCAACGGATTTCAGTAGCCAATTCTGCTATTTTATCAATTACCTGTAAAGAAAAAAAACACAATTATTAATTCGTGTAAAGTGATATTTAATTAGTAAGCAATATCTTCGCATAATAATTAGACATTTTTTTTACTTCTTCAAGGTGTCAAACTTTAGATTGCTAGCCAACAATACCTATTATCCCTAGATTATATAGGCGCTCTACTCAATAAGTGCCTTTTTCCACTTAGTTAACCGCGCGGCCATGTTCTTTTGCATAGCAGTCGCGGCCACGCGCCCCAGTGGAAATGACACGACATTTAACAAAAGCGGTAATTGAAAATTTGATCAAACACGCTATCTATGATTATCAACGTGATATTTTTGATTGTGTTTCTGTCCTCAGTCCTGACTATGGGTCTGATACTAGAAACTAAAAGCTTTACAATTGAACACAATATCAAATAAATACTTTAACCTGATTGTAATCAGGGAGATCCATTGTTGCACGTTGTATAAAACAAATGTAATTAACAAAACGCGTCCAAATTATTCAATGCACGAGGCTCAACTACAGCAACATGCGCATGACATAGACGAAGTTAGCAATACGATACTGCATACATCGCTGTCTTGCCGACGTTGCATTTAAAGACACTGTCACCGAGCGTTTGGGGACTTCGTCAGTTTCTTATCGCGCCAAGGATACTATAAACTGACAGTAGCAGCATTATCTGAAGCCATAACATACGCTCAGTAACGCTACCAATAAAAACTAAACGTCTGTAGCGGTATTAACACCAGAGCGATCAAATATGATAATTACATGTTACCTGTATATAATTGTAACCTGTGTCCACGAAAGTTATCCGTCTTACTCCTTGTGACGTCATCGTTGCTTAATATTAGAAAACTTGTAATATCGAAAAGCTCCTGTCAAATTATGATATGCCTAGTAATATTATAAATTGACTAAGTCCACACTCAAAATCTAAATGTATTCACAACACACATATGCACTCAAAAGGTGACCTATTAAAACTTGCAAGCTTGCTTTAAATTTAATATACTAGCTTTCACACGCGACTCCGTCCGCGTGGAATTAAAAAAACAAAAGTAAGTAGCCTATGTGTTTTTCCAGGCTACGTTCTACATCTATGCCAAATTTCATCCAGATCCGTTCAGCCGTTTCGGCTACAAACTCTAACAAACATCCATCAATCCATCCATCCATCTAAACATTCGCATTTATAACATTAGTAAGACTAGTAATATTATAAATTGACTAAGTCCACATTCTGCCGGTGACAGATGCACCTAGTGTCCAATTACAAAATTACAACAAAATAGAATTGTATTCGTGTGAATGTGTATGTGTGCATGTACACACATGAATGAATGTGTATGTACACACAAATGCACTCAAAAGGTGACCTATTAAAACTTGCAAGCTTGCTTTGAACATAATATATTAGCTTTCGCCCGCGACTCCGTCCGCTTGGAATTAGAAAAAACAAAAGTAAGTAGCCTATGTGTTCTTCCAGACTACGTTAGAACGTATATAAGTATAGATAATATAAGTAATTACAAAGATGTAGACATCTATGCTAAATTTCATCCAGATCCGTTTAGCCTACAGCCCTACAGTTACGTTCCGCTTTAGGCTATATATTTTCACGCCATTAAACTTAGGGGTAAATATTTTCGAAAAAACCCTAATGTGGGAAAGAGACCATAAGTTGCTGCCAACATCAAAGAAGCAAAATTGCCATCGTTGTCATTTGTACATTTGACATTTGCAATTGAGAATGTCACAAATGTAAATAATAAAATATTTTTTTTATAATTTCATGCGGATGAAGCCGCACGCGAACAGCTAGTTTAGACATAAAAAGCAAAAACGTGAAATAGTTCACACAACGTACAGTAAAATCAAATATGTTGTAGAAAAATGGTACTAACAAAATTAACGAGTGAAAATAAAATAAGCGATACAATAAATTAATACCGTAAAACCAGTCGATTTTAAACACAAACGTAATCCTTTAATCAAACACAGATTTTCTATTATTTCGACGTTCACACCTTACAAGTGAAGACCCGAAAACTTAAAGGTTCAGTTTTGTGTACCGAAGTAATGAACGATTAATTAAACGAGCAAAAACTTCGGAAAAAGTAATGGAAAAGTTTTTTAGGGTTAACAAAGGAACGTGAAAAAGGTGGAAAAGTTTCTTAAGGACAATAAATTAAAGATGTATGTATTCTTTCTATGTGCCCTTATTGCATGACAAAAGAATGCAAGTTAATGGAAAAATATTCATAAAATGTACTAAAATAATGACTTGAAATTGATTTTATGCTATATCACACCGTAACCGTATCAAAAAGTATCGCTAATTATTTATTTAATTATTGGGCGTCGAGATCGATGGTAGTAGCTTAATGCAAAATCGATATTCGCTCAACTGAACTACGAGTATGCATGTCGGCGGTGGTTGTAACGGAACGTAGTTAGTCAGGCTCGACGGCGTTGAAATGAATTTAGCGGAGACAGACTGCAGCTGCACTAACGATTGCACGATGTAGCCATAATATAACTTTGATGTTGAGCCTCGAATCGCTAGTAGACCAATAGTAGGCTTCAAAACTATCGTTAAATATCTCAATTAGCAATTATTCCTAACCAGTACTATAGAAATGACTTTTTAAAAAACTATATTAAAATTGTTCCATGTATATATAACTTTAATTTCATATTTGAGGGTATAAAAGCAAATACACAACATTTGTTTGCTTAATTTAAAAATTGGACTGAAGCGTATTTTGTACCCGTCATACAAAGGGGGAAAATATTACATCTCTTGCACTCATATTTCTGACGATCGGCTGCCTTGTTGGTAACGTCCAAAAATTCTACAAATGTGTACCTGATATATATGTTAAAAGATATTTAAGAGAATAAAAAGCTTTGATGCAGTTGCAAATGTAATAATTATAATTATGGTCCCGTCTCCGCCGTCTTAGCTGTCTCGGTAGGGCGTTAGGGAGAGGTCGGGATCGATCGAAGGGTGGTCTCCCGCCCCGCGCTACCCCCTCCCGGCCCGACGCTTCCCGGATCACGAGTCGCGACGCACCCTCGACAGTTTGCGATCACAAATATCACATCATTGAATCGACCATCGAAACACAAGAAAACATTGACCATCAGGTTAACATTTAAACTTCCACCGATCATCGAAGTGTGAAGAGTTAACTTACCAGCAACAGTTATTAATCAGAGAGCCTAGCATGAAAATTTTCTAAAAGCGTTTATAACGTTATTTGTCAGTGTACTTTACGCCCGATAGGGGCAGTCGGCATTCGGCAGGCAGTACAAATTTTGTCGACGTATTATTCTGTTTATATTATACTTTTGAGTAGACGTTATGTTCCTTAATATCGTTTTTTATAGTCACCTCCTACAACGATATTTTTAAGAAAATTAACTCGCCAACTCGGTAGTCAGTGGCCTGATAAATATTTAATTGTTCTAACGTCTCGTTACCTTTATTATTTATATTCTTTGGACGTCGCCGTAACTCACGAATTGGAACCTGGCATTTCAAAGTGTAGATGAAAACCATACAAGCAATTAAATTATCGATTCTTATTAGGATAACATAAGTAATTACAAAGATACTGGTTCATTGGTTCGGCTATAAATAGTTATCGAGTCTACAATTATAAGCGCAAGCTTACAAATTGTGGACAAGATAAGTATCCGTACGCAAACTTTGTTACTATATTGTGGTGCTCAGTTACGTATATTTGCCTCGCTATTATCACTTCTGAAATGTGTAGTGTGATAAACGATTCTTTTAATATGAAAACACTATCGTCTCTAAAAAACTGCACTAGAAAGTAAACAGTCTCAGGTCATTTCCGTCAGGTTCGTCTTCACATCTTCGCACTTCATTTCAACGCTCAACGTTACGCTCATAATTCAATTCCTATTCTTCCATAGGGTCTTCGTAGAACGGTCTTTTCTATGTTCGAGGTTCAGATTGGAACGGTATGGTAGCAGTTTATCTTCTTTCATTAAACTAAGACTTCTATAATAACATCTTATGACATTCACGTATCCTGAGCATTGCGTTCAACTCATAACCCACGTTGATGCCGCTTCAAGGCAAACAGTGGCAAATAGTAAACATTGTCCACAATCAATAACCGGTCCAGACAAGTCAACTGGTACTTTAATGTTTCGTTCGTGAATACTTACAGTACTCTTAAACAATTTAAATCAATCAACAAACAATTGGAAGACCAATAAAATGGTATTAATTTCACTGATTCATAACAGTCTTTGAATTTAATTCCAACAAAATAGAAGCATAGCGTTTTAAAGTTTGTAAACAAGACCAAAGTGCTTTACTGCTTACTATTGCTAAGTATTTAAGTTTTAACTGCTAAAATGTTTGTACCAACGTAATGTATATTTCTTGAAATATCACAAACCGTCTACGCCTACGTCTCGCGTCATTTAAAAACAAACTCAATTCCTGGCTAATTCAGAAAGCTCTGTATAGTGTGGATTTTTTTCTACTATAATGATTGTCTTATTTTCTATTCAGTAACTCTGTAAAACAATTTTAACAACTGACCTGTAACTTTTACCAATAAAATATTTTTATTTGACTTTGTACGTGTTGTAAAACATTTTACAAAAATATAACAAGCTCCATCTTTTCATCATCATCATCATCTACTCCCGTAGGGTCGGCGCAACAGGTTTTTGTCCTCCACATAACTCTATCATACGTCATCTCAGTCATCACTCCCTTCTTGATCATGGCACCTTTCACGCAATCCATCCATCTCTTTCTAGGTCTATCTTTTGTTATAAAATAAACTAAACAGTGTCGCAAAATAAAATAAAACAGCATTAAGATCAAATGAAATGTTTCAAATGAAGTGTCAACTATGCTTCCTCTAAATATTTTTTTATCTCTTTGACTAGATGACTTCTACTGGTAATTATACTTCAATATGGGATTGTTATAAGTAACAAATCCTTAATTTTCATTGCCCCAAAATAAATCCACATTATTTTTTTACTTTTTTGACATTTTTAATTAAACTTACAGTATTCAAAACAATTCGTGCAGAAATTGCAGCTATAAATGGTGCTCCCGGAATTGTATATTAGCACCATATTAAACAATATAATACTGCAAAGACCAAGTTTGCCACCGGCTCAACTAAGTTACGAACTTGTCAGAACTGTTTGAAACTTCCAAAGCTAATTAGCTTGTTTCTATCTTTAACCTTAACCATACTATGCGGTCTATATTAACTTTATATCGTAGTAAAAAATGTCGTAACATTATTATTTGTTTTTCATTATCGAAATATTACAAAAACATATTATAGTGTCTCATTCTCACTTAAAAATCTGCGATAAAAATATAATTTGTAAATATTTTTTTTTGTCTCGTTGTTCCTGCTGCTCGTTTGCTCTTTTTTTCTGTTATAAAAAAGATGTTTTTAAATAGAAACCCACTGTAATGCCCTCTGGGTGTAATACACACACATCGCTAGGTAAGGGTGAGGGGGGCAGCTACTTAAAAAATGCCCCCGAGAATCGAAAAGAGTAAAATAGATTTATAAACTACTGCAAAAGCTGAAATGCCTTCAATTCCTATAGACATATTGGGTAACTCAAAAAGTTGTCAGCATGCCCCCTTGATCATCGGCTTGCCACCCTTGTTGAACGGCTAGCGACGCCCGAGCTTTCGTGTGGTAGTTCACAGGTGGGTGACGTGAAAGATGCAGAATCTACACACTGATTTATATTACAATCATCAATCAAATTACAATAAAGTTTAATTTAATTTTGTTTCTTATTAGCCTTTAATCTTATTAGAAACGAACGCGTTTTAATTATTTTTTTTGTCCTATTTCTAAATAAAAAACATTAAAAAAATTACACAACTTATTACTAAAAATTTCCTAGCATTACAAAATGCTTAAACCATACCTAATATGCACAAACTATCGATTTATACAGTGTCTCGCCTTTCAACAAAATCTCTTAGTACGTAAGTAGTAGCTTCAAAAGTATTATATTTTGAAGTCGGTATTGAAGAGCCAGCGAACTACAAAGGAAGTTAATCAAAAACTTATAAGGGTTTAATAATCTAGCCCACAATCATTTTCCTAGATTATGTTGCGGCTAGTCTGTAAGTATAACGTAATCTGTCTGTATTGTGTATAACTTGATTTGGTACCACGAGGAGGGATAGGGGCCTTGTTCAGACAATACGTGTATAGCATTCCAATTAGGGGATGTTAGGGGGAACTAATTATTCAGCCAGGGCTCGTTGCGTAGGTACAAAATACTCAGACTGCTGATTTCCTATTATTATACATTTGGTTTTTGACATAGTGCTATTTTGATTAAAGTACCTACGGATCTATACCAAACTGACCGTTTACGTTATATGACGAAATAATAAGCTACACATAACCTTACAAATAGATAGCTGCACTTAACCACAAAACAGGAAAGGATCACGACGCAGAAAGCACCTAAAAGTATCAATCTTATGTTTATAAAATAAGGAACCCATTTTTTTCATTAAAGTTAGCGAACAGCATTGTGAAGAGCTATCATACGTTTTACCTACTATTTTTAATTAGAGATAGATGTGTAAAATTTGGTCTGTAGGTAGATTGGTACTATAGGTGTGTAGGTTAGATTTGTCGAAGGCACTTCGGGTCTCTGCACTAGCGGAGTAAGTTAGTTATTTTAACGCTTTTTTTAACTTAAAAATGTGCCCGTTTTTTATCTCCCAAATAGGATTTGGTAACGGAGCGTCGATTATCATCTCGACTTTTTTAAACTTCTAAATCTAACGCATTCAAAGCGATATCTAAAAACGTGCACCCCGAAAGTATTCGAGGCACAACAATAGAGGGCAGGTAAAAAAGGGACATCGCTATACCAAAACTTTCCGATCTAGCCACTCTTGCAACTCCAAACATTTCTCGGGCGCGTCGCCAGTGTGGCAACGTCTATGGTCCGCTAGCGTGGCTGCGGCCGGGGGCAGGGGGCCGGGGGCAGGGGGCCGGGGTTGTGCGGTATGGCAACGTCGCACTCGCACGCCTGTTTCGAATATCCACTGCTCATCACATTTGTCAATTCAGAAACGAACGCATTCTAAACATAGGTATAACTACGACTAGCTTTTAGTACGGATTAGTACGAATTACATTAATGGACTTACCTAACCCATAACGCAGGTTTTACTGCACAGCAATTGGTATTTAGTTGAATACTGATGAAATCGTCGATGCACGGAAGACTGATTTGCTCCATCTACATTACAAAAAATATGGATGATGATTTTTTAAAAACATGTTTACCTATCAAATCATGTTTGTCACCTTCCAAACCCTATGTCAGGGTCACCTCATTTGTCATAGTTGTAGGGTTGTCAAACCCTGATGTTTCTTTGTGCTGCAACAACTTGTTTAATAATGATGAATTAAAACTTTTATGGGTGATGCCAAAAAATGTGTGTAGTCAAAAAACGTTATTTTACTTTCATCACCGATTTATAAAAATCTTGAGTAAACTTTGGCGATTAAACTTATCGTTCCTCCGACCATTCTCAACGTAAAGTACAGTAATTAAAGGGTCTATCACGAATGTTTGCGTAATAGTTGCGAGAATATTCGTAACGTTGATCGTAATCATAATCGACAAAATAAACATTTTAATAAAAAAAAAACAAAACCGACTTCCAAACAAAATACATTAAAACAAAACATTCTCGAAACACACTAAAAAGTAACCAAATAATTCCTTAAAATTACTTAAACCTTAAATCTCACTTATTGCAGCTTTTATGTCTATATTGTACAATTATTCTTACTTTGATGTCGGTGTCAGCCGAGACAGGCAGTGATGT
>LD688996.1:735096-805395 GCA_003118335.3 Papilio memnon
AATGGGACCCACCTGCAAGCACTACCTTTCGGATAAAAAAAAGAATTTTCAAAATCGGTCCACCAGGGCCGGTGTTATCGCTTAACACATATAAAAAAAAATAAAAAAAAACATACAGACGACTTGAGTACCTCCTTCTTTTGGGAAGTCGGTCAAAAAGCATGAGATTTGTTGGTGTGCTTTACGCCCAGAATCAGCAGGGACGCACAAATCTAATACAATTTTTGTCGAAGATATTACGCAAACGTTCGCATGAATACCCGTTCACAATTTGACACCCTCTTTTAAACAAAAACAGCCCTTGAAAAATTAAAATCATTTTGTACACTTAAGAGTTTTGAGATATTAAACATAATTTATAACCATCGTATTGTAAGAATAGCAGGTTAGGGAAGAATGCCATACGATAAAGTGATTAAATATGAAGTGGTGGTATACAGTGGCTGACTTGGCTTGTAATCTACAGTTCCTGGATTCGAATCCCGCGATATACCAATGTGTTTAGATTTTCATATGTACATAATTGAGCCGGTGATATGGTGATAGAAAACATCGCCATGCAACCTGCACATATCTGCGAAGAAATTCAAGGATATGTGTGGAGACAACCAAGCCGTCGGGGGCCGTGGTTGACTAAGACCTAATCACCCCTAACTTAGGGTAGGCTCCGAGCCCCTCAGTGGGGAAGTATAGTGAGCTGATGAAGATATGGTGAGGCCTAAGAGAAGAGATGCAATATGCGTGAAGATGGCACGATTTACGACTAAATTATTTTGGAGTACAGAAACCTGTTGTGTCCACCCCTGATGATAAATAGTAGTTAATTAATATATCCAAACCATTGCTTTGAAGAGAAATACAAATTAATTTGAATAAGGCGCAACATATACTTAAGTAAAAGAATAGATAATTATTTAAAACGACATTACTTTTAATCTGGCTTATCGCGCCATTTCATATAACAGTTGCGCGGATTACATCAAAGATGTGAAAATATTTTTATTGTTATAATGACCCTAAGGCAATTTAAACTTGTAATTTCATTGCCGAAACACTGGTACAAAATAATTCGTTCTCTCGTTTTATTTTTCAAAAAGAATGAAAGGGATGACAATATCTATGTCTATATCTATACTTCTATACTAATATTATAAAGAGGAAAACTTTGTATTTTTGTATGTATTTGATTCACGCAAAAACTACTGGGCCGATTTTAAAAATTCTTTCACCATTAGAAAGGTAATTTATCTATGAGTAACATAGGCTTATATTTTATTATTACTAATATTGAGGAACTATTAATAAACAGCGTATTTCTGGACCCCGGCGTTAAAAAATGACTAAATTTTAACTTTTCTCGGCTTACGCTGCTTAAACCGTTAGAGGTATATAAAAATGATGTATGGAAGAATTGTAGATCTCAAAAAGTTCTACAGAAAAGTCCGCGATAGCATATATCTATCTTTAAAGGTTTTCTTACACTAACCACTTTTTTGTTAACAAAATGAATTAAAAACCGCATGCTATTTGCGTCGTCGTTTTATTGGTTTCAATATTAATCCTTATCCAAATAAATGCGTTTGATGTCAGGAGAATTTAATGTAGAATAAAATTGTCCTTTACAGTATTTAAATTGGACAAATAGTTTAGAAGATATCGCGAACACAAATAATAAGGGTAGCCCAAAAACAGCTCACAAACTACCGGGCTTAGACATTAGGATCTGGCTTCAGTAGATTTCTGTAGATTTTCGTAGATTACTACTAAGATAATACTTTGGGTAATAGGTTGAAAAAAGGGGCGAACATAAGTTTTGAACTTTTAAACTCCACGCGGTCGAAGTCGTGGGCAGCAGCTAGTGTTTTTATAAAAGTGTTTCGATGGTGGAAACCCACCCTAAAGATAATGTAATGGGGAATAATTCGAATTTTAACAACAGTTCGGATGTTCCCACAAGATTGATTAGCCAGAGTTACGGTTTTTTTTTAAATCATGATAACATTGCATTTTATTATTTAACATACGACTAGCCTTTGTATGCTACTTTGTCCGCGTGGAATTTTAAAAGACTTAGCAGGTAGCCTACGTGTTCTTCCAGACTGTGTTCTACATCTGTGATAATCTTGGTACAAACATTCAACTAAATTTTCGACAGAAATAAGAATAATAAATGTAATTCATTTTACTAGAACAAAAACAATAAGTTAAATTCTTAGACTTATTTTCCTAATAGTATAATGTAAGATGAAGTGTTGTGAAGAGTCGATGGACCGCTATCAAGACTGCTCCACTTGCGGGAAAAACGAAACAGGGAAGGAAGTGACCGTCGATAGCTCTGCGACCTGTTCGATAGACTGCTCGTACTGAGTCATATAATATTTGTTATGTGCTACATATAGCTTATAAGGTACATTATATGTTGACATCGAATAAACTGGAGCACATCACGCACGTGGATTTCCTTTCCTCATGTAACTGTACAAAGTATATTATCTCGTTTTTATTAAGAAGTATGAGGGGGATGGTTATATTATTTCCTACTTCCGCACACATTAGCTACCATCCAGTAAACGACCCTTCATATCGGTGCTCCCGTTCGAAAATTATATGGAACAAACACGAATTTGTGGACAAACATGAAATATTAAAAATACGATTTTAACTAAAAGTAACGCAAATACATCATATTCACGGAATTACTTTTTTATTTTAATTACACATGGATGTATTACTAGAACAGGATAGAGCTCTTGTGGAACATTTGAAGCCGAACGAAGCCTCAATAACTGTACCATTTTTCCATCTCTGGCCATGGTGACCATATTGAAATATGATTTTAGGACAATAATTATAAAAAAATATTCATGACCTGAGGTCAGCAGATC
This sequence comes from Papilio memnon, assembly GCA_003118335.3. Classification (NCBI taxonomy): domain Eukaryota; kingdom Metazoa; phylum Arthropoda; class Insecta; order Lepidoptera; family Papilionidae; genus Papilio; species Papilio memnon. Next base: position 737,982 of record LD688996.1, read on the forward strand.
GTTGCTTCAGATGGATTTTAATCAAAGGTGTTAATGATAAATTTGTTTTATGCGGCACTATATATTTCCCGTTTTTGCTTGCTTTTCACACACGCGTCATATACTACTGACCTAGTGGTACTTGTGTGACACGATATGCAGATGGACACCTCCGTGAAGTTGGCCCCCTCACCTTCTTTTTTTTTACTTTTTTTATGCAAATCGCTAGAGAATCTTTTTTTTTTTATACGATAAGGTGGCAAACGAGCAAGCGGCCACCTAAATCCGCCGAAATGGCGAAGCGACCACTGCCCATGGACATCCGCAATTGCAGATGCGTTGCCTACCCTAAATCGACGGAGGAGGAGACGCACATAAAGAGGATATTTCTCCTTCCTTTGCGTCTCCTCCACCGTCATATCCACACTCCCATCCAAACCTTTCCTTATAAGAAAAGGGCGGAACGGGAAAGGGACTAAAGTTGGGCCTCCGGTACCACACTCATCAGACGAAACGCAAAATTACTCCCACTTCACGCCTGTCTTCTGTGTGGTCGTGGTATTGCACCGGGCGAGCCGGCCCATTCGTGCTAAGATGTTAAAGCGGGCTCTACCACTGTTAAGTAGTTAGTTAACTAGTTTGAGAGAGATTGAGAGGTAAGAAATATCGTTTGAGAGTTCTTACTTTTTCTGTAAAAATTATTGAAATTTTGAAATCGATAATCCAGTAAAATTTGATTGATGATTCTCTCAAATCATTCTCAGGATTTCTAGGATTAGATAAGCATGCATGGTCACCGAAATTCTTCACTAACAAATTATGTTTAAAACTATTACCTATGAAAAGATAAACCACAATCGGGATAGAACTCGCTTCCGCAAGCCTCCACGACACAAGTTCTCACCCATTTTAACAAGGAAATTTTAAAATTATTACGGATTTAAAAACGCCGCCATCGAAGTCAGATTCGGCGATGTCATGCGGTGTTGTCAGGTCAGGTGTTCGAAATACAAACACATAAAAAAAAACCTGTACGCCAATCGCAAATTTTTTGCGTCAATATAGTTTTACATGTAGCAACAAATAATATTGCTTTAACATGTCGGTAATAAATTATTATTTTTAGAAACATTTTGTAAGTATATATTTTTACTGCATTACATCAATTGCCTGTTTTTCTAGAAACAACGAAAGGATTGATATCTGGCAACTCTAAGTTACAGTTAGAAAGGGAAACATCGTACACTTGTAGCCCACTCACTCGCCTTCAATTTTATTTTGCGTGCAACAAGACTCTTACGCCCTTAGCATAAGGTTTTATTTTCTTTATTTTAACTGCAAGATCTGCAGATAGAGCCCACTTCTGTTGTACGTAGTACTTATTACCTCCATGCAAATACATCAATTTTATTAATTGGGTAAATATAAATGCCAAAAGTAGTATACTGCCACAAGGATATTGTGGCATCTTTTTGACATTGACAAGAGGGCGTCTCCGAGCATTTAGGGTAAGGTAATATTTCCACATTAAAGGGAAATTCTTTCTTTTTTAGTACTAAAGCGCAAATTGTAAAGGAAGTACTTGTACTTTACAATGGAACTAGGAAATGTTCTTGATTTCTTTTGTAGGGAAGAAGACTCTATAGCTAAAGAACTTTTGTAGGAAACTTTTTTAACAATGCACTCTAAAGAGACAGTAACGGGAGGAATAGCCTTAACATAGTAGAAATTGTCTTAGTGAGTGCTTATCTAGAGAACAATAGAAATCTTAATGATTGTTTGTTGTTTACAATCAACGCACAGTACAAACTATGTGGTATGTCCAGTGGTTTGAACGGTGCGTTATAAAATCATCAGACAGCCAGTTTCGTGTTATTTTTAGAGTACACACAGTAATTTCCCTATTACAAAGTAAATATGTACGATTGGATAAGATACGAAATGAGTATATTAGAGGAAGTTTGAGAGTAGCACCAGTGGTTGAGAAAATAAGGAGTAAAAGGTTAGCGTGGTATGGGCATGTTATGAGAAGGGACGAATCGCATCTAACATGAAGGACGTTAGTTATGAATGTGGAGGGGTACGTCGGGTGAGGTAGACCTAGAAAGAGATAGATGGATTGCGTGAAAGGTGACATGATCAAGAACGGAGTAATGGCTGAGATGACGAATGACAGAGTTATTTGGAGGACGAAAACCCGGTGCGCCGACCCTACAGGAGTAGGACAAGGAGGAGGAGATGATGATGATGAAAGTAAATATGTACGTAAAAAACTAAAATCCTTGGTGATTTTATGTCGTGCACACGATGCTACCAGTTGCACAAAATACGTTATAAATAAGGGTTCAGTCGCTGCAATTTGAAATGAATAGGTAAAACAACTATTACCAAAATATTTTTAAGTCTGATACTATATAACAGTTTTTTGAAATTACAAAACTAAACATCTTATGTATGCGTCCCCTTGGGAGTTAGGGATTTTCTTCAATTAACAAATGGAAACACTTTCTCGTTTCAACAGACACAAGTGATTCATATTTTGAAATGTAATTGCTAGACCCCCTACTTCTTCGCGATAAAAATTTCTCCCACTGTCAAAAAAACCTCGCATGTACTACTTTAAATTTGGCGAAGATGTCGAAGAACGTTTGTTAATGAAATATATAGGTTGGAAGAATTGCGTCAGGTCTGCAAGTATGGCGTGAGCAGGTCGAGAGGAAAGTATATATTACTGATAAACTTATTCTAACATTCTAAACTCGATTACATCGTCACATAACATTATCACCCACGTTAAATCTTGTATGACAGGTTTGACCTTATATCTATACTTCTATACTAATCTATACTAATATTGTAAAGAGGAAAACTTTGTATTTTTGTATGTATTTGATTCACGCAAAAACTACTGGGCCGATTTTAAAAATTCTTTCACCATTAGAAAGGTAATTTATCTGTGAGTAACATAGGCTATATGTTATTATTAATAATATTGAGGAACTATTAATAAACAGCGTATTTCTGGACCCCGGCGTTAATAAATCACTAAGTTTTAACTTTTCTCGGCTTACGCTGCTTAAACCGTTAGAGGTATATAAAAATGATGTATGAAAGAATTGTAGATCTCAAAAAGTTCTACAGAAAAGTCCGCGATAGCATATATCTATCTCTACCGGTTTTCTTACACTAACCATTTTTTTGTTTAAAAATTGAATTAAAATCCGCAAGCTATTTGCGTCGATGTTTTATTGGTTTCAATATTAATCCTTATCCAAATAAATACGTTTGTTGTCAGGAGAATTTAATGTAGAATAAAATTGTCCTTCACAGCATTTAAATTGGACAAATAGTTTAGAAGATATCGCGAACACAAACAATAAAGGTAACCGAAAAATCAGCTCACAAACTACCGGGCCTAGAAATTCGGAATCTGGCATCAGTAGATTTCTGTTATTATGTAGATTACTACTAAGATAATACTTTAGGTAATAGGTTGAAAAAAGGGGCGAACATAAGTTTTGAACTTTTAAACTCCACACGGACGAAGTCGTGGGCAACAGCTAGTGATAATATAAAGGTAAACCCTTAAATATGTGAGACCATGAGCGACGCGGGGGGGAGAGGTAGAGACTCCGTAAATGTAATGTAGATATAACTACGTCGAAGCCCATATTAGTAGCAGCCCCCTAGACATACCTAGATCATCGACTGCCGACGCCTTAGTATGACTAAACAGTAAACACTACAGGAAAATAAATGGCACTGACTAATAACTGCATTATGAGAAAATAATTATAACCTGCAATAATACTTTGTGAGTTATCACCAAGTGTTGGTAGCATTGATTTTTCCTTCAATTCGCAAAATATTAATTAAATATATTTTGCTTTTGGACTAATTAATTATAAATATGATTTTAAGATTATTATCGAGTAAACTGTGATAGAAAAGGAAGGGAGATATAACCCTGTTTCCGTCTTCCGCATTATTTATAGATGTCCTTTTGAAAGAGGGCATCGAATACCGAAATATATCCCAGGTCAAGTTAAGAATATAGCGTAAAGACAGACACGAATCGATCCGGAATAAGAGAGCACAGCAGAGAGAGAGAAATGTCAAGAAACATTAAAGGGTCAAAAATATTATGTAAACAATGTAAATGATATACCTAGCTTTCGCCCGTGACTCCGTCAGCGTGGAATTTAAAAAAATGTAGCCTATGTGTTCTTACAGACTATGCTCTACAGCAATACCAAATTTCATCGAGACCCGTTCAGCTGTCTACGCAAACTCTAACAAACATCCATCCATCCAACCTTTCGCATTTATAATATTAGTAATATACAGAGTTATTGGTAATTCAACGTATTCCCGCTAAGATGTGATAGAGGGGTTCATTTGTGATATTTTTGACCCCCCATCTGCATTATATAAAAGTTAACCATGTTTGAGTAATGTTGATTTTAAGTTTTTTTTGTTCAAAATAAGTAAAAAATCCAACTTCAAAAATCTAATTTAAAAAAAACTATCAGATTTTAAAAACCAATAAACACTGATTATTTTACAATATAAAAACATCAGACTGTCCGAATTAAAAAATGCGCGCTGTAGAGCGATTTTATTTCAATATTTTTACAGATTCTCATTCACTGAAATTCCATAAAAACAAGGAAAATCGTTATGGAATTTATCTGGCAGATTATTTAAAAACATGCCCGTTTCCTCAGCTCTCCATAAATGCATAATAACTAAGAACTCGTTCTAAAGGCACAGAAATAAACCCCTGATTTTAAAGGAATCAGGTGGATATTTGTATTCGTAATAAATTTCCATAAAAGTTATTGTTTTTTTAAATAAATTTTTGAAGTTGCATTTTTGACTTATTTTGAAAAAAATCTTAAAGTCGTGAATACTCAGAAATTGTTAATTTTTATATAATGTAGATGGGGTCAAAATTATTACAAACGAACCCCTCTGTCACCTCTTAGCGGGAACACGTTGAATTACCAATATCCCAAGTTCAAAATAAGGAAGCAATTAGATTTTTTTGCTTGGAGCTTCTATTTGGAAGAGTACAACAAATTGTGTAAAGCAACTATAGGTTACCGCGATCGAAAATTCTATATTGTCATCCCTCTCATTTACTTTGATAAACCTGAGACGATACGTTTTATCATAGGTGTTAAGATAATGGAAATTCATGGTAGGGTTTAATTGTTGGCTTTACTTATAATTGTAGCATTCAAGTTTATTCCTACACTTGTAGAATGTCTAAATGTTCGACACATTTGTGTAAAAGTTATCCTTCACATTATCTTTGAAAAAGTAAATACAAAATATTTTAATACAAGAGTCACGGCAGTTGAATTTAACGGTAATAATGTGTGTACAGGTGTGAATAGAATTTATGAGTATGTGTGTGTTGTGCATAAGTGTGAGTATAGCGAGCGTACTAAGACATGGTGTGTTTTTAAATTGATTGAAGTGTTTCGTAGCGTGTGCGAAAATAGAGACAACCATATCGCTTTGTACTGTTTCAGCAACAGACACCAACGGGGAGAACGACATTGTAGAAAATGAAAGTGATGCAAATATAATTTGCAAGACTTGTTTAGTTTTTACTCTTACACCTTAAAAGTATTTTATTTAGAGATCTGTAACTTCTGTCTTACTAACTCGTTTATATGCTGTATGACGAAGTAGATTGAATAATAATTTCATCATTTGTGAACATTGGTGTGTTTACTGATCGAAATTGTTTGGCGAATGGGGATTTTTTTTGGCTTAACGATTCTCTTCACCCCGAAGCACCAACTGTAGCGTAGATACTATAATTTATTGCATTACGTTACTCAAGGCATGTAAACGATTGTTTACTTAATGCTATGATCCTAATATTCTTGGGTCCTCTTAGTGGAAAGTATTTCTTCTAAAACAAATTAATTCTTCAACATTCTTTAGTCGTCAATACATAATACCATAGGCTCAGGTACCTGCACGTAATTGTCGACTTCTCATTTTTTTTCAAAACAAATGTGAGGGATGACAATATCTGTCAACACAAGTGTCACTGCATTCGAAACCTAAAGTTATTCAATTCTTATAAGATTTTAAAATCAGCTGATTTATTTCTTATAATTTGATGAGAAACATCCAACATAAGTAGATTTACATTCAATTTTAAAATAAAAACTTTTATTAATCTTACAAATTGTATATCTTCATAATTCATTGATGTCTTAACAGATTCGGACAAAATTCCAACTGGAAATCTTCAGTAGAGATAATAAACAGAACTCTATTTTACAATTATATTACCTTGTTACGTCGCTTCATTATTCAATTATTAACGGCGAAGTGTAGCAACGAAGGCGGATTTATCAGCAAACTAGGATGCAGTCACAAAATTAGTTTAACCCGATGATAGTTAGGTCAAGTCTGTTTCCTCCGCTGCTGATATTGTTTTAGGAAACGGTTCTCTCAGCCGCACTTTCCGTCGAGGCGAAAGATACGATTGCTCGTATTACGTAAGCGCCGCCTGCATTCATAGCATGCCTGCGCGGATGTCGTATCAAGTTACAAGGCCAATACTTTCGCCGATACCGTGATTCTGCAATCGGGCGTCAATAGTCGTACTGATCAGACGCCACTTGAGAACGTAACCGCCAATTTGTGTACAAATAAACAAGACTATGGACCGATAAAGATTGTCGCGTCCCGCTGCGCATACTCGCCGAGCCGGTTCAATGACACGATTCAACTGATATGGAAGTAGCGCCATCTCTTATCACTCGGGGGTAATGTTCATTTCATTAGCAATACTTACGTGCAGATTTCGCGTCTCAGTCACACCCCGTCTGCCGAATCCGATAATTAGGTATATGCACACACAAATAACAACAACTTTTTGTTGATAAACAACCGGCCACACATGCAAATCACATCAACAACACAATCCTTAGCAAGGGCCAGGGACGGACTGGAGACGATGCATCGTGACGCGGTCCCTTTCGTACGTAGGGCGAGAGCCGAGAGCCGACGCAGCGCACATTGGTCGGGTCGGTGACCAATCGCGGAAGCGGCCCCGCAACCGCAACGCGGTGGGGAAAACGAGAGAGGAATTCGCCACTCACTTCTGTCATTCGTTTCAAACACAAACTGGTGTGCGAGGCCACACCGCTTTGTGCAGGGACACCAATCGGCAACAGGCAATTAGACTCTGGCGGATGGAGCTGGGGCCGTTAACCTAGAACACCGAAGTCCGGCCGAGCTCCTGCAGCCCCCCTCAAACTGAACATTTGCCTTAAACAGGGCAGTCCGTTCTAGCTGCTCGAATCCCGGAATAGCTGTCCTTGTCCTCATCTCAAAAGCATCCTTCAATGTAACATAAGCTAAATTAACGTTTACACATATAATATGATATCCTATACGAGCTACGAAAGCAGCTTTGCTTTGAGGCAGCATTCAGACTCCTCTACAGTATAAGCTAAATGAACTCGTCATCCTTAGTACCTGCAAACAGAATGTAAACAGAATACAAAAACATTTCTGGTATTTATCTAGAAAATAACCAAGCTGAAATTGATCTACAACGACTTTGAGAAATTTTAAACCTTGAAGAATAATTAGAAAAATAACAGTTATAAGGTTTCAAAACATTAACAACCGTCATGGCATCTATGTTTGACAAATTAATTATAACAATGCCCTCTCTAACTTCTATAGAGATGATTTGCCGATCGTTGAGACCAATCATAGAGTGTCATTGTGACTAATAAGAATCAAATTTGAATAAGTTAACGAGGGTGGATTCAAAATATGGATGGTGACGTATGTTTGAAGAACATTCAAATACTTCTTGATGTTACTTGATCATCCGACGACATTAACAACAGATTGAAGTTATATAGTAAGTAAATCTTGAAAGTAGTTGATCTAACGGATCGTAAAGTTGATTAGCAAAAAATCCGTTTCCTTAGAATTTGGCAAGATTGGACAGCGAATACATAATGTGGTTACAGACGATTACTAAGTTTATAAACATCGGTATTCGATACTGTGCAAGAGCTATCAAAATGGACCTTTTCACCGTAAAATCTGTAATACTTATAATATAAATTAATTACAATATTGAAACTCAACAATGTTAATAAATCAACTGGACACATTTACAAGATATTAATTTCAAATGCAATTATAGTCACTGTTTAAATTTACTTTGTGACGCCTATAGAGATATTATTGGCTATTAGTTAATACTTAATGGTTCAATTATAAAACAGCAGTATAAAACTTTCATAATTGATTAATTTATCGTACAAATCCCAGCTTTATCTCTTTATAAGTAAAACTATCTGGTTTATGAATAAACTTTATTGAATGAACACTAAGAGGTACTTGCAGTATTCTTGGTATCGCTCGATGTTGGACGCAAACACTCGCATCGACTACGTCCAGCTCTGGTGACCGCTTCTCCGGCCATGTGGTTCACTTCCCACCACGCCGCGCCGCCCAGCATGTTGCGGAAATAAGGTGGAATAGACTCTTCGCGTAATAATTGCCTGAACAAATTATAAATACTCCAATAAGCTATTGACGTATCAGGTATCAGCGCATAACCAAACCTATATTTCTGTATTTCTTGAAAATCATAAAACCTCTCTCTCTTCTGGTGTGGCCAAAATATGTCGTATATAATCGTTAATAAATGAATACCCCCTTCTTTTGGGAAGTCGGTCAAAAAATTGCACTCGAAGTAGATAACTCTCCACTTACTATTTTAATAACCTCTGCCTTATTGACGTCGGTTAAAAAATGGAGGAAAACAATGAATTGTTAGTGACAAGAGAAATTTCTTTTCTACCAATAAGTATACACCGGGTTCGATATATCAATCTAAGCTGTCTGTGATTGGACGAAATCTGACCGTCGACGCTGTTATTCGTCGATTTCATAATTAACATATCGTTGGCGCGAAATACAAACTCGACGCTAACTTCGTGTAAGATAAGTACGTCGCCTATTTTCTCACAAAATAAGGCTTGGTTCATAAATTAAAAAGTAACTCAAATAATTATCAGTACGTATCATGTAAATTAATTAAAGCCGACCCATCCTAGTCAGTTGGAATTAATGAAATTCGATCAATAAATCTAACCGTAACGTAGGTAACCCTTACTTTTATAAGGGTAGCCTATAGGCGCACACCAGCGTACGTTCGGCAAAGTACTGGATTTACCCGCTACTTGCATTCAATGTTAAAACCGTCATGCAAAACGTATGTGGATTGCGGCCTGCATTATTTGACTTTGTCTCAAATAGGATTCAAACTAAAGAAAATTATACTTGAAGAACTCTTCCTCTTTGGCTTCCTCTCTCCTCCTGCGCCAGTATCGCTGCAAGTTGTCACTCGGCCTAGATATCTCTTCCACCACTCGGACGTATTCATCTTGCTTCTCCTGCCAAGCTCTCTTCAATTCTTCACATGCAACTATAACATACATATTGGCTTATGAATTAACCATTTGACGTCAATTTACGTCGGGAATACATATTCAAGTAGCTGGCACACTTACTATCAAGTAGCGGTATGTGCCAGCTCCAGGCATGTGTGAACGCTAATAGCACGATATTTGATTTTGAGACAGCTACGTGCAAGTTGCGGGAGGGGGAAAGGGGGTTACGAAATTTGATACTGACAAGTATCGTTTCACATTCTAGTTGACTTTTTACAGGCACGTGTATTTCCTTCTTAAAAATATATTGTTAAGGTAACAAATAAGAAAACTTTATAAAAAAACGTCACTTGGAACTTCCTACAAACTTATTTAACAAATTTAAGCGTCAGTAGCCTAATGATTAGGGGTACGGATTGCCGATCACGTGGTTGAGGGTTCCAATGCCGCCATTTGACTACTGTCATAAATATCTGGTAGTATTTTATAAAAAAAAAATATATACATATATACATACATATACATATATACATATACACTTTTAACAAGTTCCCCTCCTCTTCAAATTTTCTTTATATATGGAATATTGCTAAAACATCGCCTAATAATATAAAATCAGACATTATTAGAGTAAACAGTCATTAATATAGAAATATTTAGTTAGTTATCATAGATCATGGTAATTTAAGTCGATATTTAAATAAGAAAATAAAACATACCTTCTCCTGTTTTAGCAAATACCGGTGGTTGAGGTGGTTTTTGACATTCAGTCGTTATCGTGGGTCGAGCACTGCTGTGTATATTGTCAGAGAGCTCGTTCTTCAAGTCTAGGTAGATCCTACATATACCATCCACTTACCATTTAACATCTTTTAAAATTAGAGACACGTTGCTTCTTATCATACTATTATTATAAATGCGAAAGTTTACATCGATGTATGGATGTTTGTTAGAGTTTGTAGCGTAAACGACTGAACGGATTTCGATGAAATTTTGTATAGATGTAGAGGATAGTCTGGAGGAACACATAGGCTACTCATTTTGTTGTTTTTTTTTTAAATGCCACACTGGGGGAGTCGCGGGCGAAAGCTAGTATATCATAAACTGGGGATATTTATCAGTGAATCCATCCTATATCCATCTAAAAGGCTAAAAAGGTGTTTTTTTATCACTTCTTGAGTTTACAATTTATATGGTTACTACAGATAATACTATATTAGTATTATTACTAGGCATTCACAAGATGAACCAATGAGCTGATAAAAACAGGAAAGGTCTTAGAGGTTAACGTCCAGTACTGGGTGGCCGCAGACTGGATGGACGGAGTTGACAAACCTGTGGGCTATTTCTTGCAACTTCTTGTCAATTTTTTTCTCTTCTTCAGTCCGAGGGTCTCTAATAGGTACTTGCAGTATAGCTTCCGACTCCTCTCGCATCATACGCCGGTATTTTAAAACGGCTTTCACCATTTCCTTACCTCCTTTCATATTGTTCCTCGACTGTTCATCCCACAGTAATTCTAGAGTCCTATGCAAAAATAGTTCATTCCAATAGTCAGCAAAACGATTAATGTTAAACTAAATAAAACTATTTAACAAATGTTTGAATGAGAGAGTTAATTTACCTTAAAACATAAGCTCTGGGCAGTCTTGGTAATTTAAACTCTTCAATACTCTTCGGCTCTGGTTGGAATCTGCCGTATGGACGCATCCAATGATAAAAACCTTTACCCGTGTCTTCTTTTAGGTCTTTAAACTTTAAATGCTTTGGCTTATCATAGTATTTTGACCGCATTAACCATTTCTATAATTATAATAACTGTTTTATGTTTTTCATACGAGTTAGTGTGTAACTACCGCATTCAGTCATTGATAACCTAAGAAATACCACTTGACAACTCTGTGGGTAGCAATAAATGAAGTAGAAAAAGATAAAATCGAATCTTACTTCCGTTTCAGTAAGTTGTATTGGCGTAAGTATTGATAGAATCCTGCGATGATCACCAAAAGTATCATATTCATTGATTGAACACCAAGGCTGCCAACGGCAACGATTCTTGTACTCTTCCACAAGCGAACGGTGGACTAGCTCAGAACAACTCAAGTCCCTGCGATATAATAATCATTTAAGTTACTGCTTACTAGGCGTTATGCTTTTTAAATTTTGTAAATTTTCGTACTAACCTCCTGAATACAAAAAATCTCAAGGCCTTTGCGTCATACATTTCCCTACACTTTCCCAGCAACGTAAGGCAAGACTCCGTAGGTTTATTGGATACTTTTTCGTCTTTGCTTTGTTCAACTTCTTCTTTAATCGGTTCATTGACTATGGTAATTGCACCTTCCGAGTCAACAATAATATTTTTACCGAAAGAATCCTTCATAGTTAACCATGTTTGGTCAGTAACACTTGCGTTTTTTATATTATTAATATTTACCGTACAAGTTGTAGTAGATTCGCACTGATTACAGGCTTCAAAGTTTATATTTAAAGAGGCACCATCAAAATTAGCAGAAGTAGATTTATCAAGAGAAAAATCGTAGTTCTCATTTACATCTACAACTAATGATGTTTTATTTGGCGAATCAACAGTAATATCGCCATTAGCTTTATTAATAGTGACAGTAGCAAAGTTTGCGTTCTCTATAGTATGAGTCAATTGAACTGATACGAAACCATCCGTTCTAATTTCTATTTCTTCTTCGCCTAAGATGCTGCTTGATGAACTTTCATGTATTGAAACACTTTCTTTACTTTTTGGAGATCCAGCCATATTTTTTGTAGTCCTATTATTTTCAAATATAACACCAGAACTCAAAGCATCAGTAGAATCGACCTCTGGATAAATTTCTTCATCGTCAATTGAATAAGTCGTAATGATTCTGGTATTATCATGGAATGTTGCAACGAACAGACCGTCTTTATTGAGTAATGTTTTAGTGCCATCCATTCGTCGGGAAAATACTTCACCCAAATTGTAGTCTGTGGCCGTCCTTACTAATAGCTTTTCTGCGCCAACGAGGTGATTATTAACCCATTTTTCCTTTAACCCATTGGAATCCGTTATTTCGAATTCATCAATAAATAGCTCGTAATGTGGCGTGGCAGTCGAAGTTTCATTCTGTTCAATAACACTTTTCGAAAACTTTGATGCGGATTTAACTAGCTTATCTTTTGCAGACGAGACTTTACCTTTGACTTTCTTATTTTTCTCAGAGCTACTGGCACTGGGAATCTCCTCTACAATTTCTTGTTGTACAATTCTTTTTGCACATTTAATAATTTTAATATAAGTGGCGTCCGGTCTATATACTTCTATAATACCCGACTTTTTAAAAATTACTACTTCACCATCTAAAGTCATACAACGCATATCTTCATTTGTATGTGTTACATGACTTACATAAAATTGTTTGATATGATTTATTTTTGGGGAATTTTCTTCATGTACACTCTCTATTATAAGGCCATTAGGCCACGTTATTACGAAAGTATGATGCAACTTTGAATCACATACTAAAGTATTAACTGAACTGGTTGTTTTAACTTTAGATTTGCTTATGGTTTCGTTATTCTTCATTTTACTTTGGCTACAAATCGAAGTTACCGTAGGTATCGGTGGCTGATACCAATTTTTCTTTAAATAGTATGTTACTTGTTCGTTACTTATAATTCTAAAGGATTCACCAACATTATCAACATTGTCTGTATTAGCATCTCCTAGATTTTTTTGCATCCAAAATTCATTATTGCCATTACCCGGAACAACGTTTAAAACTAAATACTCCAAGTTCATTGGTATAATAATAGTGTAAAAACTGCATATTTTTGTACCATCCTTAGAAAAAAAAATCGAATCTTTCCCGAACACTTCAACTCTCCTATCTCCTAAATTATAACCGGAAAATCTTTTTAGATATGCATTGTATTCCGAAATATTGTCTGCGTCAGATGTCACATCGACACCTTTCTTTTTTTCTTGTGCAGATTTTGTTTTGCGACTACTTTTGGAGTCTGGGCTGGAAGTTGAGGAAACTGTCATTTTAGGAAATGCGGTATTATGGTCTACGTCCTCTTCCTCTAGACTATCGCTTTGTATCCTTTCTTGATATTTTAGAGAACCTGTAATTAAAAGCTCAGAATCGATATCATGAATGTTTTCAACACAACTTTTTGTTGGAACTTTATCCAACGACTCTTTCCATTCTAATTTTGTTTTTAATAGATTACATTCATCGTACTGTTTCTCTTCGTTTTGGATCCATTGATATTCTTCCTCTAATACGAAATCGAAAAAGTCTTGCAAACACACGGGCGTTGGTAAATGACAGCGCCATTCTTCGCGTGAAATTCCGTCACTATCATGGTTATTGTAAAACATCATAACAAACTCATCAGTTATTTCACAGTACTTGTAATTTAAGCAATTAAATTTGGTAAACGCCTGGAGTAATTCTTGTAGGCAATTTATTCCAGAAAAATCTTCAAATAAATCGTACTCGTCGATTAAATGGTTGACAGGTTTATCATTGGTTATCTCAAGAGCGGATACTAGTTCGCTTATATCGGGACAATCAAACAAGAGTTCGACTCGTTGCTGCTCGGAGTTGCTTGTGGAAACCTCCCTCGAGTAACTATCACTTTTTACTATAGTCGGGCTCGGCGGCGAAGTTGCACTGCTCGTCCAGAATAACGATGTGGTTTTGGGAAAAGGTTCCGCGAAAGTACTACGTTTTAAATATATTTTCTTAAATTCAGAAATACTTGTTGGCGGAACGCTCCCTTTCTTCAAAGAACTCCTATTATTATAAAGTTTGCGGAAAGATAAGATGTGAACAAGTCTTGCGAACAAGGAATCGTCAAGTTCTTTTTTGTCGAAACACGTGTGAAGTGCGCTTACATGTAAGTTAATCTTGGCCTGTAACTCCTCCGAAGGAATGGGTTGATTTTGCCACAGGTTGCAAATAGGCATGTTAACTAACGAAGAACAAATGATATCGTCTAAATTGTTATGTTCTAAATGAAAGGTAGTGCATTGAGCACAATCTCCATAGTTTATAATTACTGGATCTTTATATTTGTCATAATCTTCACCACAGGTTATTCGGTAATTTTTCTTGTTGTAATCACCCTTAGATAAGGTTTCAAAAACTTTATTAATAAGGTTATCGGCTTTATCCAAATTAGTGGGACTTTTAGTACTATAACTGGTTTGTAATACTGTAAAATCTGTCGACAGAGATGTTGTTTCGCTTTTGCTATCATAGGTAGCGCAGTAACAAAGAGATTGCAACATGCTATCTATTATTGAAAAAATAGTGGTACATTCTAGGGGGATTTCGTTTAAATGGTCATAGTATGTTTTCATCATACGAACATTCTTACTATCAGTAGGTATGCACTTAACATCCATGTTGTCTAAATAATGTGCATGTTGCCTCGTCAAGTCTTGTATGTCGTACATGAGGTAACTGAGCTCGTCGTACACCCGGTCTGCGCTACTCGACAACGTCTCACAACTACCGTACGGCGGAGTAAAAACTATGAAAGCCATATCTTTAAAGTTTTCTGCAGATGCGTTGTCTAATCTTAATTCCTGCAGTGTTCTCCAAAATTCGTATGATTTTTCTGCAGCCAATTCACTTGCGCTGTGTCCCCTTTTAGTTCCTGTAAAATAACCTGATGATATTTTATTACATGTGGGGTCAATTCTTATTTGAACAACAGCTGTTATCGGAACGCCGATTTTCATAAGACTCTCCAAAAGATAAGGCTCCAGAAACCCGGTAATCGCCAAATATAAATTAGGACCGTCTAGTGGGAAGTCATCGACGTAAACTTTATCTCTCCATTCTTCCCCTCTTACACGAAGTAATGTGTTATACTTTTTGCCTTCTTCAGGTACTAATGTACTTATAGCGTCGATTTCATCCTTTTTACCTTTACCTTTGTGATGTGGAGGCTCAACCGGTTCACTCGGTTGAACACTTTGAGGTGGCATATTATTTCTTATTTCAGACCGGTCTATCATTGTCAAGGATTCATTTCGCATACCTTCCCTTACTACAAATTTTTGCTTTTGTATAGAAAGATATTCCTGTTTCATTTTTAAAACAAGATGTTTAATTATAAGCGCGAGTATATCTGGAGGTATATCTTTTTTTTCTCTTAGATACATGTGACCTTCCTCAAAAACTCGTAGGTTTTCATCTTTTACCTTCTTTTCAGCACCGAGCTGATTAACCATAAACATAGTTTCGGATTTACAAATGTTTTTAATTACGAACCTTTTCTCTTCTTTAGCGAAAGTTTCGAATTTGTTTAAATACATGATTTCTTGTTCGCTCCCGGCTGTTTCAAAAAGAACTACCTTAACACTCCATGTAGGCTCATTTAAAGGTGTTTGCTCTATCAGTATTCGCCAATAATGATCATCATCACCGCGGTCTTTCTCCTTTTTAGGAGGCATCGCTACTTTAAATAACGTTTCCCAGTTACTTTATAGAATTAAAAATGAATTATAGTTTGTCTAAATAAGGATGATTAGTTTGACAATTAAGTAGGGATGGGTTGTGTAAAATCAGTTATGAATATATTCGATTTTCGATTTTTACTGTAATAGAAGTTGGAATCGATAGATCGTAGTTATATCTTATGGATTGAAATAATAAAAAAACACTGTTTTTTCATTCGGTTATTCAAAGTAAAATCAATAATGAGAAATACACAACAAATACAAAGAATGAGAGTTAATAATAGATATTTGTTACTAATACGGTCGCGCATAATCTAAGTGGAATTCGTTACTATTATATTCATCGTTCACTACTAGAACTATCCCTTAATTTAATTAAAAAGTATTTATTTTTTGTTCGTAATTTTATTATGACTTTACCGAATATCGATAGTTAATAGTTATTCGCTATACACTTATGTTTCGTTACTATGAAACCCGTCTATTATGTACAGCATTTAGGTTCATGCAAAATTATTCGATACTTTATATGCGTGATTTGTCAAACTAATGACTTTTTCCAATGAAAATGTCAATTTTATTTTATTTAAATTCATACTATATAATGTGCCAGTGCGACATTATGCTATGGTCTATTATAAAGGGATCAAAGGAAAAATAAAGTTGTCATGTACAAACAATTTATTTGAACAGTAATATAAGCCACAGTTACTAAATTCAACATTGTACAATTACCCATATAATTATATATTAAAAATTGCCTTTTAAGTGCATCAGTATAGACACCAACTTTTGAAGAATAACCTACCCCGAATCACATATTATAGTTTATGGTCAAATACTAAAATAACATTTGCTAAATAATTAGGTCACAATTAAACTTTAAATTCACTAAACTGACGTTAGATGTAAGCTGGTTAACATAGTGACATTTAAGATTCTTCAATATTTACATTTGTATAAATTCAACTAACCTTATACTATAAAGATAACTATTTGGGCATAGCTTCTGTATTTCCTAGAACATAATTTGACATCTTTCATACATCAGGCAGTAAGTTGACAATCCAATCATTGATTATGTTCATTCCTTTCTTGTTTATAGAATGTCCTAATTTGGGCATTATATGAAACTGTCCATTGACACCACATTTCTTCAACTCATTGAATGTATTTCGTCCCCAACTCAGATCCACTAAATCGTCAATCTCACCATGAATCTGAAGTAGTGGTGGCACTGAAATAAATTAATTCTATAGTAATTAATGACTATAGAACTTTTTCTTAGAATATAGTAATAGTGTGTTAATTCCCATTATGTGGTAACAGTTAATTTGTCACAATTATTAATAGTTTATCATCTATCACATCTAGATGTTCTTATTGGATCGCAAAAACATTTGCTAAGTGGTTTAGTTGCAAGGATTTTTTATTGTTTTACAACTGTCTTGCTAACCATTCTCACTGTTTATGACAATCTGTCAACACAAGTCATAGACAATAGTCATGTCATCCTAAATGTCAATACTTTTAAATATTATTACCGCAATGTTTAAAACTGTTGTATTTTTTTTTTGTTATTTAATAGTATTTTATTTAAATGATCATCTGTTAAAACATAATGGGACAATCTCAAGCCTAGTTAACACTTGGTTGGTACAGATGGACAGTAGCTCTTAATAACCGGACTACTTTAAAACTAGCATAATGTGAAAAATAACTGACATCACTGAGTCCAATCCATGACTAGCCTGCACTACTGTATAACTGTGGCTAAGTGCGAACCAGGCATAAACTTACATTTAATTTATATAACAGATTTGTATTTTCTTTTCAAAACATTATAACTTAAGTACCAACAACAATTAGCACTTATTTTAACTTTGTCTTGTGCTATGGCAGCTTGAACTTACATTTAGTCCCCAACCTTTTGCTGAGGTCTTGATACACAAAAGATTGGTTGTTGAGGAAAGAGCTGAATGCAAACACACCAGCTAAGTTGTGCTCCCATCTGTAGCCTGTGTACAAAGAAAGTGCTCCACCCATTGAAAATCCACCTGGAATTTACATAAATATATATCAGTAAAATACTTTAGTAGAGTTTTCTAAGCACAATGATCAGTGGAATAGGAAACAGTAGTAGGAAACTTACCAACAATAATTCTGTTTATAGGAATGCCACCATCAACTTCACTTTTAATTAATTCTTTAACTTGTACTCCTATTCTTTCCACTGAATCCAACTTCTCAGCAACATTTTGGTCAATATCCGCTCGATCAAACCATACATTACTTGGTTGACCACCAGCTGGTGTGTAAGGCTGTAACGGTGCTGTTGGATAAATAACTTTAATATGCGGAAATTTGAAGTTTTTGTTCATTAAATGAACCCATTCTTGCATGTGCTCTCCATTTGCTCCTGAAAATAAACAAAAATTAAACTGAAAAAAGGCTTCTTCAAAATTAGAATGACTTTAATAGCATGAAATAAACATAACTAAGTTCATTGTTATATCCAAAACTGGTAACCTAAGTCATATATATCTGTTAAAAATATTTGTTTTGAGTGTAAATCTTTAAAGGTTAGAAAAAGCAAGCACCTGATCCATGGAAAAATACAACTGTAGCAGTATGCTTAGCTCCAGTGTTTCTAGTGAAAGTTAAAGCGCTTAATTTGGACATTTCTTATTAATATTAATTGTTAAATAACTATAAATTCACTTTTATTATGTTATAGTGTCAATGTCAAAAATACGCGATATGACATTGACAACAAAAACAATTGTCTAATTTCGTTTGGTTTCATTCATTATAGGAAGCCCAATACCTTTTCCAAGTTTCTGAGATTTTTATTCTTTTTATTATTTTTATTCTTGTTCCTAAGCTTTTCTAAGAATATAAATAACTAAGGTAATAAAAATAAGAATTGCACGGAAACAATGGTTTATATCTAAATCGATAAAATCATAACTAAATAACTCGAGTAACTCGACTCGATTCCAAATCGTTTCTCCACAAAGTAAACAATAAAGTTTTTCTTATCATTTAGTAACAAGACTATGATAATATGTAAATTAAGCGTAGAATGTGTTTGATATATTACATCTACGTAGATAATTAAACGATTATTTTGTGATAAAACGTGAGGACAACCACGTCTCGACTTAGTCGGTATTGAGTTAGTTCACGATTTGTAGATATTTTTACAACAATGCTTAAGGTAAAGTATGTTTTAACGGATTTTAATCGGTTGTTTTGCATACACTTTTAATATTAATGGCCTTTAGACTACTTTGTTTGCTTATTATATGCTACAACCCATTTAGTTTATAGGTTACCAAAAGTCTAATAATATTAGAAGTGTAATGTATCTTACTAATCGCTTATTTTCATAGACATTAAAGGTCTCGTCTCAAATCAATGTTTTATTTGCAATAAAATAATCTTATATACCAACGAAAGGGCTGTAGGATCTTGTTTTACTTTAACAATTTCTGTAACTTCCATCAAATTTAAGTGGTTATTGTAGCTTGATAAAGAGTATTAATGATTCTTGTGTGATTTTACAAATATAGCACACACTGTGTCCAAAGGTTAAAGTACAACTCAAAGAAAATTTATGTGATTTTTGAACTTTATCTCTTTATCACAAGCGCCTACACAAACACTTATTTAAGACATCACTCCAGTTCATCCTGGTTCCGGAAAAACCTCGGCAACTCCATGTTAATCACCAGGATTAATCCAAATGATTTAAAATACTTCATTATGAATTCTAAAACTGCTAGGCGGCATAGAAGAATATTAGACAAAGCTTTCTTCCCCCGAACACTGTGTGTAAATGTCAGTTATTACCGTCAGCTCATATACATCCCTACCAAGCAGTTTAGTGCTTACCAAACTTAGAGGTTACTAGACCTTATATAAGCTAATTTTACCTTTGTTAAACCAATGTTATATGATCTTAATGTGAACTTTTCCAGGGTCTTGTTGGCTTAGTGACGGGCGGAGCGTCTGGCTTAGGACGAGCTACTGCGGAGTTGATAGTGAAACAAGGTGGCCGTGTTGTTATTTGTGACCTACCTTCCAGCACTGGAACAGGGACGGCAAAACAACTAGGAGAGAATGCGGCATTCGTACCAGTCAATGTAATTATTAAATTATTTATTACACTGAATTTTTTCTTTTTTAAAATCTACTAAAGGGTAAATGACTTAATCGCTTTTGTGGCAAGAAGTGTAGTTAGACATAAAATATTATAATAGTTGACAAATTCATAAAACTATAAAAAGTTTTAAATGGACATAATTTTATAAGGTGTTTTTTTTCTCCTCTTTGTATGGAAACAAAAATTGATTGCTTATATTTAAACTATATACATATTTTAACTTTTAGGTAACATCAAAGGAAGATGTTCAAAATGCATTGCAAACAACAATGGATAAATTTGGTCGTCTTGATGTGGCAGTCAACTGCGCTGGTATTGCTACGGCAGCCAGAGTTTATAACTTTAAGAAGGATCAACCTTTCGACCTCAAACTATTCCAGCAGACTATTGAGGTTTGTTTTTTATAGTACTTGTTTATATTTATAATTAAATAACATAAAATCTATACTTGAGGATTTGACTAATCATTCTATGATACTAATATTATAAATGTGAAAGTTTAGATGGATGGATGGATGTTTGTTAGAGTTTGTAGACTTAACGGCTGAACAGATTTGGATGAAAATTGGTATATATGTAGAGGATAGTCTTGAAGAACACATAGGCTAATCATTTTTGTTTTATTTAATTCCATGCGGACGGAGTCGCGGGCGAAAGCTAGTGTAAACAATAAAATAAAGTGTTTATAATTCCAAGGATGACGCCGTACGAGAACAGCTCGTATCTATATACAGTTGTAATTCATATTTTTGCTGAACCATTTTTTAATACATTTCAGGTTAATTTGATAGGCACTTTCAACGTAATCTGTTTAGCAGCTGGTATGATTGGTAAGAATGCAGCTGATGGGAATGGACAAAGAGGTGTTATAATAAACACGGCTAGTATAGCGGCATTTGATGGACAGGTAATGGACACTTTATTACCCGATTTTATCTGACACAATAATTGTGGGTTTCTATAACAGAAAAAATTGTACCAAAAGGTATAATTGTATCATTTACTTTGATAAAACAGAGATAAAAACAGTGGAAATCACCGATACTACAATCAGGGTAACTGGCGGTGTTTCTGAATAAAAACTGCATATATCGGAATAGGATGCTTTTGAATGTGTACCGAAGTCAATCAGTGGTACATGGCTTACAGATTTTTATTATCCCAACGATTGCGTAACTCTAGTACCTAATTGGTTATTTGAAATAAGAGGTGAAATATGTCATTGTGGGGGAAAAGGAAATTTTATTGAAGTAGTACACCGCAAATTGTCCTGATTGTACATAAAGTCACTTTACCACAGTACCATTTAATTAATTTATTTTCTAGAATTACTAGATTTGTCTCTTAAACTATTTATGTCAGATGAAAAGATTTAATAATAATAATAATTTTATTTATTTCGGATAACAAAGACCCATAGAGTGTTTATTTATTATTTCATCCATAATTTTTTTGATTACTTTTCTTTCCAGATTGGTCAAGCGGCATATGCAGCATCAAAGGCAGGTGTAGTTGGTATGACGTTACCAATAGCTAGAGACCTCGCGAAGCAAGGCATCAGAGTTGTAACTATTGCACCAGGTTAGTACAATCTTAAGCGACTTATGGCCATATATTGAAATTAATCTTAAACAATATGATTCATAAGCTTTGCCTGATAGATGTCACAATTTTAATGGAATTGATGCTGCTTTGTCATTTAAGGGGATATTTAAATATCGTTTTAATAATAGATAAACAATATTGTGATATTTGTTAGTATGCTTTGAAATTGAATGTTCTTATTTAAAAATCTTAACAAATAGCCAAAAAAAATTATTGCTTATCTTAGTAGACAGGGAAAACCTATTTTTTATTAAAGTCTGACTGTTCCTGCGCGGCTTCATCTGCATAATTGTAAAATTTTCAATACCAAATACTATAATTCTAGCACAAATGACAATGAAGTTTTAACATTGTCTAACATACCGTTACTATGTCAAAGTTGCTTCTTTACTGCTATTGGCTAAGTTTTGTTCCATTCTCACAGAGTCATTTTATCCAATTTACCTTTAATATCATGAAGATTATAGCCGAAGACATCTCGTTAGTGTTATTTATTAAGAAACTAGCTGTTCGCGTGCGGCTTCATCCGCGTGAAATTATAAAAACTTTATTGTATTGTTTACATTTGTCAAATTATCATTTGCAAATGTCAAAATGACATGATATGATGACTAACTATGGCAATCTTTTTTCCTTGATGTTGGCAGCAACTTATGGTCTCTTTCGCACATTAGAGTTTTTATCCAAAATGTTTACTCCTTAAGTTTAATGGCGTGAAAACATATAGCTTAGCGTGACATATGTGTAGGGCTTTTTATTTAAAAAAAGAATTATTCAAAAATATGCTGTAATTGCTGACATCTTAGGCAACAAAGAAGTGTGTGTTTACGCTTTATTATATTAGCATACATAATAATTAAAAAACATGCTATGATAAGGAGGAAGATGATGATGGCTGACAACCCACATAACAAAGTAGTACGCTTTATTATATAATATTAGTATAAATTATACATGGAAGTATTCTGAAATTTTATTCCAATGAGAGAAAATTAGCATGAGATTCTCAATTAATACATCTTGTAATAAAAACAGTACCCTTGCTATTAGATCAACTTATAATGCGGTTTAACTTATTTTTATTATGAAAATTCTTTAGTATTTGTGTCTTTTCATTTTTTTTTTAATTTTCGTATACTTACAGGTTTATTCCGTACACCTATGATGGAACAGTTACCGGAGTCTGCTATTAAGCAGTTAGAAGCTTCAGTGCCTTTCCCACCCCGTCTTGGAAGTCCGAATGAATATGCCTTATTAGTTCAGAGTATTATACAAAATCCAATGATCAACGGGGAAACTATAAGATTGGATGGTTCATTGAGAATGCAACCATGAAATTTTTATATTTACATGTTTTGTAAGTAAAAAATCCTTGTAGATTTTATTTGTAAGAGGAAATAAATCGTTATTCGTTTAACCTTTTTTGTTTTATTACACCTAGATTATTTTTACTCTGTGTAAAACTCAACTAAGCCAAACTGTTCACACTGTAGCTTAACATTTCCAATTTATCTGTGCACTGTGTTAATCATGTAAAAATAAATATCTAAACTACTCCGATATACTAAAATGCTGGCTTACATCCACATAGATAATTTGTAAATTTTTCCCATACCCAATCGCATTGAAAAAACGACTTGCAAAGATCGGCAGGACCCCGCTCTTGACAGTAGTACAAGTTTATTTTTACACGCGAAAGATGGCGTTGTATCAGGCTAGAATTTCTAGTTTGTCGTTTAATTACAATTCGATAGCACACTTATAACATGATTTTTAACAAGGATAAGATCTATTAAGTTTTGATAATATGGAATCCTATTATTAACTGATAATTCTTATTAGTGTTTTATATTTTATGTCCTTCAGTATGATTATTTTTTATTATTACTATAGTTTGTCAATTTCGTCCGATTTGGAGGTAAAATAAAGACGCAATAATCTAAACGAAAATATGGTTTATTTCTACAATAAGTGGCACGTTCGTGCGTCTCACAATGATAATTAAAAAACATGAAAATAAATACATCGAGGGTGCGCGTTCGACGTATTTGGCCGTCGCAAACGCACTTGTATCTATCTATATTGTGATGTAATACATTTAGCTCAATGCCTACGGTTTGTTTGATGAAGTTACGACGTAGATAGATAATAAAGTAAGTGATGATTTAGCGACAACAATGATATTTAGCTATTAGTTTAAAATGTACAAAAGTAGCGGCGTGAGGTAAGGTGAGGCGGCGGCCTCGCGCGGGCGCCGGTTGCTCCATTGCTAACTGGACTCTCACATGAGACAATGCAACGCTATCCCCTCGGTATAACAATTAAACAATTGGTAACAAATGTAGTATCTTTTATTCAAAATAAAAATATTACAGCAACAAAAAATGTATAAAAGTTGCGTGTCTTCGAGAAATAAATCTATTTTTCGATATTAATACAGTTAAAATGGTAGCAACCTTACAAAAATAAGAGCCTTGAATGGCTGAACTTAACGGGTGTACTTAGGGTATTACAATACATAGAGTTGCGAGGGCCTCGTTCCCTGGCGGCGGGCGCGGCCGTCGGCCCCGCGTCGACGCCGCGTTCACGCCGCTTTGACGCCGCGGGCTCCACGCCGCGCCGTACACAATATTAACACATAAATAGACATATATCTATGGTATCAGATAGATAGATTTATAACATCAAATGCGATATTGCATTGGTATTTTGCCAGCCCCCATTAATCTGTTAATTCAGATTCAACAATAACCATATAATATTGATTGAAACTGTACACCTCGCCCTAGATATATGTACAATCAATAAAACTAACACGGTTCGCGAAATGAAGTTAGGTGCAAAGTAATCGCTTAGGTACTTAAACATTTACATCGTACGTTGAACCCTCAGGCGGACGCCTGTCGATTCGCTCAAATTCACGTCCTCATACAAACTTATACAGATACAATACTATACACAGACTAAAGTAAACAACATCCATTGAGATTAAACCTAACTTATCGTTAATGAACAACAAAGTGGCTAACTTACAGAATAGCAACGCGTTCGTCGACGCGCGTCACTTAGCGTACAGCGGTTTTATTATATTTTGGAATGTGTGTGACGCGTTTGATTCTCCCGCCCTATCATGTCGTCAACTTGTCGTGTGATGTGGCGATGGTGGCCGCGAGGAGCTCGCCGCCGGGTGGCCGTCGCGTGGCCCCCGCACTTGGCTACCGTATGGCCACCGAGTGGCAATCGCGTGGCCGCCCGATGCGCTCTGAGCGAAGCGACAGTCGCTCGCCCGTCCCCTTGGACAACTAAATCCTCGCTCCGTTTATTCTAATTCAACTCAAAATGTACATTTACAATACAACACCCATGGCGTGTGCCTTTACATTTCAAAATACTTATTTTTAAATTCATAAATATAGATATTACTTAGAAGAAAGTTACAACATATTACGCTGTATTTTACATACTAATCTTACGACGTAAATAGTGGGTTTTACACGTACGTTACAAGCAAACATTTAAACTCTATTCAATTAAATAAATTGTCAAAACTGTGATGAAGCAAAATGACATAGAGACGAAGCAAACATTAAAGTATAGTTAATGATATGATCACTGCTACCTTAAACACACATATTGTCCACAATTTCGCTCGGCGAAAAAACCCGAAGGAATTGATTCCTACATTAAACAGTTGAGGAAGCTGTTACTAGATGCCTATTGGGGATTTACTTCGAGTAAAAAGATATGTCTCAGGTTTGTACAAATTTAAGCATATCATAAGTATTTGGGCTAAACGGCAATGTCCGAACAGCCGCAAACCGATTCTAGTATCCATTTCCCCTCCGACAATCCCCTCATTATTAACCATGTAAATAATTTTTAAATGGCACACGACACCGTAATCTCCTACGATTTGTCTCTGTTAGTTTATAACGTTATATAAATAATTGTGTTATATAAGTTGTGATGAACATGAATTAAAAAATAATGCATTGTTCTGTGATGATAAAAATAATTTGACCATTACATAATATTTGTAAAATTTAAATAATCTATATAAAAAAAATATTTCGAATAAAAGAAAAACTAGTTTAAATTCAATTAATCACAATTTAAAATATATCTGTTAATCGACCAAATTCATTGCAATTAATACTGTATATTTTGAATACTAGTAATAATATAAATAAAAAAAATAAATGATATACAAAAAATACTGTAAAATGGTAACAAACGTCATTAAAATGGGTGTAACAAACTTATTGTACAGAGAGGTATTCTATTTCATTATAGAGATAAGAGATGGCGACACTTGCCGTGTTAGGGATTTTTAAAATTTAAAGCCGTTGCGGAAACAGGGGTAATATAGAGTGTTATCTTCTGCCGCTATAGGGTAGAGCACAAACACGCAGACTAACAAATATAACTATTCCATACAATCACAG
Source organism: Papilio memnon (assembly GCA_003118335.3). Lineage (NCBI taxonomy): Eukaryota > Metazoa > Arthropoda > Insecta > Lepidoptera > Papilionidae > Papilio > Papilio memnon. Next base: position 764,109 of record LD688996.1, read on the forward strand.
ATAAACTTCGTCATAAATGACTTTAATTTCTATTTTAGATAGGATATAGCAAGCGGGGGTTATTCAAATAATTCTGATTGTCTAATCTTATAATAAAATTATGAATATGTTGTAATATAAGTATGTGTCAATGTAACAATGACCAAACAACTCCCATCAAAGTTTGTTCTTAAGTAAAATAACTTGTTCGTGCGAACTGAAAACCTATCTTGTATTTTGTATATTATATAAAACATACCACAACTTTGTTTCCAGGAACTTTGTAAACTGTATATGAACGAATATATATATGTACACAAATGTGAATAAAAGTAGAGGACTGCTAAAGTAAATTAATTCTTTTAATATTAAAAATTTGATCGTGAATTATATTTCAAATATCTTGATATGATTTTCAAAAAAAAAGTTATCGATAATATTAATCCTTATAGAGTTCCTCTAAATTTGTCATGATTTCGGGTAATGTTTATTCAATATAAATGAAAAATTATAACAAACGTAAACAATTTCACCTTTACAAGGCTGTAGTCACAGATAAATGACATCAGCCAGTAAAACGTGTAAAAATAATTTAAAATTTCTATCGAAATCGCATATACATCTGTACTTGTGAAGAAAAACGTGTCAATAATTTAACAAGCGTGTGTACATACATTGATCAACGTACACTCCTGTCTATTGATAACATTAAGCAAATTAGAATTTATTTTAGAGCCTAAACTTTTATATTTTCGCAGACGATTTAAGTGGTGGTTCACTGGACGGTATTAAAGACAGAAACATGATGCCGTAACTAACGTATTAACAAGCCTAGATAGAAAAAGGCGTCAAGCCAAATTATGAAACAAACACTATAATATCCTATTATAATAAATCGTTGATGCGGCTTCTATACATTTGCACTTGGTGCAATGACACTATGATTATAATTATTTAATAATATTATATATATATAAACATTTATTTTCAAACACAAAGTATAAATCACATTTTTGATTAACTAAAAATCCATTCGTTACGTAGCCAAGTGTGATGGGTTATGACTAATAATTATCTGCCAATAAAACAAACAAACAAACAGATTCGCCAACGATACCAGGACTGCAATGATCGTGTATCGTTTAACAATAACAATATTAATATCGTTTATTTCCCACAATAAATGTTGATCGTTACACTTGTTTACGTACTCTAATATATTATATATTAGAAAAATACGAAGAAATGTACTTTCACTTAACATATCATATATGTTAATAAAAAACAATGTTTTTATAAAAATACATCGCCTCGCTCGAGCATCTGTCGGTAGGCGCTAGTACCCATATCGTTTAAAAATCCATGATTTTTAAGGCTTTCCTGCACGTACGTTGAAAAATATGTTACATAATTACAAGTAGAATAATTCACTGTAATGTGCTAATATTTACAAAGATTATTATTTTTTTTGTACTGATCCGGCCGATAAAAAATATTCAATGTCTATTTATTTTTTAAACTTCTCTTTATTTGGTATGTTTGTTGATTTTAATAATTCATTTCATTTCATCTGTTTGCAAACTCATTATAAAATAATCACATTAATTGAAAAATAATTAATAACCTTAAAAGTAGTGATATATGAAAATATGTAGACGATATAATTTTTTAATATGAATTCATAATAAAATTTAAAAATGCCCAACTACTCCACTCGTTATGTGTTGAACAGATACGCGGGGAGGAGGGAGGAGGGAGGAGGGGGGATCCTTTGCAAGGTGCTTGTCGAAGGCTTAAACGAGAAGGTAAAGTTAATAAGTAACACGAAATGTGCGGCGGGCATCGTCCGCCCGCTTCGGCGGGCGACACCCGCCGCTTACAGACTAACATTTATACAATACAACATCAACTATCATTACAACGGTATCCAATTTCCTTCATTTATAATCACAGACGCTTTCCTTAATGTACTGTTATATTTTCCCTTCCGCACCGATGTTAAGATAGATATAACTACTATATTTAATGATTTACACTTAATAACAATTTTGAAAGTAACACAAATACATGCTGCTCAATAAATAAAATCGTAGCTACGACACGAGACTGGTATACGACACATCCTGTATAGTTTTATGTAACAGAGATTAGGTAGATAAATATTTGTTTTATCTGTATTGGGACTAGGCACGCGCGGCGCGTCGGCCGGCGCTCGGTGCAATAACTTATTATAATTAATCACACACCAAGTTAAAAACTAAAACTAAGTGATAAGTAATTTTGTAGAACATCATTGGTGAAGTTGTCGGGAGCGCTTGGCGCAACTTCACTCTCCCCACACCCCGCTGCCAATTTAAGATCTGCGGACAGAAAGTGCACCAATTACAATTGCTACATTTACAAACATTATTAACGTAATAAAATTGCATGTTCATTATACATCGTTCATGTCAAATTGACGCGGGCGATGTATCTTAAAGTAGGGTTCCACGGTCCGTCATTCTTCAAATGCATGTGAATAACGAACATATAAAGTCAAGACCATATTTAAAATCTCGAAGTATTCTGTTTGAAATTAATCTGAGTCTCGGAAAATCTCCACATATCAATTTCCCTGTTTCGTCGCAAGTGCAGATTGATCTGAGTCCGTTTGCATAACCACGCACCCTGGACATTTCACATTATCACTAGTAAGATTATACAATGGAAATATTAACAATTGTAAGGTGACGTAATTGTAAAAGCTGATCCAAAATTGCAAGCTCGCCTTATCGTGGGTTTTCGCGACCGAAACCTATGCACTGAAACTTGTAATCTATTTTATATTCAACATAAGTTACTCAAATCACACAACTCCGCATACCAGATTACGTAGAACTATCATTACTACATTATTAATTAAGATTCAAAAGCATCAACTAATTATTAAGCCAGCTCCAAATGCACTATCACTAGCCATTTGTACATTACTTTGTCTACTTGAGGCAACCCAGCGTTAAACAATTTCCGATACTTGTTCATAGATGTGGCTGAAAAAACAGTTGAATTTCCTGTTTTAAAACAAAAATACTTTTTGTTTTGTTTTATTCTATTAATACTTATGCTAATCTATACTAATATTATAAAGAGGAAAGATTTGTATTTTTGTATGTATTGAAATAATTCAAAAACTGCTGGACCGATTTTAAAGATTCTTTTACCGTTAGAAAGGTATTTAATCCGTGAGTATATATTTTAATTATATATATATTTTTTAATTTCACGTGGGCGAAGTCGCGAGCAACAGCTAGTGCTAAAATATAAATAAAATAGAATGATATCGAAGCAGAACCATCATCTTTATTCCGAAGTGATCTAAATTCTGTTCAAAAAAACTTTTACATATACATACATATGTTTTAAACATATTTCCCACGAAGCATCGGTTTCTCAAATATTTAGATATAAATTTGAATTTTTCTCGCAATTATGTTAAGCATTTTATTTGGCTACGTAGATATTTTTTTGTTTAAATGTTTTGTAAATAATATTTCTTATTGATTATTTATAAAATTTTAATTATAAGATTTCCACCGAAACATGTCGTCATCCCTTTTATTCACTTTGATGTATGATAACTAACTTTAGGGTGGGCTCTGAGCCCCTCAGTGGGGACGTAAAGTGAGCTGGTGATGATGATGATGATGATATATGATATATGACATAGAAATCGATATTATGTTGTATAGTTTCGACTGTGGAAAGAAAAAAAGTCTTAAATAATGCACGTACTAAATGATTATTGCCATAAGTTTCTTAAAATATGAGAAACGAAATAATTGAATTCAATTCAACAGAATATAGAAAACATACTAGAAGAAATTACATCGACCAGTTTGGCGACAAAACTAAATAAGGACATACATTCAGACCAGTTATTGGCCAGCACTATGGACTTTTTTATCGCGGGACTGTTACTAAATTTGTACATGTATTTTAGGATTGGATGTAGTTACTGTATTTAGTCTATAGCTTAAATGGCTAAACCTTTTTTTGACAAGTCGTCACTCGAACTCCCGGACTATCATCACCCAGACATTCGGGCTTATAGATTTTAATTACTAATAATTATAAATAATATTGGATATTCAATAAGTTCAAGAGAAGTGAAGGATTCTTAATTTCATACTCTAATCAACTTCTATTTCGAAAATTAATTACTTTAGGATTAATAAATACATAGTTGAAATAAATTATAGACTATTAAATGGAAATTTATTTAAAGAGGTCGGTTAACTCGACTGTAAGCCATTCGAAGATTAAAGCGGGTGAACGACGTAAAAAAGTAAAAGTTATGACCTTGGACGAGTCTGTTAACGCGCTGCGGTTAAAGTGGATTTGAAAAGGTTAAGATTTTTCCCTCTACTCGTATTTATTGAACAATTATTTACACATAACAGATGTTTTTTTTTATATTTTTTCCAAGAAATAATAACCACACAAAGTAAATTGTAAAATGATACATTGAGGACATGATTATTTTATTAGAATACTCAACCTGAATGTTGTTAGGGTTTGCTTTCATCTAACCGAGTGGACTTCCCAAATCTTACTAATATAAATACGAAAGTTTATATGGATGTTTGTTAGAGTGTGTAGCCTATACGGGTGAACCGATTCCGATGAAATTTGGCATAGATGTAAAGTATAGTCTGGAAGAACACATAGGCTACTCACTTTTGTTTTTTTTTGTAATCCACGCGGACAGAGTCGCGGGCGAAAGCTAATACTCCAATAAAACAAATAGACATTCCTCTCCGTTTCAACTCAACAACTACAAAGTATGTAAGAAGTCCAGGGTCCAGTCTAAAACATTACGGTTATAAGGTCTAATTTTAAGCCTAAAATATGTTATTAAAAAAAATGAGAGTTGTATATTCTAATCTCTAAATTCGGGTAAGAATAACCTAAAGATCCACCGAACAATAAGGTAACACGTATATCAAATCCATTGTGCATTGATAATGAAAAAGAGATTGATGAAAATTATTTTAATAACAAACCTCAAAACTTGCATATTGTTAGCATTATACGCTAGTTCTATTGAAATAATGGAGTTTGTTTTATAACATCTATTAAGAAAGCCAAGGTAAACTAAAAGAAACAAATATCACTCATTGATATACTGCCGTGTAAAATTCATATAATTTGATTGAAGATATAGCCATTTTTAACGACTAGTACACAATCTATGACTTGTCCTAGTAAACGATTTGTTAACAAATCAATCTTTAGTAAAAAGTCCCTACTCAACAGTTTTAACTGAACGGTTGGATTGTGCAGTTCAAACTGTACAATTCTTGGTATTTTAAAGATTATTATTGGCAGCGTAGTCAATAATTTATTTTTTTTGCTAAATTTCATAATATAAACAAGAAAGTAGGTAACTTTTAAGTTAATATCTACTGATAAAAAAAACTTTATTAATTACTGCAGTTTGTCTTACTCAATTCATAACCTAGGGCAGTTCAATTATTTGCTAAAATATAACATTAAATTTTTTATATTACTTTGAGCCAACCGAAGACTTAGGAAATGGGGAAAGTAACAGAAACGAGATACCTAGGAATGACCTTTCGATCTTAAAAATGACCTAATTTTATAAATAGAAAAGACAAAACCGAAAGAGCCGCATTACTGCCTATCTGTGACGTCATTATGCTTATTTCACACAAGGACAGAACAGTGAAGTAGTACATAACATGATGCAGTTTCGCTATTGTTTCAACGCACAACGCCGAAACAGAATAGGCTAAGTAAAATTTACCGATATAGCTAGTCAAATGTTACTTCGTCTATACGCTCAGTACTGTTGACAGTATATGTGCGTTCAAACAATAGCAAGCATTGAGGTACTGCACTGCCTAACTGCTCTGTGCTTGTGAATTATAACTTCATTTCGAGTGAGAACGAGTGCATACTAACAAGGTGCTTGGCGTCAGTGCGTGCGCATGGTGGTGTAAGCTCATTTGAGGCACAACAAAATCTATATATGATATTATATGCTTACTCTATATTGGCGAATGCGGCTCAATCGTGTCACTGGGCAGGAATCCGCACCTGACACACAGAGAGCATTCTCTTGAAATACACTTGTATAGGGCCGTTGTATTCACCTCAGTTTGCACTCCTTAATATATATTTTATATATACAATCTGCCTGAATAAGTGCCTTTACAATTGACATCTATCTAAAGCCAAAACTACAATTTAGATGTGCAAAAAATAGTCGATTTTGGGTTCAAATATTTTTCAAAATTGTATGCGTCCAAATTATATTTCCGTAAGTATATTAATATGTTTCAAAAACATAAAATATGTTACAATTACATCGAATCATTTTATGTGAATTTTTAGGCACTAGAAAGAATTGGGTCAATAAAATGTACGAGTGGCACAGTTCATGACAGAACACATTGAGATTAACATCTTGGCCCGGTACCAACTTGATAAAGGCAGAGAGCATTCGGTGGCAGCGAGACGGAAAGCATGCCAAATGTTGGTCACAAGGGAGGATGTTTAATTCATTCATGAAGTGATTTGTACTTGTTTTAGACCCCATTTCCACTAGCGAGACTGGATACGCGCGAAAGTTATTTCTACTTAAAGAGTTCATAATCCTATCCTATTTTATTTCCTGGCGATTGAGTAGCGGTGACCGGTTTGAGTAACGTCTTTTACTATTGTAACACTGGCTTGATGGCGACTAAAATGAAACCTCATAGCAGTCTCATAATCGCGCGGGTAATCGCTTAGTGAAAAAGGGGTCTTAACATACTTTTCATTACATCCAGCGGTTTTTAGTTTCCAAGTATACTGTCCAATCGTTTACCAGCGTCGAAACGAGCACAGCGCTTAAATAAGTGACCTAAATAAACGGATTCGGGTCAATTATTTAATATATGCACAGCGGCGCAGTTTTCTTTTATTTATATTTTTGGATTTTGGTTTTGGTTGGTAGTATTAATAAATAGCAATATTTACAGAATTAATTAAAATCATAATCATGATTATTAAAAAAAAATTGTACATGCTTTCGATCGCGTTGAGAAGTTTTAATTGAAAATATTTACCGACAAATCAGATTTTAATGTAATACATTTTGTCGCTCCCATTGCATTTTAAATACTTTTTATCACTATTTAAAAATTAAACAAAACTCCCAATGAATAAAGCATTAGTATATTAAAATTTTACGTTGTCCTTTAATTTTGTTGTATTATTGTTATTGAAATACAACAAAAACATGCATTTAATAGAAAAATAAAAACAATGAAATGTGACATTTTAAAACGTCAATAAATTTTAAAATTTTCTCTACTAAAAAGGCACAGCGAGACAAAAAATAAACAATGCGGAGATATTTTTGTAAACAATCAGTATTATTATATCTACAAAATTGACAAATATAAGTACATGAGGCTAAAAGACGCCTAAAATGCGATGACGCCAAAAAATTAATAATTCAGTCATGAGTAACTAAAATCCCTGTGAGTGAATACCATCACCAATATTAAAGGAAAAGCATGTAGGCGAGATATAGAATTGCCAGTTGTAAAAATCATTCTACTTGAATCATTTGTGTTGTTTAATGTTACCGTGGGTTTCTACAGTCGAAACACTTGTATAGAAACATGTTTTCGTCCCTCTCATTCTCTTTAGAAATGTGATAACAGCTATGTTTCGGCAATGGAATTTTAAAGTTTGAAATTATGGTAAATGCAATCAAAATATTTTTTACTCGTGTTAATAATTACGTTGCCTACGTTATAAGGTGTATTACTACAAACTTATAAATAGTGACTGTAAAATAAGCTATGTACATCTATATATTTACAGTACAAATCTCTCGGTTAATGTCAAGTCTAATGCTATTTTTTTTTGTGTTTTACATACAAATGAATTTTATGGTGTTGTACTGCTAATATACGTCATTTAACACGATAAAATAGAAAACAAAGTTAACAAAAATATGCGGCAGATTGTGCAAAATAAAGATTGCGTGTCGTAAACTATGTCCAACGAGAGGAAACTTTGCGGTCGCGTGCTTTTTGCAACATTACAAATGGCGTGAAAAACTGGCAACTCTGTCCCGCGGTGTGTTAATGCGTAATACATGAATGATCGCATAAACTAAGATATTCTCATATAATATGGGGTAACGTACAATCTGTCTAGAGTCGAGGCGTGCTCAGCGTTCCGGGTAACCATTTCGCCTCCGTTTGGCCTAGAATAAGAGACATTACTGCATATCTGGCGAATTCTTCTTAATGTACGGTGCTGCGAGCGCGCCGTTGCTATGGCAACGAATGCGCAAATAAACATTTAAATATCATATAATATGTTTATGCATATAAACTACATAAAATACTTATACATAAAATTTATATTGCATAAGACATGAATGATTTGAGATGATTAAGCGAGGCAGGTTGATCTCTTTAGTTAAGGTTGGTTTTCAAAGTTTAGTCGACAAACACATAGTGGTAAGATTGTGTTGTGAGTTGTAAACTTACTTGCGCTTGGCGTGTAGCATTTCCATGAGGAGTGTTTGTGTGGGCGCCTGTCCGGCGCAATGTCTCTGGTACAGATGCTCCTCTCCTCGGGCCGCCAGAGCGTGGATCTCAGGGACCAGGGTCACCAATTTACTAAATTTGTCCTGCGAATTAAAAAAACACCGTCTCTAGCCAAGGAGTTACTTGTATAACCCTAGATACGACAGCATTACCCTAAATTAACATTTATTAACTGTAGACCGAACCAACTAACTAGTTATGAATGAGGTGCAGCTAAGTCCTTATTTCCACTAAGTGGCTTGCCGCGACCTACTAGCCGCATGTTACCATTTGTACTGCGCTGCAGCTGCAGCTATGCAAAATAACAACCGTAGTCGCGCGGCTAACCGCTGAGTGGCAATAGACATTAATCTAATCACAGAAGAAAAAAGATAGGACTCCCGATTGAACTGTTGCCTAAGTCCCTACAACATTTTTGGTACAAGTTTGACGTAAAGGCATATGTTTTAGCAAAAAAATATAATACTTTGCAATCTCATATTGGAAACCATTTTTATACGTACAAGTTGAATTGATCAATATATTTATATTACTCGTGGGTAATTATACAATATATTTATATTACTAAGTGGGGCATCTATTGCTATTAAGGCGCGTTTATACCGGCTTAAGAGAAAAATAGGGGAAACAATATAGTCCCAGGTGACCTAATAAATAACTGAGATAAAGAACTGGAAAAAGAAATGTAACGGGATGTTGAAAGAAGCGACATGTAATTTCAAAATGTATAATTCAACTGGCAGACTTGATGCATTAGAATAATTTCGTCTGTAAGATGTTTCGATATAGATACCAATCAGTCTGTCTGTCAAACTAGACGTCTATTGTGATGGAAATACGGCTAGACCTCGTTTCGCGGCTCGTGCAATATCTTTAAACTCTACATAATGAGGCTTTGTTCATTTTGCATTTAAAAAAAAAATAGACACAAAAGAATCTGTCATTTGTTTACTTGTAAAGTGTATTCTACATTTTTTCGAATCGAGAGACCATGGCAACAGAATACCGATATAAATACTGATCCCTGTTTTCTCTCTTAGAATAATATCTGTGATAACGCCTTCATTTTCACTTCTCGTATCTTTTCTGTATTTTTCCAACCATTTGAAGCCCACATTATATCAGTCTTAACAATATAAATTGCTGCATATGATAGTTTTGTACAGGTGAATCAAATTATCAAATGAATCATCTATTATCAAAGGCGGCATTGATGAACTGCAAATTCCTCAGTTAGATTTTATGAGGTAATAAACATTCGAATATTTAATTAAAAATTTTGAGTCAAATTAAATCATCAACTTTAAAAACTCAAGATCAATAATAAATGTTGCCGCGGTTCTTATACTATTCATTAAATAAAATAATAAATAATGTATCTAGCGATCCATATTATGTTAATCAAATGAACTAGAAATTAAGCGTATTAACTGTCATTTCAGAAACGGGGTATATTGTATGTAGGTATGTGACAGTGGTACCTGTATCGAGGGGTAACAGGTGAGCGTGTAATCAAGGAGCGCGGCCTGCACCGTCTGATAGCCGTCGCGGACGCACTTCACGTTCACGATGCCCCTCACCTCTGAAAAGCCAAAGTTACTCTTCAAAATAAATACAACATCGTTAAATACACACAAACGGCGGCATCAGCATATTGCAGATTATAAACAATCAATTCGCAAAATTGCCACTTAAACAACGATCGATACTAACCAGGATTCAACAAGAGGAGGAATTTGACGCAAATATAATCCGGTATGTCGAATTTGAGCTCGGCTAATTTGTTCTGAAGGTCATTGAAGTGATCAGCCAGCGCTGGCACACCTAGCAGACCCAGGCATAGAAGATCGAACTTCTGTCCGTTGTGGAGCGTGGTCTCATCGGGCAGACCGTTATGCATCCGCTGGTGGAGGTGATCTAGGACCAACATGTCGGACCATGAATCTTGCAGCAGCTTCATCTGGTCATCGACCTGCAACAAATGACAACCGCATTGCTTAAGCAGCACAGCTGACCGACCACGTCTGTTGTTGGAGGGCTGACGTTAATGCTGCCGAGTAACCGAGTGGCGCAACGCTTCACAATGCACATTCGCACGCTACATATCCATATACATTCATATATGACATATTGCATAGTGTTAGGCATGAATTAGTACATAACACAAAAATACAGCAATCATATTACGTTACCCGGTTACTCGGTGTGCCTTTGAAAATCTCTGTTTCAACATAAAGACGCTGTCAGTACGTACTGAGATCGGTCGTGTGATGTCAGAGCAGCGTGATGCAATCGTTAGCTATTGACAACGGAGCGTCTTCTATATTTACGATCTAAATGTCGATTATCGAACAATATCGGTTTGCGTTAAAGGTGTTATCTAGGTTCGGGTGGTATCTGGCGGCGGTCGGCGGTTGGCGGGCTCACAGTGTAGCAGTATATCCGTGACCCAGATACTGTCGAGTTGCATTAGAATACACGGGGCGGTGCGCGCGTTAAATTTGCCGTTTACGAAATGTTACAACTGAATTTTAGAGCTCGCTGGCTATTGCCACACCGCGCAGCTTACTCAATCGCTCGCCTGATCGAGATCGGATCCTCAAAATCTTACGACCGTCCAATCTGTCGGAATGATCTTAATGTTCCGATTACATTGAGTTACGACGACTGCGAGGATTCCGTCCACTTTGAGCCTTTCGTGCCACTCCTGACACAGTTTATGTAATGCATTTCGCTTATCTTGTTACATTATTACTCAATTTATTTAAAAATTTGTTACGCATTTTATACACATGCGAATTATAAGCAAGAAAGGTAGGTTTACTATCAAGGTAATATTTTTCTACGAAAGAATACTGTCTAGGAAATTTAAAACATATTTTCGAAATATTACTCTAAAATGGAACAGAGCATCTATATACAGTTTATCTCACTCAATTATCGATAACTAATTCGGAATGTACGATTAGAAACATTAGAGTTTATCCTTGTAACATGTGTGCGTGAGGGACGGCAATGATCGTTCCCTTGCGCGGGCATCTTGGCCCGATAGCGGCTCAGGATGTGGGTCAAAGTCGCGCTGTCAGGCCGCCGCCGCCGCATTATATACGATCACACATACAACTTACGACGGAGAGAGATCGCGCGTTACATCTGATACGCCACAGACTTTCAACTATATAACAACGTCTCACAATTCCTTTAAGTGCATAATCAGCATTTTAAACCGACAGTAACGTTGAAAAGTCGTCCGCTCCGTCAATCGACGTAACATTTTGAAAAGGTCAATTTCAATTGAGATACCTTTTGTTCGTAATAAACAATGCTGAAGGAAATGTCAAATAAACCGTATCCGTAATCGATATCCCACGTTACAACGGAGCACTAAAAACTGTCATTTAGTATAATGTATTTACTAAGCGGATCTGATAGATCCGGTGGACCTTTATTAAAATGCGTATTCTTTAAGACTGAAAGTAGCGCGTTACGTAACTTTGAATGTAGACCGTTCTGGATTGGTACAGTCGAAATGTAGTATATGTTTTATATTATGTAGAGCGTTAAATTGACCAACTGGCTTATTGTCATTATTAGCTGTGTCGAAACTGGCGCTTGTCGAGTGTCTAGACCACAGACTGCGATAAGATGTAAGCGGGAGGCGTGACACGTTATTTGAATGTCAATTTTAATTTACAAGCACGTTACATTTATTATTTGCTAGTAATTTTTAAGTATCACATTTTATAACAGTAAGGATAAAATTGTTTAACGAAAAAACATACTTTCTATTTAATATTACGTTTCATAACCTCTCCATCCATGAGTGTATTTAATTTAGAGCACGGATAGGAGAGAAGTATGCGTGTAGTGATATCGTAGTGTAGTAGGTCGCCGTACAATAAACACAATGTGTGAGGCGTGTGGTGCGGTGCGGCAGCGTCATCGACCGCTCAAGTTCATCGCGGCATTATGCGGCTAATCGTAATCGTTGTTACGCAAGAGAAAGCGAAGAAAGGCCGCGCGCGCCTAGTTACGTTAGCGGTTACCACCGGTTGCGCGGTAAAAAGTGCTTTCTCGCGGCAAGTCGGCCACGGCCACTGTGTCAAGTGCGCGACGAAAGTGCAGCGTTGCCGTCCCGCGACCTACCGTTACATCACATCCGTCTGGAGAAAGCGGGGGTCGACAACACCACTCCGGACGGGATTCGTTCCCTCTCTATTCATGCCTCTTTTCGTCGTTTATTGAAGTTAAATAAATTTTCAAGGAAATATTTAGGAAATAGCTTCCGTAAACTTACGGTAACGTAAATTTTATACACGATAGTTGTCCTAATTCCGAGAATAGGCCGTAAACAAGGCGCCTCATTTAGCGCAAATGAAAATTGTTAGTCGTCGGCGGAGGCTGGCTGCCGAAGCGAGACGAGGCGAGGTTCGGAGCGGCAACAGCGCACGGCCACGTGATCGCGCGCCTCTTGCGTAAGCGTACGAGTGCCACTGCTCCTCGCTCACTCTTGCCCTATTGGCTCAACACTCACAGCACCGGCACCGCCGTACATTTCTGGCTTTTTGACACCGCAATTTGAATATTAAAAAAATAGTTGCCGTTACTATCTTTTGTAAGTGCTATCTTTTTTTTCATAAATAGAGTACCTCTTAGCTCGAATTTAAGGGATAACGCTAATTATAACTCAGCAGCGGATGACTTTACGTAATACATTATCATATGTAATTGTAGCGTGGTGTGGTGGTGGAAAAAGTGACAACGTATAGAGGCACGCTTGTCGTGAGAACTTGACCCAGTTGCGAGGCGCTGGGTATCGATTGCGCGCGGCCCGCGGACCGCGTCCCCGATGCGTCACGCGCTCTGCCTCACACGAGCAGCACATCGTGCCATACTCTGCCATAATCAACAGACATTCGCAAAGCCTTAAAAGTGTAACAAATTAAAACATAGCATAGCTTCGCAATGCGAATACGCAAGCGTTGGTGTACACCTGGATTAGGTTCGGGATCTGGGGACGGGAAAGTCATACTTATCTGGAAATTCACCTTTAAATACTTAAAGAACACGGTGTTCCTCGCCCAGTCGACCTGAGAGAAGAGATTCTGGTCGAGCACTTTGCACATTAATTCGAAGAGATCGACCTCGCACTGGTTGTAAGTTTGGCTCTGCAAGAGTCCGAAGAGCGAGTTCTGCCATTCGCGGTCGTCGATGGTCTGGACGAACTCCCGGATCATGGGCGAGACCCGGAGCGTGTCGGTGCTGGTCGGCTCGGTGCTGGAAGGCGTAGCTGCGGCGGTAGCAGGCGCATCGAACGCGAACGCGTCGGGCGAGGCCGAGTGTGGCGAGTGCGCCTCCCACTTGTCGTGCGAGGGCAGCGGCGGCGGCTGAGGCGGCTGCGGCGGCGCGGCTAGCATCGCGGGCCCCGGCGACGACTCCGGCGAGGAGGTCAGCGACGACACTTGGGGGATCTGTATCTCCTGCTTCACGGGCACCGCGGCGTAGGGTGATCCGAAGCCGAGCACAAGGCCGCCGTCGCCGAGCGAACCGCGGAGCGTCTGCACCGCGATCTGGCGCTGACGCATCATCTGCAACTTGCGGGCCCGATCACGCTTGTACATCGGACCAAACTTGTTGCGCCCGCCGCGCATACGATCCGCACGAACAGCTGCAACAAAGAAGACAATTATTCACACAAACGTACAGAAACTGCATTAAAAATATTCAACAATATTTATTTGAAAAATATTTGTCAAGCTTGAAATAGCTGACTTGGTCTCAAACAATGGCACAGGATGATTGTAGATTCATCTCAAATTGAGTTAGTCATAAGTGATTAATTTGATCGTAACTGTCCACACCCTTTCAAAATACTCTTCATAACAAAATCAGCCTAATATTATAAACAAAATGGAATAAACGCATTCACGTGGTGATGGTATATTTAAATTTTATTAAATTTTAGTACACTTTGTTGTCTTCTTGTCTATTCTGCTCGTACGATTTATTATTATACTGATATATGATTTTTAATTCTCCGTCAAAGTAGGTAATACAAAAAAATTCTCATACTTAGTATTTCCTTTTGCCAAAATATTCAATGTTTTAATAGGAAAATTAAGAAAACGGAACAAAGGCGCTTAAAATGGACTCGTGATAGAGCGGATAAATATAGCTCACCTGAATTTTCAATAGGTAAAATGTTGGGAATACATCGTATTGATTGACATCATGACCTATATTGCCGGTTGCAGAAATAACTGACGCGCAGAATAGTCCCGCGGCCTGTGTTTATTTTTGTGGTTCGGTCCGAAATCACGGCAGCCCAGTAAACTTTGATAAGTATTTATATGATATAACAAGTAATCCGTACTTGCTTTATGGTTACCGAACAGAAGAGGGACTAGCCATAATATTAACACAATTCTGTCATAATAGTCCCACACTAATTAACATTTTACTATATCTCAAACATCAAAATAATTTGTTGATTGTGCGCTATTATTACACAATTACGCCAGATATAAAAGAACTGGGGGCTTGTCTACTTCGTAGCAGCATATTGCTACGCCAAGGTCGTTACGAAATGTAAATACAACCGCTCAATTTATATAAACACGCATGTGCAAAGGATACTTCAAATGGACTCACTATACGCAATACAGTCACAAACTGGTACACTGTACAACAATATTGTCCTCCCTCTCATTCTCATTGTTAAAAAAGAGATAACAATAATGTTAACATACATGTGTCGACCATTGAAATACATTGTAAAACACAAGTTTTTTACGGCAAAATTCTGAATGTATTTATGCTAATAATTTCATTGAGAATTTTGATGAGAATGTCAAGGATAAAGATTTGTTTGTTTATAGTGAATACTTAATATCTTGCTGTTTTTATCGGAAAACCATCGTTTACCATCCAAATGATTTTCTTCGTCATGGGTATATGACCAGGATTGTGATCACACATAATCATTATAAAAACATGATTATAATCGCGTTCTAAATATTATAAATGCACACGTGTGTACAGGTTACTATTCAGTACGAAACATTTCAATAGAGATTGTATAATGCAGGCGAAATTTAGGACACCGGCCCCATAATACGCGAACTGTTCTTTATTATAGCTGGCTGAATTCCAAATATCAGGCCACAAGTTCTTAGCGATTTATGAACGTTCCGATTACGTGGATAGCTGAATATGTGACGCTACTCACAATCTCGCTACTGCTAAATGAGCCCGAAAATAATTCATCCAGTTATAACATCCTAAATGCAAGCGATTTAATTTAAAAGTAAAGTTTTAGAGGCTAATCTAAACCACGGAACTTCAAATCTACTGATTGGATTTTCATTCAAATTTGCAATAGATTGCAATCTGGAATAGCGATTTTCGACGCGGATGAAGTCACAGGCTGCAGCTAGACATGAGTTAGTATCTTGCAAACTATCAGAAATTATTTATGTATTTTCAAATAAAACCAAGTTTAGTTAAAATGTTTTAAGATTTTGTAGTCATTTTGATGCGAATTGTTTAAAGTAAAAATAAACTAACTTAAAACTCGATAAATTTAAATAAGTTAGTTGCCAGTGTTAACAGATACTTACTATAACAAACTTCAATAAACTTAGATTATTGAAATAACTAGCTTCCAATAGCTGGATTCTTTTTCAGTCAATTCATGCATTTAGTAAAGTCGTAAACGTTTTCTACTTCTTTTATTAATACCATGCTATAATACCTTTTAAGGCGAATCTTACATTAGTTTTATTTTGGATTTAGAGTCGTGTGAGATTATTAAATATGGTTACCAACATGACATCAAAGTTTTCGACATAATTAAAAGCAACGAATCACGAATCAAAAGCAACATTAATGGCCGTACTTAGTGTGACTGCTTTATTGATTTGTACCTGAATGGCTCATGCTATCGAATTGGTTTAAATTCTTATAATTTTGAGAAATTAACGCTGCAATGGTTGATATTATACCACCATAATGTTAACTATATAATTTAAATTCATAAGATATGCCTACCTCTTCCGTCATCGTGATATTTTTTTTTAAATATTCTAATTTCTGTTCATACATTTGTTTTAAGACTGCTGTCTCCTGAAAACTTCGTTAAAATGGAATTAAAAAAATAAGGTCGTCTATATTTTCGTCTACATTTCCGTTAAAGTCCCGTCAAAATTGGCCCAACTGTTTCGGAGATTATTCGAAACAAACCGCTTGCGGACAGACAATTTTTTAAAAATGCAATTTTCGTTATCAGCAATGCAAATACATCATCGCGAAATTTGGAATTACTTTTCCGATAGACACTCCAATTTTATTAACTGTATAGATAACACGCAATGATTTTTTACATTTCAGCTTTTTAGATTTTAATACAGAAAACCTTTTCCTTTTATAATGATAATTGAATTCTTCCGCAGTTGAGTTCGTTTGGTCGTACCGTGCACGGTCTGGTAATTAGCTTTTTGATGATTTTACGTGCGCTGTAAACGTTTACTCTTTTGTGTCGGTTCTGTTTTGTACTTTATATTTTTTGCTGTTTCATATTTTATTGTTCTTTACCAATAAATTATCGACAACGGTACGATAATGAGTTGTTTTTTAAGTCAGTAGTAATTATAATTTTTTTAAGCCTTAAGCTGGAGTTAAAACTTTTAGAATTAATTGTATTATTTTGAAAAACTATAAAGTCATTGCAGTATTGGGCTAGAAAATGTAATAATGTTGTAGAAAAATATTCTAAGTAACTTCAGTATGTAAGTAAAATAGGTATCAGACAGACGGCTGCGGCAGTAAGTCGTACAAGGTTATCTTGCTTAAACATTTTTTTAATTATTTACTCTGGTATAAACACTCTTTGGTGTCAATGATAGAATACATCTCGTGTTTCTAGCGTCTCGTGAAGAGCTAAAATAAATAACATAGAGATGATACGTTCGTGAAATCAGATAGGTATCAGTCAATATTAAAGGTATATTTCAATGAAATTAAAGACGTATCGGACAATATTTAATAACTGAAATATAGTGAGTTAATGATTATATGGAAATAATAGTTGCTTTAAATACATTATTAAATTTATATTTCATAAGAAAAGAAACATAAATGGCTATTTCCAAATAGAATTAACTTTATTTATTGACTAATGTGAAATAAAATTTGTGACTAAATTATTATGAAACTGACTGATTTAGGTCAAGGAATAATAGCCGGAAAGTTGTGCAGCCGAGATAAAAACGATAAGTGGGCGACTAGTTATATTAGGTGTTTAGCTTATCTTGCGGACGTCTAGGGGCGTCTTAACTTATCGAGACGGCATAAAGCTGTAAATAAATAACGCTTAAACCTGGAACGGAAGGGGGCTTTCACAGTGCGGTGCCGGCTCGGCCTACCCACGAGTTAAAAATAACAACCAGTTTTTATTGTAGCAAGCGCGCCTCGGTGCGACAAGGACGCCAAATAGGGCTCGCCAGAGGACGAAAGAGGGACGAATAGTGTAACGGATTTGAAGCATTGCTGTGTGCAATTCCACCAGCTTCGTATTGCAGCTTCGAAAGAATTGATGCAAACGGCGACGGATAAATATATCAGAATCATATTATTCGGACATCCACTTGAGCGTTGAGATGACATCGTCTCTCAGAATATGAACTGCAAACTGTATGCATCATTACTTTATTTCCCTTAGTATAATACTGTAAAAATACAGAACTAATACATTCATTAAATTCACTGCTTACAAGTTTTATGCCACAGTCCAATAAGACGAGCATTTTTTTAATGACATTTTAATAAAAAAGGTTTTTTTTAAATAAAATTACAGCGATCTAAATATCAAAAGGACCAAAAAATTTGTATATTGTTAGTTCGGTTAACTGTGAAGTGAGTAACTGTTACACCAAAACAGGTCTCCAGGGTCGTCCCTTGACACAATTGAATGAACAGGTTTTAAAAAACAAATCGACCGACGAGCATATTATGTAACAGCAACAGCGTTTAGAAAAAATCATCTACATACATTCTAACTGGAAAAACAATAGTGACAGTTTGTTTAGATTGTGGGTTTAGTGTATAATCACATATTCATAGAATGAACAGAGACTTGAAGGATAAGCACCCTCGTACGTTGAAGCAATTAACTCGCAGAGATCTGGCATAGCTGTCGATTGGTTACATTATTCTATTAGGTAACTAGTCCGTGGCGTGCGACGCGGTCACAATGGCCGCCGTGCCTTGCCTTGCCTTACTGGAATGTTCCCCGTGACGTTCAGGGTCGATTATTGGATCTCGATGATTCAGCGTCGACAACCTTCTTACTTTAGCATACGAATTTCGTTTTATTTAAAATGGTAACTAAGCTGTATGGGGGGTGCTTCTTGGAATGAAGTACTTTTCTTCTGCTGTCGGTAATGACAATCGGTTCAAGCCGGATACAATGACTAACACAAGTATAATTTCATGACTAAGTCTTCGTACTACTTTTGGTATATTGCTGCTTCATAATATGCAAGCTTCCCATTTTTTTATGTTGTAGAACTTAATTAGCCATGTATATTATAACTCCGAGATAGTATCACGTCAGTGTTGCTTCACGTAGCGTGAGAAACATGTAATTAATATACGAAGTAGGTGAATTGTTATGAGCGATCGTAACATTTTACTTCTAATCGAGGGGTAGAATCCAAATATGAATCGAGAACACTTGGAATGGTTGTAATCATCTAATGTTATTATAATGAGCACGCGATAGCAACCGATAATGCGGTAAACGAGGTCAGGCGTTTATTACACGACTAAACTAGATCAAGGTCAAGGTCATTTTTACAAATCAAAAAACACGTCTTGGCGACAAATAACCACCGAGCAGAAATAGATATACGAATGTGTGTGTTCACCTCGCATTCAGTAGCTATTTGTAGTCGTGGCCCACTTGCCGGAGATGGGTCAAGGTCGGGTCTGCCTGCACGCCTGCCGCGGCCGTATCACAACGCGAACCCTGACGGAGCAGTATGCGCTAGGCGGTCACAAGCCACGTAAAGAAAGCTCCCTATGCCCACGGGGAAAACCTACGACCTTGCTATACACTGTAATAATTGTGTCGGCGAGATAAAAAAATGTGGTTCCGAAAGGACGGGAAGAGGTGGGGATCGCTCCTTGTACCGACGAGTCGGTGAAACTTGGTCAAGGCTGCTGCCTCCCCCCCTCTCACACCCCCGGCGGGGCCGCGTTGCCCCGCGCCCCGTCGTACCGCCCCCGCTCGACCTAGCAGCGAGCCGAGCTACTCCGAAGTCCACCGAATGCATAGCCGAAGTGGCGTACGTACACAGATAGCGGCATGATCGTTACACAACAGCCGAGATAAATCATCACCCGCGATGATCTACTCAACTGTGTCAAGATCTCATCCGAGCATTTAGATGCTACAACCGCACCTACCTCAACGACGCGACGAGACGCTACCGGTGCGACTGCGACGCGGCCTAAATACGATTTCCTATATGCGATTCGTTTTAACGCAATTATTGCAGTCGCAAAGTTTTCAACAGGTTTTAAAATAACCCAAAATGTACGCTGCAAGAGAAATAGTTAATGCACGTACAGTTTGGAGTAGAACTACATTTTAAGTATTGGAACCGGTTCGTCGCCTCGAGGCGTGCCTGAAACGTTTGTGCGCCCAAATCCTACCGAGATGACGGCGCCCCTAAAACTGTCGTAATAATAAGACAGGTAATACCTAAAAAATAGAAAGGCCCGGTGCGCGAGGCCGTTCTGTCGAAACACTCGATCCGGGTCAAGGCAGTGCGCCGAAATAGTCGAGTGGCGCGCGTTTTTATTGTGATCTAACATCTGTCGCACATTGCGGCCCTGCTGCTTCGACGTTGAACACACATCCAAACTAATATAGGTAGCTCACTTCTGCTCTTCTACTCTGTTACGTCACGCATCAAAACAATCTAACTGACATCTACATTCAATTACTATTTTGCGGGTAATCGAGTCGGATTCCAATAAGAAAATAAAATATTCGTCCGCAGACAGGGCGAGACCATATCCTTAGTGGCCCTGTCGCGACACTCGATTCGTAACAACTTTTGCACATATAATATCGCAGATATGCAAGAACGGTATGTAATTGAGGATCGTGACGATATTACAGTTCGCTCGCTAATTCTGGCTCGGAGAAAACTATATAGTTTTTAAATGTATGACACACGATGCGCTTGTAAGACGATGGCGTGTCGGTTGCGTAACTAACAGCCGTGGTCACGCAACGATGCGCGCGCTGGGAACAAATTAACCCGCGCGGGTGAGCTTCCCTCGCAGACTTTTCTTTAATGAAGTTCGTACAAGTTTCCACTAAAGTAATTTCTTTTAAGTACGTCATTCTTATTTCTTTGTTGTTTATTTTTGAATGCTCTGCCTTCAAACAATCGAGCTGAAGTAGATAGATATGTTGTTACAACATTCACTCCTTATACTTTGGCGCTTTTTGACTACTTTAAGTACGCATTCTGTATACATGTTTAACCAAATAAAACAAGTTGTACAGACAGCCAAATGTTAAGATACTCTAAACTGATGTTTGTGTGCGTTGTAGGCATAGCATAGCGAATTCGGCACACGCAGACGTGAACGTGTAACGCGATACGTGCTCGGGTCATACATTTGGGTGGTGCATTGCGACAGGTTGAGCGAAGCGTCTTGTGAAACGCCTCTTACGCAGTCCTGCTCCCCACCGGCGACGTATAGCTAGGCGAGGTGTCGAAACCGCGGTACACTCGGCTCGCACCCGCATCCACTTACCCTCCGACTTGCGACTTATAAACAGTCGTAGACGTTTATTTCTATAATATTAAATGAAATGTCATTTGTCACATTGTAATTATAGTCCTGTTCAGGACGAAAGTGTAATTATGTAAACACATGTTACTGGCTGCCAACGTTATTTATTGCATATGGTTTTATTTTAATTATAGGGATGGGCGAAGCACTGCAAAAAATAATAATATAAATATAATTTTAAAGATAAATTAAATAAATAAACTTTTTAATAAAAAGGCAAGTTTCTAAATTATAGAGCCAAGTGTTATCACTAAGATAATGAAAATGAGAATTTTTCGAAAATTAGTGGAATTTTATTAAAGAAATGATCCAGTAACCTTGTATCTTATCTATACATAAATAAAATAAAATAAAATTGGAATGCCTGTTTGTAATATCAAAAGAAAAAATTCAGATTTCAGGAAGATGATGTAATTGCGTTGCTGATAACGAAAATCGCATTAAAAAAAATTATTGTCTGTCTGTCTGTCTGTCCGCAAGCCGCATTTATTCCGGGTAATCTCCGAAACGGCTGGGCCGATTTCGACCGGACTTTCACTGAAGGGTAGCTGACGTAGCCGGGTATATTATAGGCTACTCTTTTATCTTAATATTGCGCGGACGAAGTCGCGTGCAATCGCTAGTATAATATAAAAATGTTATTCGAGCATTTAAGTCCCTGATATGAAGTGTCAGGCGCAGTTTTATATGAATATGTTATGTGCTTAGAAATCCTCTTCGAAACAACAAATAATCAAAATTGTTTCTGGAGAGTAATTCAGTAATAATACTTCCATGGAAAACTCGTCATAGCAACGTACATCAAAAAATATATCAATCAATCAATCAATAAGTTATAATTTAGTTAATTTATTAAACAAAGACGAATTGTTGTCCATCGTTATAGCTCATTAAATGCGAAATATACATAAATAGTTTTTTTTTTATAATTAACGTACAAATGTACTTTAAAATTAAAAAGTGAAACGGTTTAGTGTCCGAACATTGAATGGCAACAGGTTTGGTGTTCACTGTGTCAGTGATACGACTAAGTTCGTTTACGTAATCCATGGATATTCACACGTTTAACTTCACTAAATGAATAGCAAAATGGCAAATTAGGTCATTGAATCCAATAATAAAACAAGTTTTCCAGTTATAAAGAAACAAATATTTAAAAAAAGGGGTTACTAATTCCACCTATTTACAGAATTTGAGCTTTATTGTCATAAAATAAGTATATGCTTGAGATAATTGTCAAGCAGCATATCAGTTAAAAAATGGAAATTTCAGTTAATTTAATCGTAACAATTGCGTATTTAGACCCGCTCGGGGAAAAGAGTTTTAATAGGCAAAAGCGATGACAAAACGATAACGATTTGTTGTAAATGGGTTTTTCAAGCATTCTATAAGGAAGAAGAACGCAGCTTGTTGTTTGAATTGGGCATCAGCTGTTACACAAGCTGTGGACAGTCGAGATGTTCTCGCAACCGATATTCGGGTCATCCGTTTGCGACAATTGTGCCATCCAATGTTACGTTATTATATTGATGTTACTTTTAGATTTCTTACTGTAATAATATCACTCCTCTATTTGAAATAAAACAATAATACATTTTGATGTCGACATTTTCTAATACGTACAATATTTTAAGCTGATTGGAAGGATTGACCGAAAAATAACTAGTTGTAAACATGTGTTTCTGTTCAAAATTAATTACTAACAGCGAAGGTAATTCCTAATCAGTTGGTCCCAACGTTTTAAGTAATTTGGGATTCCTAAGTATCAATGGTATACATACTTTTAACGTCAATCTCATTTGGGTCACAAGAAACTTATTGGTAAGTAAATAAGTCGCTCTAGCCTCTTTATGTTGACTTAAATAGGTACAATTATGTGTACTCTTGTAATATGTTGTTTTGTTATCTATCAGCGTTCGCGTTGCATCTGATTGTAGTAGAGATCTTTTCGTTGTGCAAACAATTCAGTGTTAACGCTCGACCGCCGTCATCCTAAATAGCGAATGGCAACATTCAGTTCAATTGAATATGTTAATCCAGTAACGCAGAGGCGGCTCCCATTGATTGTACTCATCATAGTTGTACATGATTATCATCACTGGATTTTATAAGCCGTTATAAATTTAACACGAAACAAGTATATTGTATTTGTAACATTAATTAGTATCGTGAATATAATTAACTAGCTGTTCGCGTGCGGCTTCATCCGCGTGGAATTATAAAAACTTTATTTTATTGTTTACATTTGTCAAATTATCAATTGCAAATGTCAAAATGACATGACATGATGACAAATCATGGCAATCTTTTTTTCTTGATGTTGGCAGTAACTTATGGTCTCTTTCCCACATTAGAGTTTTTATCCAAAATATTTACCCCTTAAGTTTAATTGCGTGAATATATATAGCTTAAAGCGTGACGTAGGTGTAGGGCTTTTTATTAAAAAAAGAATTATTCAAAAATATGCTGTGATAGCTGACATCTTAGGCAACAAAGAAGTGTGTGTTTACGCGTTATTATATTAGTATAGATTAATAATTGAGAGATCGTTACGATATAGCTAATTAAAGTGGGTGCTATTGTCTAATAGTATGTACAGGACTTTATTATAAATAGATATGAGAAAACGCCTACATAAAGAATCTTTATAGCTGGTTTTGTAACACGATGTTAACTTACATCAAACTTTGTTAACTTGGAACTGTCTACGTGTCATATGTTGCCGGACATTTCTAAGACATTTTGATAGGATATGATAATATAAATTCTAATTTCTTTAAAACTGTAGTTGAGCTACCGCACGCTGTTGGTTGGTTGTTGATAACCACAGACATAATGAGCTTTGTTATATGAAAATCATAATGCTTTTACTATCTAGAATCTTGGTAATCTAAAAATGCGACAATTTGAATGGCGGCTGAACTAATTTGGAACAGAGATTTATTTTAATTTACTCAACGCAGACGAAATCACGTTTGACAGATAGTTTACAATTTCAACATTAAAATTTAAAGCATCCTTATAAAAACAGAAACGCAAAAGATACAGGGAGTCAGGGTGTCAACAGCCTCGTCTCAATGGTACTATTCGTAATAAAGCTTAATATAAAATGAAATACCAGTTTACACAATAATAAAAAAAGGTTGTTTATCGGCATACTGATGTGTCGAATAAGCTACCACAAAAGGGACCAGTTTGTACACGACAAAAGTTTAACGAATTACAAAAGATAGATATACATAAATGATGATGGCATTTTTAAGATCGTTTCTGCTAGCTGCTTGCTACTTTATTTATGCACTAACTTCTTAATTTGAATTGTTTTCAATAAATAATCAGAAGTTAATTCTTCGTTTAATTGTAACTTAGAGCAGTGACTCTCAAAGTGGTCCGACGTCTATAGAAGACTCGGCGGGGATCCACGAGTTGTAAACGGGGTACACGAAAATGTCTAACTGGTTTCGAATATTTAACGCGCGCCATAAGAGTTGCAACTACCTTCTCCCCTAGACTCCAATATTGTAAAATATATGTAACAATTAATTCAAAACAATAAAGTGCCTACCATCCCTAAGAGATTCCCATAGCTAACTTAAAAACAACTTCTAAGTTGTTCATTAAAAAATTGTACCAGGTGATGAAAAGCAGTCTTTGAAAAAAAAAAAAACGATTTTTACTACTAGCCCCCATTACCTCCGCTCGGTCTACCTCCCCCTAGACCAAGATTATCGGCTGGTAGAGTCTAATTGTCGTTTGAAGCCCTGAGGTGGTTATGATCAATTAAATTTTAATATTTAATTGACGCTAACCCTCGTCGACGGACTGTCATGAATCTTTATTATCCGCATCTGCGATATATTGCTTTTTATGTGGGTGTAAGGCGGGCACACTTAGCCGTAGTTGTATGGTGTGCGAATCCTCTGCGGCGGTTGTTTGTTCAGATTCGAGCGCTGGTAATGGTATGTTGCAAACGGGCGGGCATCTGGCGAAACGCGGTGATCACAGCGGCAACCTCGCACGCAGCGCACGTATGTACGTTCGTACGTTCGTGTGCACGCACAAGAGCGCGCGCGCCGCATCGCGGCCCCGCTCGCAACTAGGTCAGGGCGCTCTGCGGCCGCGCGCGTTTTAAATTTAGAACGATTCGCGCTACAAACGCCCCCCCCCCCACACCCAGCCATCGCCCAACACTATCTATACCAATTAATTGCTCACCTTCAAAATTAACACCTGCCACTCGTAACACCCCTGTATGATTTGCGACATCATTTAAAATCAGTGGCCATACGTGTATACTTTAACACCTCTTTCACTTTAATTATAGATGAAGTTTTAATTATGTTTATAATAATTTATTTTCTCTAAAAAAAAAATCATACTTTTACAACAAAAAGCTCACGGTTGAGTTGATATAAAGATCAATTCTTTACGTGAATTAAAATCATGATTTATAATTTTTCCACTTGAAAATGTCCTATTAGAATTAACCAGATTAAAATAAAACAATACGTTTTACTCTGTTTTAGCATTTTATAAGTGTGACACGAGCAACTAAAGTGGGTCTCGCGTTTGATAGTATTTATTTCGCTATACTGTAATACGTATGATTGGCAATAATGAAACACTGCGCAGAAAGAATTGAAAAGTACTCATCGTCACACCCGCAAAACCTTGGGGCTAGCCCTGCTTACAAACTGGTTATGTAGACTTCACTTCGTATCCCTTACAAAATAGCAAACAAACAAGTTTATATTGCAACGTCGTGCTATCGAAATATTGCGCTGTTGCCGACTCGCCATACAAATGTTAACAGATGAATTTCGTCGTTTTCGTACTTAACGTATTTTGTTTAAATTTACATGAAATTAATCATTTATATTCGATTTCATCAAAGTATATGGCAATTTCCTGTTTTATTAATAATTTATTAAAGTAAAATTTTTGTGACGTGTTCCACCTAGATAAAACACACTTTACGCTACCTAGGTGTAGATATAAAATAGCTGTACTTTAATTATCATCATTATGTTTATTTTATATCTATACATATAATAAAATTGGAGTGTCTGTTTGTAATATCAAAAGAAAAATTCCAGATTTCGAGAAGATGATGTATTTTCGTTGCTGATAACGAAAATCGCATTTAATTTTTTTTTATGTCTGTCTGTCTGCCCGCAAGCCGCGTTTGTTCCGGGTAATCTCCTCGGCTGGGCTGATTTTAACGGGACTTTCACTGGAGGGTAGCTGACATGGTCGGGCATGTTATGGTGACTGGACCGCTATCTCTGGAATGGGTGGACCGATTTCGACGGGACTTTGACTTGAAGGTAGCTGGTAAAAAGTAGATGCGCGCGAAGTTTGCGGGCGACAACTCGTAATATCCACCTATCTATTCAGCTTCGTGATTTAAGCTTATACCGTGTAAATAAACAAACACTTTTTATTATTTTTTGTGTTTGACTAAACTTACAAGTGACTATAGGAAATTAATGTTTTTGTATTTCCATCCATCTCATTTCGTCGAATTAGCTTTTATATTTTTTCTGATGGAAAAACGCAAGAACTAATTTTTTTCCAACGCATAGTGAAGGCTGTACTTATATTTAGCTTCATATCATTTTAATTCAATGTGTTTATGTTTGTCGCACACGTTCCTAAACATCTGGATAGGTTTCATGGAACTTTAACGACGAAATCTGAGTTCGCCAGAGAAGAGAGAATTAACTTTTAGGTTGCACTGTTATTATTGTTTTGCATAAAAATTAAATGTAAACCTAACCATGTATGTAAACATAATTTACCTATTCCGGGACGTTATCGAAGTTGAGACATTATAAGTTGTAATGAAAAATACGTAATGAGCGTGCCTATTATAAGGTAATTATGTATTTTTAACTTTAAGTGAATGAGTACTGCCGAAAAATTTTCTTCATCGGTTAATTTAACATAAATAACGCCTTCAAGTAAACCTAGGGATAAACAATTGACATAAACATATACATAAATATTGTAGAAGAGTATTTTGAAGCATAGCATCTGATGCAGGTAGGTTGCAACTGGATTGCAAGCTGGTTGGCTGTCGTTTCTATGCGCAGCCAAACTTTCAATTTTTCTGCACTAGCTGCCGCTGCATGATGTAATGCCATCTCGGCCGCGCTTTGCAACCGCGCTTGCATGCGACCTACATTCCCAAAGGAGTTGTGGTTTTGATATCGATGCAGATAAACGAAGCGGCAAAGTAACTTATGTAAATACACTACAATGTATAAGACTCACCTTCGAGTTTCATGCCTACATCAAGACACTTTTGGAATCGGCAGAAGGGACATCGTTTCCTCTGTGTTTTGTCAATGTGGCAGGCACGCTCTGCGACGCACGTGTACACCTTCTTGTTCTGCACCGTCCGCTTAAAGAATCCTTTGCAGGACTCGCAAGTGAGCAGGCCGTAGTGGTAGCCGCTAACTTTGTCACCGCACACGGGGCACAGCTCCTCTATGACATCCTTGGTGTCGGTCTGATCGCACACCGTGGCGGCAGCGGGGAGGTAGGCCCCCGGTTCACCGGTGCCTGTCGGAAATAAATATGAAGTGTCCAAATTGGCGTAGCCGAAGGGCTGCTGGTCGGGCGCGCACTGGTACGCGGCCCCCTGAGGCACATATTGCTGAGAAGCGCTGGAGGGCCCACCGCCCGAGCCGGAGCCATCGGGACCCGGGCTCAGGTCGAACGCGGACATACTGAGGGACATGAGGCCTGACTGCTGGTCCATCGTCATGCTCGGCCGCACGGAGCGGCTGCTCAGATACGAATCCCTACCGCAGCGCTGGACCGCGACAACGTTCACACAGTCACCGAGTTCACTGGCGGTCTAACCGCAACACTTATTCGCCGCTAGCGGGCTGCACCTGTTCGATCACAACTATTGTCGACACATAAATCCGGCACATTGTCGGTCTGAGTTAGTGAGCGAGAGTAAGAGGCGTGCGAGTCGCAGCCGGTCGCTGCGATGACTGACGGCACGTTTGTGACGGCGCGCGAAGTTGCGATCGCGTGGAGGGTGTGGCGGGTGCCAAGCACGCGTACCGCTCAAAGAACGTCCCGCGATCGACTGCCAGCCGGCCGGCGGAGCGGCGCGCGTGCCGGCGCCTCCCGCATGCGCGCCCCGCCGCGCTCCCCCGCCCGTTCGCACAATGGAAAACGATTAGGAGCCCATGTAATAAGTGAAAGTGAGTCGGTGACCCACTTTCCCGCGATCCAGGTCTATGTTAGTGCGCGTTCGCGCAGTTGCGCCACAGCGCGAGCAGGCGCCAGCGGTGTTGGGAGTGCGGCGCGGGGTCGGGGGCGGCCCACTGACCCAGTTGCGCGCGGTGCCGCAGCGGGGCAGGGTTGCCGCGCCCGCTGCTTGTTTACGTTCGGACAACATTTGTCAGCACGGCTCGAACATATCACCTAACTGATGCGAGGCGAGGTGTAGTCATGTTGCGGCTGACGCGGAGGAAGCGCACGCGCATCATGTGTAGCGACACACACTATACCTATAAGCTCACTACCCTACCAAAAACCATCGTAATAATTTCAAATTATAGTCGCAGCTTATGTTTTCACAAGCCAATAAAAAAATATGACGTCTTGCGTAGCAGCAGGATTATATTACCGAAATAAACTCAAAAAATGTATTAATTTTCTTTTGTAATCAATAGCACCGCTGGCATTATAAAATATATTAAAAGACAACAGTATTATTGTAAAGGGTACAGAACCATTCCCTTTATAAAACCGTCTAGTTAGGATCGGACCGACTTTCACCGCGGCACCATAAAACAACTATAAAGGAGCCGAACTTAAGTCCCGTTAAGCGCAAGGAAAGATAATAGATAACTGAGAATACATTAAATGGGCAATATAGATTTTTATACTTAATTGTAAAGTATTTAAACACGACACTGAAGAAATAAAAAAAAGTTGCAGCCCTAAAACATGATTATCTATAAGCAGAAAAAGCAGGCAACCGACGGCCAGCTGCTTAGTTGCCGTAATTTGCGAAGACCCACAACGGCGCATTGATTGAGAATAATCATTTGACTTATTTGCTTATTCATAAAGATAAGTCAACCTCGTTAAAGTAGGATTTAAAGAATATCCTTACATAAACAAAATAAAGATTTTGTTCTATATTTTTGATTTCAAAATATCGCACCGAACCACAATAACATCGAGTGGCGTAGATTTCAACACAAAAAAATTGTATACATTTTCTCACATAGTAAAAAATAATGAGCGTGTGCATTAAGATAAAATTAGTCGCCGCTGAGGTGCAACAAAGGCCATTCAATATCAAAAGCGAAATAAATTAAAGATCTTGACCTAGTTCGCTTTAAAATCAGTCAACGGGTCACGAACGAGTGACAGTGGCAGCCTTGTGCCCGCTCTGTTAGCGCCTCTACGTGCCCCAGAGCGCTAAACGGTGTGCACGGCCGACAGCGGCGCCTGCATCGAGCGTCATCAAATCAATTCACGCAATGTGGATTTTTCTCGCATCACCGCGATCTACACTACCTAAAATATGCAATGTTACTGGAAACGTCCGATGTACGGTGATTACTTGAATTTAGCGGTAAAACCCAATATGAATCAACTAGTTGTGATAAAAGTACAAAAAGTTATGTGATCTTTGTTCATTTCCCACCGGACATTCATAAAATTTAGTTCAATTACACATTTACTTAATTACTCATTAAGAGTTGATTAACGTTATGCTTTTTAAGAAAATAATAAAAAAAAACACATCATAAATAATCTTAACAATATAACACCAACCGATTTGTATATATACCATGTATTTCAAATACCAAATTCATGAGATATACCGAGTTAACGGCGGCTTATGGTGGGAATTAATCAAAATTGTCAATTTTTAAACTTTCATTAAAACTAGTTGGTAAATCTTAGATTTTAAGTTACAGATGATTTTAAAATTTTACCAAAGTTCTTGCTTTTACAGTAACACGTTCTCAATTAGCATCTACATAAAAAGTAAGACATTTCATATTAGAGATATTCAAAGAAAATATTTCTGAATCGACGTCACGCCTACGTCAGGAAAGCACGTTGAGATATGAACAATCAATGACTCAATCAGTTTCCATTTCATATTCGAGACCTGAATACCGGATGATTGAGGCGACACGGCGGTTGCGGTTGCGTCGTATACAAAGTGTGCCATTTTCACTATCTAGCAGACGACGCGGCCCCGGACGAAAGCAAAAGTGGTCGTCGGCGCGCGCGCAACTTTACTTTCTTCGCATGCGCGCAATCTTACGTCACACTTTCGCCGAGCGCGGTGACGTGAGCCGATGTAACTAACACACAGGCTGATTCTGTTATCAGCCACAGTTCAATATACGGCACTTGGAAAACATTTATGCGGGCTTTTATATTAATTATTCATAAGACAACTTCAACTCGACTGTAAAGGGGTTCCCTCACCGAAGCGCGGGAGCATGGATTACTATATGCGTGGGGCTTTGACCTAAACACTGGGGACAGGTCTTTAGAGTCCAGCATGAATGACAAAGTAAATATTCAATACAGTTGTATCATACCAAACTGCAGGCAAGATTACCATGAACATTTTCATAGAGTATTAACCTTTTTTTTCGATTTGCAAAACAAATAAACATCTTCCTTCAATAGAAATGGGTTTTTATTACATTAGTAGGTGCATGTGGATAAAATTAAACTATCAGACTTCTCTTCATCTTCCAGACTAACGCATCGCGGGTGCCAGATATTCTGATATAGTAAGTATCGTTACTAGGAAGTTAAGGTAAACAATGTTTTAACAATTTTTTTGCGGTACCGGCCATAAGAACAGATCAACCGCCGATATTTGTTAATTTGGGAACTACAGTAGAAGAGAGGAGAGGACGGCATAGCGCCGCTCATTACAAATAAAAGCCTAACAGGAATAGAGAACATGTTAATATGTAATGTTTTCATAATAATTATGACCGCTGCATCTTTTTACACATATGTAATGTGAAAGAGTGTTCCTGTAGCTCCGTTTAAACGCGAAAGTAGCATTGTTACGTTTTAGTCGCTGCGATTCCACAATAACCTTAATTTGAGCACACTATGGCCTATTCGAATTCTGCCTTAAATCTCAGTACATTGAAAACCCGGTATGTTGTCTTGTAAAGAATAGAAAAATTTTACTATTTTAAAATACAATGTTATTGAAAAGAAAAAGAGTTAAAGTAACGCCGAGTTATTACGTCAAGTGCATTAGAATAATGTATTCGTCGACCAATTTTCTGTGTAAAAAAAAGTTCTGTGTTTTTTTCGGGGCATTACAGGCTTAGCCTTTCATGAATATTTTGACATTAAACTTTAAAGAGATACAATTCGATTAAGATAATATACACTAACGCTGAAGGATAAAAGGGTGGCGGGGTCGCGTTTAGGGGGTTGCGTGCAGGCGGCGAAAGGGGATGGCTCCCTATTGGGGCATTTGAGCCAAGTGCACTGGGTCACTGGGTCAATGATGATGGCTTATAAGTAAGAATTTGGGCCAAGTTTGTAAAAGTTAAATAATCGTCGCTCGTCTCGATTATAGTTTCATTTATTAATGAACAGAAATAAACAATGGTGGTTTGTAATTTATTGATGTATTCGAAGACTTCAGTCTACAAAGCAGAAAATTATTGTTTGATTGAGCCAAATACCTATTTAAAAAAACTATAGTAAGTGTATTTGCGGCACCAAATGTTTATCAAATTTATTAACCAGAAATGATAAACCTAGGTTCCGGCGACATATGGATGTACATTCGCGGAAATCCGCGGTGTTCCATATCAGGAAAAAATCGTTCTTCATTGCAACGAGAGAAACTCCGTCCCTTACAACAAATAACTAATTAGATAGCAGTGAGTGCAAACGAAGGGATACCAATAAAAATAAACTAGCCGTTTATAACCAACAGACGTTTTTTCTCGAACACATTTATAAACTGCTTTGTATTGATTTTTGTCCCGCGTCTCGCTTCAAAATGTGCAAGCTTTGAAGGTGGAACACCGCCAGTATCCCCGACTGTATAGTCTCGATTTTTTGTAACGGACATCCGGTACTAATTAATCACACTACTAACACAATAATTAAAATATTTCTTTTGCCAATGCCCCTTTTTTATACTAAGTTACTAATTATTATTTATGTAAATAGTTTGAAAAGTTGTTAATGAGACCAAGAAATTGTTGAAAAACGCACATATTATTTAAATGACGCAATATAAATGTGACTTAGGTGTCCGAAAATTTATTATTTTTAAAACTATTGTAAAAATTAATAGTTATGTTTTCATAATAATGATTGTTGAAAGATGATGTTTGAAATAATTCAATATTAGTAGAATATGGTAAGTCATTAACAATGGTCTGGACGAAAGCCAATACACCAGCACGTTTAATCGTCAAGAACCGTCAAGGACGTCATTTTGACTAGAATATGAACCTCCTATTTATCTTATACTAGTGAGTCGCCCAGACTTTGCACGGATACCACTAATTATCCATAGCCTAGAGCAAGGGTGGCGAACATTTATGCATCAAAGTGCCATTTTTACTTTGCTGCGATTATTACGTCAATTGCATGGTGCACCTTCTTCGTATTTTTTGTAGTGTTTTAATGATAATGGACGCGCCCTAAATATTATGTCGTGTGCCATTCATGGCACGCGTGCCAGTGGTTCGCCACCCCTGGCCTAGAGGACCAAAAATAAAAACTATACTATCGTTTATATTTAGGTACTACACTTTGTCCAGATGAAGTCGAGGAACTCGTCCTTAGTCCTCCAAGTATTCTCTTCTCTCTGTTTGCTGTCTATAAAAGCTTTATAATTCCGGTTGCCATGTTAACTTTATCCGCTTTCTGAGCTTTTTGGAACTTGTAATATATTATGAAAATTTCAACGAGAAACAAAAGAATCGCATGACTCATTAATTCTAAAAATACTGTAACATCTTACAACTTATCCTATCCTATGAGAGAACAATCTAATAACTACTAGAGTAATTTAACATATTTGCATCGGAAAATGTTTGAACACGCTAACGAACAAAGTTTCCAACTTAAGTTATGATATCTCACGTTTCACGTTTGCATATGTTTGCTGATGGACCTACAGAAACTTGTGCAATTAAGTAAACGTGCCCTACATGATCATTAACATTTAAAATAACATTCAATTATCATAAGCAACTTTCTATTCTATATTGTGCAATATGCTTAAAAGAAAAATATTTGTTCATTTCTCTGTACATTCCCTCCTCTGCCTTTTAAAGGTACGCATGGCATCTGTAAATACTGATGCGGATGTCTATGGACAGCGTTCATTTCGCTATTTCCCGAACTATGGTGACAGCTTGTACTTTGCAACCTTATGTTATACATAAGTTAGTCGAGTTGTTTGTGTTACCTCTAAACCGTATTGGATGCGTTTTTCATTGTGACTATCTTAATATTTAGGTTCATTTCGTAGTGATATCGACCAAAATCAAGTAATGGAGATTTTGATTTTAACATAAATTAATCTTAGAATTGTTGGATCTACCGTATAATAGGGTTCCACCACGCGAAGGAAGTTGCGGACGTCAGTACCCATAGTTTTTATTTAACACCAACGAAAACTCCATTGAAGAGGAGGTTTTTTTAAGGCTGCTTTACAACTAGTATACAAAAATAAATCTGAATAAAGACATCATTTGGGTGGCTAACATGTAACAAACAGGCAGGGTTTCAATAACGTCCAACGTATACGTGTGCAATCGATAAGTTTGAAAACGAAACACTTTAAGGCTTCCTATACAATATAAATGAAATCAGGTCGTAACCGTATCAACTTTTAATTGGAAGCTAAGTTTAAACCTTTATAAATTAATAGGTACCTGTAATTGCGTTGTTAGAGAAGGTTTCCACTGTGGGTTGCAATAGCCATATTGCTATTTTTGTTTTTCAATTAGATTAAGAGGGTAGTGTGACTAATTTACTTAAGTACGATAGTGATGTACAATTATATAGCTACTCTGTATACCTATAACCTAGAGTACATAAATTTGGATTATACTCTATTACTTAGACAAAAAAACTAACCCAGTTAACAGGGCGTCAAGATAGACAAAGCAAAGAGATGGATAGAATAATCAAGTAGCGATTTCCCAATTCTATAGCTGCCTCTGACTATATAAAAATGGACTAGGCAATGAAAACAGAGAGCCGCAGTTGTACTATATGAATTCTGCCATTTTTCGTGAGGTAAAGATAAAATTCACACATTGTCATATCATGTTGACATCTATGTAAAGTTGAAACAAATATATAGTCAAAAATATACACCTGCAAAACGCGCGCACTAGCAAGAAGTTTAGATCGTAATAGCTTTTAACGCGACTCAGTCCGCGTGGAATTTAAAAAAAAACGTTATTAAGTAGATGATGTTGTTCCTCCAGACCATGTTCTACGTTTTTGCCAAAATTCGTCGACTTTTGCATTTATAATATTAGTAAGGTTACTAGCTTTAGCCCGAGACTTTGTCTGCGCAGTATTAAAAGAGTAACCTATGTGTTCTTCAACACTATGCTCTACATCTGTTCCAAATTCAATAGAGATCCGTAAGTCGTTTTGGACATACGTAGGGACAGACATCCATCCATCCAAAGTTTCGCATTTATAATATTAATACGAATATGAATGATGTTAACATATTATTATTATATGATTATTCGTTTGATTTGAAAGATTTTTCATGTCCCGTGGAAGCGCTTACCAGGTCCTGTCACTTAAAAGTCAATGATAGTTACATAGAAACAGTCGACCTGATTCTGATTTGCCGATTTCACTCGATCACAAAATACGTTTCTTAACCGATAAATAATGGACTTCGTTGATTCATGTAAGGAAAACGAGGTCTCCTTCAGTAAGTATTCACATACTAAATGTAAAATTGATAAGAACGGCTCACATTATTTATTCTTTTAAAGAAATTGTATTAATAGACTGGACATTCTTGCTTCCAGTCGGATAAAATTCTATTTAATTGAAACTAGCATTTTCTTTGAACCATTACGCTAATTAGCGCCGTCTGGCATTGAAGTCGAAGGGGGCGTTGAAAAAAGAAAATGGATAAAAGAGTAATTATAAAGAATTTCTTCTAAATGACGCAGTAAACATAGCTAAAAGCATCAATATTTTTGTTGGAGAATAATTAATGTTGTAAGATATTGAATAACATTCAATATAACCGTATAGGAAAATCGTCTTTGTAAGTAACGTGGGCCTATTGCTGTTACCAATAATTAGTTAAAAAAAAACTGATTTTAATTTATAAGAACGACAAAAAAGACAATGTAACGTTTATGCAAATTATGCGCGCAAATATCATATGAAGTTGCCTTTACTTAAAATGGAATTGGTACGAACACTCTTAGGCTAATTGTCAATTATGCATCGAATTGTTATCATGGACAAACATGCATTGGTAGCATTATGTAGTCTTAAGTAGCAGCTGTTAAAATTACATTCACTACGCCCCTAGCACACTACCGAATATCCAAAGCGGAATCGAAATAAAACAAAACATTAGAGTCCACGAATTAAGATCTAATAGAAGTTAATAGTAGTTCTTTACAGTCGTTGAAATAATTCTAAACGTCATAATGTTGCTCATATAATTGGTATAGTGGATTTCAACTGTTATGGCTCTAGCATTATAATGTATGGTCATCCCTCACATTCTCCTTGGAAAAACAGAGACAACAATACACGTCGATACCTGCAGCCAGGCAGTCAAATCCCACAATAGCAAACGCGTAATTTGCGATAGACCTAACATGAAATTGTTTCATTCACACAAGCAACTAAATATTTCGCTCCGCTTACGTTTAACAGTGTGCTAAGGGCGCTAGTGTCTTGGACTTTTTTCAACGTTTTGAGCTTTGAACGAATGATTGCTGCAATTTACGTTGATCAATTGGCAGTCTTCTCTTCAATGTACTTATGGATAAACAATCGTGTGATGATTACGATGATATTTTATCGGATTCACAATAAAGTACACATGAAAACATCGCGAGGAACCTCGCGAACTTATCTACGAATACATTCAAATATGTGCGTGAAGTCAACCTATCCGCTTTGGGCCAGCGTGGTTGACTATGTTCTACGACTACTATAAACTATGCTATTTTTTACGTTACTAACTTCGCTAACTAAAATAACTCAGTAATCATATACTAGTCAATATTCTATAGAGAAGGTTCTAAAAATAGTATATAATTTACTTAAAAAATTGGTTGAAAAAATAAAATAAAAGTGCTAAATTTATATTAATAAAATTGCCGTAGGTAAAATAAGCATAGCTTAGTTGCAAAGCCCCGAGTAGCAATATTTTTATATTATTTATATTTTTTAAAACTGTAAAAAGTATTAACAATGGAATAAAAATATTTTTTATTCAAATTTGGTTCTAACAAACGTTCATGTCTACGTTGTAAACAATCTAATACGGGTATTAGCAATAGAGGCGGATATACCGGCATATGATGTCATGCTATCAGTTTATACGAATAAGGCATGATCTCTTTGAAGCAATCATCTTACACGGCGATGAATCTATTCATACGAGTGTAAACTTCTTTGCCATATCTGAGACTAGCTTTTTCCCGCGACTTCGTCCGCGTGAAATTTAAAAATAATAATAAAGGAATGAAAAAATGTAGCCTATGTTACTCACAGATAAATTACTTATCTAACTGTGAAAGAATTTTTGAATTCAGCCCAGTAGTTTTTGAGCCTATTCATTACAATCAAACAAACAAAGTTTTACTCTTTATAATATTAGTATAGATATAAATATGATTTTATAAAGCAGTGGTCACTCGTTAGTTTCACATGAAGGCAAAGCAATGCCAGGTATACTAAATAACCAACATTTAGTTTGAAAACAGGACAATTCATACTAAAAGGTACTCTAATATGCCTCTATTTCACTGGTCTGTCCTCGTGCAATACCAGCATCACGGTAAAAGTGTAATGTTTCGGTGACAAGGGGCGCGGGCGTCAACTCGAGGCCAACAGTGTCGCACACGGAACAACTGTCTCTTTAACCACTTTATACTTTTTTATTTTATTTGCAATCCTTTCCAAGTCAACTGTTCACTCTACAAGGTATCATTACTTAAAACTTGATATAGATTTATATACATTTAATGATATGACGAATTAAATAAAGTGAATTACTTACTGATAGTTGGATTACAAACAGGCACTTCAGACACCGAGTTCGTTTGGCTCCTCGAATACTTAGCACATATCAAATCAAAGCAAAAAATGCGCAAGTTTCTTTCTATGATAGAATGTCAGCTTATTACTCGCGGTAAAGGATATTGGTGCGTATTAGCTTATAAAAATTTAACAACAGTTGCAGAAGTGTTTCCCCGATGAAATGACGACTGATAATCATATCGAACAAAGAACGAACTACATTTTTATATTCTATCTTAAGCTAAATAAATATTTATACAAACATTATTTTAAATCCTCATAAATATTTTAACTTCTTGATCCACAAAGAGATGGCTAAATTATTCAGGAGAGAAATCAAATATATGGGACTGACCTCAAAGTGTTGATTGTTCGATAAATTTCATTTAAATAAATACACTGATTTGGCAAATACAAAAAGAAACAAAGAAAAAACAAAGTCCTTTGTCTCAGCCTGTGTTGCAATCAAGTTGTCAAATATCCTTGAATAATTTGGAAATTGACTTACAAAATAAGTGTTGCGGTGAAACGAAAATATAAACTTCGACAAGTGATACTTGGAATCGATTAAAGAAAATCGTATTTTCAATAGCTTCTAAATTCATGTGGTTGCACGGTAAGTAAATGTACTTAGGATCGATGTTGTGCAAGAGTCGCTTACATTTTAAATCAGCTACTTCGACAACAAAAGCGTCAATCACAGAGCTCTTTAACAGTTGACCGCAATCACCGAATGGCAGGCATGAACATAAATCCATAGTTTGTGATACGCAAAACTTGTGTAGCATTGAGCATAATTAGACAGCATTTTCATCAACGCTTGCGTCAATAAACTGATTTGCATGACAGGGATGGGCAAAGGCAGAGCATTTTCGTAAATATTAATTTGCAAAATTGGCACCCACAATCCGAACAACTTAAATTCAGCTGTACTAGTTAAGGAGTTAATTCAAAACTGACTAATAATGTAGTGCACAATTTTTCATCTACTTTGTCACAACTTCAAAGGTTACTTTTTTTAAAATTGCTGTCTAGTTATTTCTGGAATATCTGACAACCCTGTAAGATACTTCAACCTCCTGTAAATATCGAATTATGTATTGAGATAGGTCCTCGATTTCTTATACGGCTTACGAAATCGTTCTTCAACAGTTTCTGAATAATTCACGGAAACAAAAGATTTAAATATATTCTGTACTTAATACATTTATGGTTAACTGATGCTATGTTTTCTGGAGGTTGTATGTCGAAATCTTGGTTTGTTATTCCTACTCGCTACGTGTAAGTGTAACATGTACACGTTTTTATAAGTTGGCTGTACTACATTGTTGGCCCTAAGAGTTAAAAAAATGCGACGCTAGCAAAAAAGTTGTGAAATTACAAAAGCCTAGGAACATATTATTTTTCATATCGTTGAAAAATAACTTAAACAGACCACCATTTAAATGTAATATGTAAGCTTATTAGGAAAGTAAAAGCATTTATACTATTATTATTTAAAATCGCTTATATCCTGAGAAAATTGAAAGAGTTTTTAATTAATTAATTCGCTTAACATCGGCTAATTAAGCCCTCAAGGCCTATTGAGACGTTTAGGTTATCTTATTACATAAACAAGAAAATTCTTTTATTTAAACTTTATTTAAACGATCTTTTTTCTATTTATCTCAGATTGTAAAGAATCTATATCCATTGTTAAGTCAAGGTACAGAATTACAAGGTAATATAAAATACACAATATACCTGTCTTAAAAAATTTAACAATGTGACGAAAATTAGACATCTCTGAAGAGATTCCATAATTGATGTAAATCTTTTCTCGGACGGGTCGAAATAGACATGGCTTCTTTCTTCGTCGGTATCTCCTATAAAACATGCATGCGTACAAACTTTCTGATAGGCAAAAATTTCGTTAATTGCACAGTAAGAAAATCCGTTAATTTTTGGTGGCCATAACCTTTTTTCACAGCTGGGTCCCTGCCTGGCTTTTTAGTCTTAATGATTTAATGCGACTCTAGTAATCAATGACATACGTAATTAAACTGTTCATTGAACAAAACGCCCATTGACTATGTGTTTGAATCGACATGCATACTTTACGTTTTACAGTCTGCAGATATTAAAAAAAAACATAGTCTTCGAATTTTCTTTATCATTACCGCGTGGTAGAATGAATGCGAATATGAAGGCAACATATTTTTTAAAGCAATTAAAAAAAAGTGATATTACTGTTTTATAGTTTTTGAGATTAGCGCTTGATAACTATTAGCCAGTGCCGTCGATCGAGATCTTAAAAATATCCGCGTCAAGGACTGGAAGCAAAAGGCCTAAAATAGATTTACTTGGAGAAATTACTGGACCACGCCCAGGCTCACCCCCCGGCTGTAGTGCGTCAGATGATGATGAACTTAGCCAAAATGTCTTCACTAACTTTAAAGAGTGTGTAATTAAATTAGGTACCTATTCCTTATAGGTCACATTATATTCGATTAGGCTTATTTGTTTCTTTTCGAATCTATAAATACATTCTTCTTGTTTTGGAGTTAAAGATATACAGATACGTACATGGATATAGACTTTTAATATAGAAA
Organism: Papilio memnon; assembly: GCA_003118335.3. NCBI lineage: Eukaryota > Metazoa > Arthropoda > Insecta > Lepidoptera > Papilionidae > Papilio > Papilio memnon. The sequence goes on from LD688996.1 coordinate 804,478, forward strand.
GTAACTTACTTTATCAGGTTATCGGTTACGTACACGCTGTGTAATGAAAAAATGTATCTGTCAAAAGAGCAATGTCTAAAGTAGATCAAGTAGGTGGTGCACCGAGTAATTACACAATCGTCTCAATTTGTCTGCCGGTTAAAAGCAAATGCAATTAATTTATATGTGTAATACTAGGTTATCTCTATATCAATTAATGCAAACATTCTTTTATAAAAAAAAAACACTATACATTTATATAAGATCTGTACATTTGTATCCTGTACAGGAATTTATGTAATGAAAATAAAATTTTCATCAATTCATCTACTAATACACATCGATCCAACTTAAATACAACATAGGTTTAATTAAAATAGATTTTTTTAAATCTATGTTAAAGTTGTTATTTAGAACCTAAAACAAATAACGGATCTTAAAAAAAATCGTATTACTTGCTTTGTATCAGGGAGTAGCAATATGATTCAATCCTACTAATCTTAAACACCAGGATTTATTATTGCTATAATGAACCTTTAAACAGTTAAATTTGAAGCAAACAAATTATTCAAGATTGAAATCGAGAAGAATTATTACAGTGTGAATTAAACAATTGATAAAATACACTAATTAAAACTAATTGGATTACGATAGCAATTTGTTTTTCATTTCGTGAAAACAAAAACATCGCTAATATTAAAAGTGAAAAGGACCATACAAATATGCGTATAGTACCCACATACATACAGTCACATTCGGCATTCCAGTTACAGAAGCATCCTTAACACCTTGTTACAAATAATCAACCAGTTACTGTACCCATGTGTATTACAATTTTTTGGTTTTGAATTGTTATCGTTTATCGACATTTCGACGCCCCCCGCGAATAATCCGGCAATCGTAAAAGTGTAAATGTTCAGGAAAAATAAAAAACCATTT
>LD688996.1:807272-1041740 GCA_003118335.3 Papilio memnon
TGCCGAAAAACGCATAACATGAAAAACCCCGTAATAGGTCATTACCGGATTATTCGCGGGGGGCGTCGATTTCAACAATTCAAGACATAAAAATTTATTGTAGCTTTTAATGAATTTTAATGAACGAGACTACAAGCGCTGCGAACGCTACCCCCTAGGGGGCGGCGATTCAAAGAAATAAGATCTAGCGAAGGCCGACAATTTACCGGTTTCAAGCAGCATGTTCCATATAAAATTACATTTTATACTCGATACCATGTTGACAAGTCAACAAGTCGATTGCTTTTGATTATGATTAACTTTGCCTAGCCTTCGTTATTGGTAAACAATTTTACTTTATTGGAAAATAACAGCAATTTTATTTTTCATCAACTCTGTATGTCAGTTATTAAAAAAAAGGCATACAGAAATTTCTTAATCCTCCCTAAATTACCTTTTTGTGGGAGTGACAATGTTTTTTTTTATTATTTTTAAAACAAGCTACCTTGTCGTTAGGGTATCCATCGTGCACTTAAATAATTACTAATGTCAAAATAAGACGCATACGTTTAGTGTGAATAGTATTTCTCACGTACATGTAAATATAAGGTGGGCCTTGGCCTGGTTACCACGATTTTAGCGCTATTACAAAATATTGCGCGATGCGGCTCCGGCGCACGAGCTCTTACAAACTTAGAACATATAGATCTATTCTAAAGCTTGATACATGTACATATGTCGCATATTATTAGCCAGATCGGGGTAAAAATATAACACTCTTTACCACCAATACAATTTTGACAAAGCCAAAAACACAAGACGTAAGTATATAGAAATAAGCTAGTCCATTGTAATATTTACTCCCTTGTCTAGGAATGACTTGAATAACAAGTAAATATTAAAATTATATTTGTGCGTCAATTAGTGCAATTCATTGGAGTCTTATCAGGTAATAGATTTTCCTATATGATTGTTAACAAGGAGAATCCAATATCACGTAAAATAAATCATAATTAAAAAAAAATAGTTTTATCGTTAAAATTTTAAAATTTAAATATTTAATTTCAAAATAGATATAGGCCGTGTCACCATTTATGGCAGCTCAAGGTCACTGCGCGTTGCGCAGTTCGCCTCCCCTCGCTACACCTAAAATTATGTTCACGAGTAGCTGACTCGTGCAAAGTTCCGAGCCGCCGAAATATTGGGAAAAATTAATACCTAATTAAAACGATATATTTATTCATTAACCCTTATTAAATCTTTTTGCACAACTAACATGAAGTTAGGAAATGGTTACATTTTTTTAAATATTTTTATGGATTGTCCTAAAAATTGCTTTTTCTGGTCTATTCTAACTATTTTTATAACCAGTTATAGTAATATTTTGATGTTATTGTTACATTGGATTATTTAAGTAAACGATCCATTATAATTCTGCAGCGAGTTATTTTAAGCTAAAAATTGTTTAAAACTCATCTAAGTTGGATATTTCTAGAAGTTTCTACGTTGTCGAAGAATCAATATGTACTGGGCAGACATTACATACGGACAGGCGTACGAGCATACGGCACTTGCAGAAGCGGCACAAGGTTGCTACTAGAAACTGCGCAAACCGCCGCATGCTAAGGAAACAACGGAAAGCAGTCATTTGACTGAAAGTATAAGTTTTTTTTCGTGTAATAAAATTTCATAAACGTTTAAGCTACAATTGGACCATTGTCGGAAAGATCCATTTTCTAACGTAATCTCCACCTTAATTTTTTAACACTGTGCCAGCACATAGCATTGCATTCAAGGTTTAATTTCAAATCCTAGGCATATTTCTATAAGGTGTTTTCTATTACTATTTCACACTTTTAAGCTACATTTTAGTTAACAAGTATCTCTAAGGTGTGTACAATCGAGGCGAAAACTGGTTAAACCAATTTATTGGATATAAAATAATGTCTGTAAAAATAATTTTGCAAAGTGTTTTAGTGTTGGTAGTTTGCACAACGCGGCAAGGTCAAACCGCACTCTTGAGCAATCTACTTCAGCCCCAAAAATTGTTGATAATCTAAAACGTAATGTAAATTATTTTTAATTAAGGAATATAATGTGTAATATTTTTTGTTCATTGTGCAGCGCGACCCGGTCTCGTTACCTTGTAACAGTATTGCAATGCTGAAGGAAATGTGTTGGGTAAAACACAAATTGAATTACATTACATACTCAATAGTTTTTATTTTATTTTTCCTAATCATTGTATCCGTTGTGTTATCATTTTAACTAAGTCATTTTATAAGCAATCGTTACTATTGCTCTAAATCTAATCTATACAATTTGGTAAGAAAATAATTAATACATGTGACATAGTTTTGAGAAATAAATGATATGAAAATCGATGAAGCAATACAAAATCCTTTGTTGTCGTGTTTAGAATTTTATATGTTTTATTGATAGAAATCACCTCGTTTTCTGACATGATGTATTGACGAAAAACACAAAATCGGGCATTAAAGAAACATTTTGCGAAAATAGTGCATATCATCAATCCTATTTCAGCGTCGTCTGATTTCGTAACTGTTTCTGTAAACGATGCCTACGAAACATAAACAATGCGGGGATTGACTTATATTTTAAAATTCCGTTTGCGAAACAACACGATCACTAATGTATTCGTTAAATTTTCAGTGATTTTCAACAGAGCGGAGATAATTCTTCACCGTCGACCAATACGACGTCTCCGTGGAACACACTCATTGGTAAGCGTATTGCAACATGCGTGAGCGCTGTCCCACTTACCAAGATAAATTGAAATTCAATTTCGCCAAAGGGCAATACTCGTACAACCACACTGAATACTAAGTGTTAAGATGAAGACTCAACAAGATATGAGAAACAATAACGTATATAAATGCGAAACATTAACAATAACTCGCATTCTTACTACTAACAGACAGAAACAACAGTTAAATAATATGTAAATTAATTGCTATTCGAATTACACTGAGCTTGTCGTGGTGCATATTATGAAACTCACTTCGAATTTCATCTTAGACAATTATTTATTTTGTTTATAATAATTACTAGCTTCCCCCCCCCCCTCGACTACGTCCGCGTGGAATAGAAAAAAAAGTGAGTATCCTACGTGTTCTTCCAGACTATCCTTTACATCTGTGCCAAATTTCATCGAGTTTCGTTAAGCTGTTTAGGCTACAAACTCTAACAAACATCCATCCATCCATCCATCTAAACTTTCGCATTTATAATATTAGTAAGATTATACGACGTTTAGTCATAGTAAGAGCGGGAGGACACCTTGTTGCACAACTAAAAATCGAGTACTGTGCACCTCCATATAAGCTAGGAATCAAAAGTTGTGCGATAGTTTAGTTTCAGGTGTGCATACGGTCTAAGGAAAACTGACATCTAATTACGTCATTCTGTTGTCAAATCGTACATTACTAGGACACTGCGATACTTAAAATAACATTGGACATATATCGTAATAATTTCACTACAAAACATTCATCGATTATTACAATAAATATGAAATAAAAGTACAATACGAAGCGATATTTTTTAACCTGTTCACTTATAACATTTTAATGAAAAATGAATAATAGATTGCATGAAGATTGTTATTGCATTCATCAAACTTCAAACAAGGTTGGGCGGAGCTCCGTGCACCTTAACCTTGGTGCCACTCACGATCGAGCCATACCAAACATTATAATTCTGGATCTACATAATAATTTGCCGTTTTTATACAAAGGGAGCGGAGAATTATTCAAGCAATCGCACTATTGATATCAGTACATTTTATTTGTTCTATAACACTTAACAAATAAAGATGTCGCTCCAAAACGAAAATATGAATTCTACGAATATTTCTCTCTCGCAGCTGTGCAATTTTTATTGAATCAATATACATCTACTGTTTGTGGGCGACTTATTCAAGCTACAATCAATTCCCTGTTAGCTATTTTGATGTATTCTGTATTCTTAAAGGCTATTTAGTCTGTGCTAAAATCAATACCGTTTATCTTTTTTTCAAACTAGCTGTTCCCGTGCGGCTTCATTCGCGTGAAATTATAAAAACTTTATTTCATTGTTTACTTACATTTGTCACAGTATCAATTGCAAATGTCAAAATGACATGACATGATGACAAACCATCTCAATCTTGCTTCCTTGATGTTGGCAACAACTTAAGGTCTCTTTCCCACATTAGGGTTTTTATCCAAAATATTTACCCCCTAAGTTTAATGGCGTGAAAATATATAGCTAAAGCGTGACGTAAGTGTAGGGCTTTTTATTAAACAAAGAATTTATCAAAAATATGCTGTAATTGCTGACATCTTAGGCAACAAAGAAGTGTGTGTTTACGCTTTATTATATTAAGTATAGAGTATAGATAACACTATAAACTTTGTAATTATGATCCAACACATTATTTAAATATTTATTTCATAATTTTAAAATGTAAGAATTCTACTTGTTATGTTAATAATCGGACAGTAATTATATATCATAAATAAAAGTGTCGTATTAACTCGGCTAGACGACGCAACGGCCATATTGGGGGTTGGGAACAAGACTTGTCATTACCAGGAAAAACGGTGTAAGGTAAGGTTGTTCTGTACAAATTCGAAGAAAATGTAGGAGCTAAAGAAGACTATATTTTATTAAAGCGAATATGCCTGTGGCTCCTATATCCCTTTCTTGCAACTTACTTTTTGAAAAGGAGTATAACGCAAAAATGAAATATATTGCCGTAATTTTCCAAGACAAATTAAGCGTTGCCTTAATGCTGCTAGTATTTCGGAGCATTTTGGTGACAGGCAGTTTCGTTTTTCATATATTCATTTGTATCTCGACGCCAACTCAGCCATTGCACAATTGACGCAACCTTCAATTCGTAAAAGAAACGCACGCCGCGCTCGGCCCACGCCGATCGCCATATTGGAAACGAGAGTCTACGTTTCGCACCATTTTCGTATAACATGATTTAACTGTTATATCAGGTCTCGTACCCAAATGCAGTGAAGAAACTATTTTAAAACAGCTGCCGAAATTATTCTACTTATTTTACCTTTCCCCAGTTATTAAAAATATATCAAGTAAATACAAACATTTCGATTTAATTCAACTGAAACTTACCTTCAACTTATTGTCATAAGTGTTATTTTTATAAATAAATATTTAATTACACATATTCATAAGCGGTAAATGTTAAATATTGGACGATAATCGATTAATTTATTGTTTTCTAGGATTTGCCAGCGACTTCGTTAACGTAATTAAAAAACAAATTTAATAAGTATCCTTCCAATCTATGCCAAATTTAATCAAGATTCGATTTTTGTTCATTTTTTTATTTCATAACACTTTCTCCTGACAATAATACAACAAAAAAAGAATTAACGCAATTGGTTCATTCGCCAAGCGTGATGTCGTGACCAGGGGAATTAGGGGTTCATTTTTATAAATATATAGGTACCTAAATGGATACAAGCAAGTGGTGAGTCGTGGGAAAAATATTCTAATCTTTCAAATCAATATTTTTTGGTTCTTGGAGTTTATCTTCATTTCCTTTTGTATCCTGTTTTCTTTAAGAAACTAAGACAACCGGTGTAAATTATTTATTACTTGTATTAGCTAGAAAATTCTTTCTAAAAATGTCTGGATAACATACGAAATGAATATTAGAGGAAGTTTGAGAGTAGCCCCGGTGGTAAAGAAAATAAGGAGTAAAAAGTTAGCATGGCATGGGCATGTTATGTGGAGGGATGAATCGCATGTAACAAGAAGGACGATAGTTATGAGTGTGGAGGTACACCGGTAGAGGTAGACCGGTAGAGGTAGACCTAGAAAGAGATGGATAGATCGCGTGAAAAGTGACATGATCAAGAAGGGAGTGATGACTGAACTGACCGATGATAAGAGTTATTTGGAGGACGAAAACTCGGTGCGCCGATCCTACGAGAGTAGGATCAGGTAGGGGAGATGATGATGATAGGCATATTAAAATGATGATGATGATATGCCCTATTAAATGTATCAAGAAATCTAGGAATCGAATAAATTTTAACTTTAACAGACATAAAGGGCTTCCTTATATCGTAAGTTTCATGCGAACTGCGGTGAGTTTTTGTGCTCATTGTATTTCTTTTATTTGATTTTGTGACATTATAATAATTTTTGTCACTAACAAAGACCATTCAAATTAATACGCCAATCAGGTGATATTCCCTAATATTTTGAAAATTATCATAGATTAGTTACAGATTCAATTTAAATCATGTAAAAGCGAACCCATTTACATGAAATTTCGACGTGTTTTCGTCAAATATAGGGTTGAAAAATATATTTTTTAGTTTAAACATAATGTTTGAACGCCTGTTTCTTTAAAAATCCATCACACAAAATCTTCTTAAATTCGTATGTCGTTAAATGAAACTCTTATATTATATCTCGACTATTATTGCTTGACCTTGCACGCCATTATTATAAAAATGTTACAGCAAAACAGAGAAATCAATAAAAATCTTTATAACATAAGGAGAGCTTGTCTACGATCCTTTAGAGACAGAAATAGCCTCATTAATAGAGATGAAGTGTTTCTAGGAGTTGAACTCGGAGAGAAAATCCGCTATGAAGGTAAAGTACTCGTATAAATTTAAACGAATATTTCACAATAGAATGAATAATAGAAGAAACAAACTGGATTCATTAACATCTGGGGAAACTATTAATGACAAAAATTTTGATGAAACTGATAAATGAATATGACGTTTAGTTAATTTTCTGAGAAAACACAATTTGTGGCAATACGATATTGGTTAGCACCCCTGTTCAGAATCTACGAGAATCTTTCGCATTCGTGTTCACGTTTAAATGATCAATTAAGGGAATAAATGAAATAAGTATGCTTTAGCCAGACCTGAGTATTCATCATACGACTCGGGACGCGTAATTCGTTTAATTGGTTCATTATTATTTTTTCTGTTAAATTCTTATCAGCACTTACGAAGCACTTGAATGTACTACGTCGCTTTAGTTATATATTTATAGTTTAAAACAATTTTATCGTGTTTTTTATACTTTAACGGACGTAGTTACTTAATATTAGTTGAAATAAAAATATTTTCTATTTTTTATTTTATATTTTCTTCTTCAATACCAACCCTAAATTTATCTGACGCTCGCGCGTCATGAACATTAAAGGTCATTTTCTTTAGCGATACTAAACTGTCAATTGAATGGCGACAATCGTGACTGCCTTTAAACTTCTTTATTTATTTCGATGTACCAGGGACTTGGCCATCAGCGGCGATTAATGTCCAATGTACCTACTGTCTACTGACTTGTCCTTCTGGAATATCAATTGTAGTTAACAAGATCAGTTTAACGTTGCATTCCCATACAATATACATACATACATATAGGTAACAGAAAGTTACCATAAACCAAAAAAATGCTTTTGCCCTCGGCATCAGGTGAAGTCGAGCGCAAAAGCGTGAATGCGTGGATGCGTGGAGTTAAAACAAAACAATGAGATTTCTTTGTTACAGAATTATTAATTACGTTAAAAATGTTTTTCCGGACTGTATTCTATCTGCGCCAAATTTAATCCAGATCCGCTAAGCCGTTTACGGTTGCCTAGAAACAAACTTCCAATCCAAAATTTCGCGTTTATAATACTAGGAAGATTAAGCACTATTTATATTTAATCAAAAGCCTTTTTTTTAAATAAGATTCATCATCATCATCATCACCAGCTCACTATATGTCCCCACCGAGGGGCTCGGAGCCTACCCTAAAGTCAGGGTGACTGATAAATAAGATTACTTATTATTAATACATTTCCAGATTTAAAAAGCACGTTGTATATGAGCTTCTACAAATAGTTAATAGGTGTAGGCTTTTTTAACTCTATCTAATGAATTATCTGCTATATATTTGTAAGCTTTTTTCTAACTGATAATCTGTCTGCGAAACATTTTAATAAATACATTCAATGTTATTACATTGTTGTCGTAATCCAAATACGGTTAACTGAACAGCACGTACTAGGTCAGTCCTGTTTACAATGGATTACATAGTTGGACTGACACACAGAGCGTATAGTCCCATGATTGATTTACTTCATATTATAAATGTGCAGCATGTTCTTACTTTCTTCGAAGCTCAAAAAAATCAGGCCCAAAATGTGTCAAAGATCATTTTTCGTCGCAAATCTGACAAATGGTGCTCATTACTAGATACAATAGAAAATAATATTACATTATCACATTTCTCACCAATATTATAAATGCTAAAGTTTAGATGGATGGATGGATAGATGGATGTTTGTTAGAGTGTGTAGCCTGAACGAATCTTGATGAAATTTGGCATAGATGCAGAGGATAGTCTGAAAGAACGCATAGGCTACTTGCTATTGTTTTTTTTTTAATTCCACGAGGACGGAGTCGCGGGCGAAAAATAGTCTAAAAATAACAGTTTATGAATTGATAATTCAGTCAATTTTTTTTTTGCGCTGGCGAAAATGTGCATCAATCCCGATTCATTTAAAATGTGATCACCAATTGTGACAGAATTCGATCGATATACAATTTGGCGAATCATACGATTTGCCTGGGCAAATTATAAACGCGCGCCTTACACGATTTATCTTATGCAAATAGACGTGTCCGTGGGCATACAATGTTGTACAGTTATCGCCATGATGCAATAATTTGTAGTCGACGTTCATTTCTAATCTCTATATAGAATTAGCACAGTTATCGTTCTATCAATTGCCCTTTTGACGGTCAACCTAATTTTAGTTATCGACTAATTATTATATGAACTTGCTTACCAGTTGATATTTACCATAGTTAATTACATGTACAGTCGGAATTTTTGTTATAATAGGACACATAAATATATACACAAATAAAAAGAAATGTTATTACTATCGATAAACATAAACTCACGACACATGAAACATGTTGATCAATCTAAATAATAATTGTTTACCTCTATGAAATAGACTGCGATAGTCACATATGACCCAGTTTCAATAATCTGATGACATTGGATGTACATGCAACTTTGTTACATCCACACACGATAATACAGTAGTAAAACCGAGATTATGTGATTTAATATCACAGAACATTGTGGTAGATATTGTCGAGATTTTTTTTTTTAAATATTGGTAACTAACATCATAGCAGAGAGTTTCTAAGAAAACTTTTTTATAGCACGAATCATGTCTGACGGTAATTATATTCGTAAGACTGATTTCCCGCACTTTTCATTAACCTTTTCTCGACAGTGACATAGATATCACGTAACGCTGACCAATAACAATTGCTATTTTGTTTCCGTCTACTTACGATTACATATGAATTCTTATAAAATGCACATTTAGCTAAATAATGTCGATGCTGACAGTACTAAATTCTTAGAAAAATGCAAAAAGACAATTAACAATGTTTTAAATTAGGTATGACATAGATTTAAATTTTAACCTCATTGCTTACGAGTTTTGAACGGAAAATAAAACGATGGTTTGCCAATGAAAAATAATTTTTAAAGTAAGAGTGATGGTAACAATAATGTACCCACCCTTTACAAAGAAACGGTGTCTTTTTTTCGTTTAAATAAAAATACGTATTTTAAAAGTGTTATTTGTTTTTATAAGTGTATTTTATTGACAAAAATAAAACCATTCGGTTTAAGCTCTGATTTAATAAAAGTTTTTTACTTGTTTAGTTATTTTCTTAAACAAATCACTCTTCTTCGCGTATTTTTTTAACAAACGTATCTTCAACATTTTTTATTGGTATAAAGAGATTGTTACCAAAAATTAAATTCTATTGGGATAATATTATTGATAAGCGCTAAAATATCCAATGAGGTAAATTAAAATCTAGGCCAAATCCAATCTGGAACAAACTCACAGTTGTTTCTATTTCCAATTCGGAACACTAATGCAAATAGCAAAGTCTGATTCTTCTGATCCAAGGCAGTTTTAAAGCAAGTAGGTAAACATTAATGAAGGGTATAAATGTGACATTTTCATTAGAATTTATAACCGTGGGTTTCTACTGGTCGAAAAACTGAAAAAATCATATTTCATCCCTCTACATTATATGTAGAAAATTCACAAATAATGAGTTTTTGTGAGGGTTTTTCCGCAGTGTAAAACTACGGCGACTCCATTAGTGTATTTTAAAGATTTTTTCAAAATAAAATATATACTCTAAAAGTGGCATTTGCAGTTGACCCAATTTTTATAGACGCGGCGACACGTAACAAATTCTGTTACGATAGCTCGACGGAGTGAATACTGATAAAGAAAAGCTTCATGCTATTTTAAAAACGATGAACTAATTTAACATACTTTAAAAACATTTTTGATTATAAATGTGATAATATTAACTTATCATTTTAGAATCATTAAATATTTATGCGCACTTAGGGTAGGCTGCGAACCCCTCAGTGGGAACGTATAATGAGATGACGATGCACTTAGACCAAGATAGTTACTAGTTGTTCGTTTTAAAATCTGGTGCATCTCGTATGGACTCATATAAATTTGATAATTTTATTGAAATTAATCATTCCTAGTAATGTTATTGTGTAAAGTTTGCACTTGTCTTAATATTTAAACTGCAGATAGCACATGACGCCGCGATTTCAGTAATAGACATTATGGTACCTAGACCTAGATATTATACTTAGTAATGAATATTTAAGTATGCTACTTTAATTTAAAAAAAAAATAACTGGAGATGTGAAGTGTCATTATTCGTGCATCTTAACTATCTTAGAAATCATAGACATATTGGTCGATTAAAAAAAAATGATATTTACTTTCATAAAACGATTATTTCAATAAAAATGTATTAGGAAAGGATGAGGTCCCTATTCGTTAAAAAAAGACGTTGTAAAGAAAAATCAAAAAGGCCATGCGATACAGTAGCTCTTCGGTTACATGTGATTCCAACGTGAGGACGAACAATTACAGCACGCCACTTTGCCCTATAAAGAAAATGTAGATTTGTTGCGTTGACTGCAATCTCTCGGGACCTTGGAGACGGGTGGCAAGGGTGTGAGGCGCGGGTGACGGGGGCAGAGGGGCAGGGGGGGCATGGTCGCGGATGACGCGCGCCCTACTGACCTAGTGGCACACTTACCCAGTGACAGTGGTACTGCTTTTGGTCCGTCGAGGTCGCTCGGTACGTCCTACGTACGATTATGCGTGTAAATATACATATATGCATAGCTTCATAACCAATGTTAGATAAATGTTACCTTGTTTGATGGAGAAAATGCGTTCGCCTCTTGTGAACTTACGATAAAAACATTCTTCCCAAGTTACTATACTAAAAGTTACTATTTATATTTTATACATAAAAAACAATAATGATTTTAAATTACCCAATAAATAGTCTGAATTCAGTGTAATATCAGATTCACATATTTTATAGCATTTAAATAATATTAGCCTTTATACCAACGTAAATATGACGTCATAAATGTTCACAAGCTAAACAAGCAGCAGAACATAAAAATATTCTATATAATTGTATAAAATTTTCAAACAACTATTTAGTAAGCGAGAATGACGATGATTTTCAAAAGTGATGATTACAATATATTTAGTTGAATATAAATGTTTACTGAGCATTGCTAAAAAATGAAAGGATAAGTGTACCTGATATAACCTTGTTCATTTATTTAGTTTTCATATTTTACATGTGTAATAGAACCGTTAGCACAGGTTGCGGCAATCGGTAAGTAAATCATGATATTAGAATAAATCTAAATAAGATTTTATGATTGAGTGAACTTGAAAACAGACTTCTTTTTGTAAATGTCACGACAAGGTATAAAAGAAATGTTTTTAAAGTCATTTGAAAACTGCAATATGAAATGATTATTTAATTCAATCACAACGTCTTTACTCACCCTGGGATGCCATGCCGAAATGCGATACAAAATGTACTGTTGGTTCTGCTTTTTGTAAAGGAACAAAGGGATGTCAATATGTTTTTGTTAAGGTGTTTCGGTAGTGAAAATAAGATGGAAAACATCTCGTAGCGTTCGAATTATTGATAAAAAGTTTTGGGTCTTAACAAATGTAAAATATCTACAGCTCAGCAGATACGAAGCTTGCAACAGAAAGTAATTTTCAAATAAAAAAAGTAAAAAACAAATATTAGGTATCGCTAGACAAGAATGTAGTATAAACAAGTAATTGATTGATATTTACTCCGTCGGTAATATCTTTATTGCGTCTTTTATCCTTAGGGAGGTCCGGGGAATTGCTGGGCATGGCCGGGATCGTATCGTTATTTCTCAAGGGCATTTACTGACCTTGACGTGAACACAACACAAAATGGATTAGGATAAATTAATAAATGTACACCAATTTCACTCGTAAATAAGGTTTATATACAGACAAATAAGTCGGTTTAAAAGTATTTTCTTTCAAAGGTACAAAGAAAAACAAGAAAATGTTTTTTCTGAACCTCCATTGTGTACGTTTATTCTGCCGATTTCCTTAAAATTATTGTAAATTAAAAAAAAAACCGGCAGAATCAAAAATTACTTGTGCTGTGGGGTAATATATACCACCTAGTCCGAGTCTTGTTAATTTACAAAACCAGCTACAATACAAAAATTTGACAAGTCGTTTCTTGGTAAGTAAAAAACTTTTTGATAATCGCTCTGGGAAGGTATGTCATTATAAAAGGTTCTATGTCGTTATAAAAGTACATTAAAATGAGACAAGTATACAGCATTAGACACACTATAATTGTAAAGACGTCGAGTCATTTCAGGCGCCGACGTCATCGCGTTTTAATTACATGTCACATGCGCACAATGTTCCCATGCGACATTCTCCATATTGAAGTCTTAAAATAGTACTACGGTAGTGCTGAACCGTTTTCAAGAATGCAGCGACCTCGACACACTTAGTCACTCTGCAGAACACCGTCTGTATTTTCCTTTAATTATGAATTTATATCAATTTGCTGGGTTGTGTTTTTCATCTCAAAATAAACATGCAAAATAAATTAATTCGACACTTACAGAAGGTACACGTTATGGTACACTTAAAAGATAATTCCTACTTACTAAATTTCAAATAGTACTCCGATTAAATTTCAGTTCATGTTTGGAAAACAAACATCTTTTTAATTATTTGGGATAAAGTACTTTTACTACGTCCAGCATTATTATGGAATGAAGCCTAGCCTTAATTTTATTTAATAAAAATACATTATTCCACTGTATAGACGACATTTTATTAATAGGCAAAATTGCTAAAAGTTTTTCAGCATTTACTTTCTCATCTCACATTACAGTACAAAGACAATACAAATACCATATTTCATCAATATATTGCATAGAAATAAATGAACATGAAATAACTAATGATTAATTAAATTGAAAATTACTATTAATGAATTAATCTGGAGCTTAATTGTATGTACAAACGAGTTGGTAGCGAGGCCTTCGCAGCAAGGTTTGTTTATTTATCTCACTTCTCTATTGTAAGATAGAATTTCCTTGCGGAGCTTCCCTTGCATTCAGTATCCAATTAGACTATGTCAAGGTCAATTTCATACCTTATTAAATATCCGTGAAACAAATAAAACAAACGCAATCTTAACAACTTAACTTAACCATTGTCTTAGCTGTGACCTCACAGATTAAATACATACCGATCGACTGTAAAACGTAGTTGAAAACGACCTTACTATGCTCCTATATTTATAATAACAATTAACTATACAATTAAAATATAACTTATTCAACGCTTTTATTATTTAAATTGCTATTAAATTTGAACGTAATTGAAACTGGCCATGTCCCTAGGTCAAGATAGATTTTTTTTATTTAATTTAGTACTAGGCTGCTAGATCAGCCATTGAGACCGCCGTTTAATACCTTGTGACCACACTTTTCTACTTTAATCTAAAAATATTATATAGTAATTAATATTGATCATTATGTATTTATCACTAAACAATTATTATAGTACACAACTGCACAAAGCGGGCGTGATTGAATGCCTAGCGCTGTGTCGAAAATAGGCCAAGTTCACAAAAGTAGGTCGGGGGATTTAAACAACTGGGTGTTAAGCGGTACTGCTGGAACGGATATCTGCACTGAGCATTTCATAACACGTACAACGCATTAAATACTCAGTTGACATAAAAGTATGCCGAACCATTTTGATTATGTTAATCCATAATCAGGACGGTTCGGTTAACAAGCTTGGGAACTATTTCACAGAGACCTGATGGCCCGATATAGTCAGTTGCGAAGGTAATGGTTACTTATAAAGGCAATTATAGATGATCTAGTTTTATGATAATTAAATTTCCATGGACACGTTTGAATTGGATCAGCCGGGAAACTGGGTCGGACGGGTCAAGATCAACTGCGGTAAATGGGTCAACAGGAATCGCACCGATGTTCAGCCGCGCCTCCCCCAGGTCGAGGGTGGTGGGTGCGCGGGGACGTTAGACTGGGATTGAAGGGGCTGAGGGGAGAAGGTGAATCGCTAACGAGCACTCATATATGTACTTTGTCATAACTGCTATAGAGTCGCCGAACGATCTGAACGATACAAAAACAGAGTTGCATTAGATATCGTCATTCAAATTAAAAATGTTTATTACATTTTTATTTAAATTGCATTCGGAAACTCTAGAAGGGAGGATAGCTTATTGGATTAATACTGAAGTGCGGTGTGCAAAACAAAGTCAATTTAACAAAGGAGACTACATTTAGCCTGAAAATTAACACTCAAGGTCTCAAATAAAAAGGAACATGCTTGAACAGGACGATTTAATTGTCAGTTCTGCTACCATTTGTATTTGTAACAGAATTTCAAGTGCGTAAATTAAACACGTTTATGAGTAAGTTCGGTGGAGGGCTGCCGCAGGAAGCGGGAGCGTCGGCTTGGGCCGTTATTTTAGTTCACAAGGTTGAGAGCATGATCCCACGTGTTACCCATACATTTGCATTAGTATGTGCCTGTCAAAGATGCGAGATGCGCTAAATGTAAATCAATAATATCTTGTTTAACACCTGGGTCATGAGCATGATCTTTGTCAAGTTGCTCCATATTGATTGTTATGATATACGAATAATAGTGCTTCAAACAACATGAAACGTTTAATATTCAAGGTACAATAGAATGGCTCACCTAGTTTATCTGTCTTACATGAGGTTTTAGGATTACCTGGTTTCGGAGATCGTTATTTGAGTATCGATTTTCCTCAAAGTTTTTCCGCAAAGAATCGAAAAAAATTTGCATTCGTTTTACATCAAGATTTGAAACAAATTCATATTTTTTCGATGTTGGCAAACATAATGCTTAAAGTACATACAAAATAGATTGTTTATGTGTATTTTTTTAAATTGAGATAAGTCCGTTACATACAAATGGAATAAGGTAAAAAATTGGTGCGATTTTATCATCGAGATGACAATTGCATATGTACCGTACCCTTGGCGCGAACGGCAATGCATCTCGCGGCGGTATTTTCATTACGTGTACAATACACACAAAAGCGCGCACACGAGCAACTGCTCACAGTCATATATTATTTATATACTTGTGAATTAGGTATTCATCCATATACAGGGGCAAGTAGGTCAAGTTCGTAAAATCCAGGACAGAGGATAAGAGAAGCAATGTTGACACAAACAAATGTAGGTTACACAGATGTTTGCGTCGCGCACTGAGTGATCTTTGCTTCGGTAAATATAAATGTGAACCGTAGTGTGCGAGTCCCGAGCGGCTCGCGTGTGAACACACGACTCATTAGCAACCTCTATAATGGGACAATTTGTTGGCGATTTAAACCGGTAACGTTTGCAATTTGATCTCACGTTACAATCGTATAGAAATGTAATTGTTTATTGTATATTATTCAAGGTGAAACCAGTTGTATCGTATTTTATTGTCACTTAATAGAAGCTTGTACGAATCACTTTCATATTTATAGGGTAGGTGTTACCGGGCGACTTATTTATAGTTGCTTGCGTAACTCCGTGCTTTATGCAATTATATGTTTTAATTTTATGATAATAAACTTGTCTCTATCAACCTTTCTCATAACTTGTTGTATACTAAGTAATATACAAATATGGAAGAAAAGTTATGAAAAAATCAAACAAGAACATAATAAAAAATCGTCTTGGTTACATACCGAAAGATACTGCATGTATCACAATAAAAAATATAAAAATAGCTGATAACAATTTACTAGATACGCATTAGATGGTATACATTTGTATACGCGTGTAAGATTTGGTAATGGGTGTATTTGGAAATCGAGATTGTGTCGATACAAAACATAGAGGCGGGGCGAGGTGGGCAGTATAGTGGTATTACAAGACTCAAACTTTACGGTGGTTCGAGGTTAGCTGCAAGCGCTAGTCTTCTGAAGCAGACCCCATGCGAATGGGGGTGCTCCAGTTCCGACATCAAAACCTTTACATCCCTTTGAAACTTAAAGTTGTATTACAAGTTTGGACGATATGATACAAAACAGTATTTTGGCAAGTATATTTTAAGCAGCGTCTGGTTCGGAATTGCAAGCCGCCATAAAGTTTGTATGGCACTTTAGTGATGTGTTTGAAAAGAGAGGCGCAAGGTTCAACGCGAGCGAGCACGTAAGTAGGCGAAGGTCGGGCGCGATTGTTGCAGTGACGTCGCGGTGAGATAAGCTGTCGCCGAGGGAGTCGAAGTCGCATCAGTCTATCGTCCACGCTCTGACGACGAAGTACACGCTACGATTACACACAAAGTACACAAACCAGAGTTACGATTACACAAAAATTACAAACTACACGTAGAAAAGTTACAAGTATAAAAGAGTATATCAGATTCATAATTAAAGTTTTACAAAACAAGCGGATTTGGTTTATTAAAAGCCAAATATTAATTTGATTTGACGTGAAAAAAAATAATACATATTCACTACACGTAGCTTCGTCCCTCCTTGGATATAGATAAAAATAAGGGAGTTCGCATAATTAAATCACGTTTTTATCACTTAATGGTTTGAAACTAATTGACGTTTAATATATATTATATTTGGCGATAACTGTGAAAAAATATATCGATTTATAACTCGTGAGGAACCACTTAAATCCCTTTTCCACTGAACATTGTTCTGGGCGTAAATGCCTCCCTTTTCTATGGCATCACGGCCGCGTCGGTAGAAACGCTACATACTTTGCAAATCATCGCGCGGTTAAAAGTTGCTAGTGTGAAAGGGGGCTGTAAGTGCGTCATTACAAAATGATAACTAAAGACATTATTGTTCAACTTTGATAGACTGTTGTCTGGTGTTGCACGGAGCTTTATCACTTACTATTCTGGTTTCGTAATACATGCAGTAAAGATAAGTATGACACAAGCTTTATCTGACTGCCATGGTCATTACACCCAATTCTATAAATGAACACAAATTAAATTTTAACGACATAAAGTTCATTCGAAATTAGCACACACGCCTAGATATTGTGGGTATTCTTTTATAAATAGAAATAAATCACCAACTACGAAACATGTAAGCGGCAGTTACATTACTGGCTGCTTAGTATTCTATTGACATAGATGTACACAACATGCATTAGTCACAACATCTATTATCATTTCTCTAACGCTTCACAGGCCTACTCGCGAATCAACATTAACTGCGTATTTAAAATTGGCCTTCGGGTGGCGTAAGAGAATTAGCTTTTCTTCGTTCTAAGAACTTTCAAAGGTTTCGAAGCGTACGTCGTCTCGTAATTTCAATATAGATTGCGAAACATTTCGAATATAAATCGCTTAGATATTTGTAAAATATTCATTTATTCTAAGGCCAAACCAAATGCGAATTTCAAGTAAACAAACCATTACTACGGTTACCAAATATTTTATACATTTTACAAAGAATATTATAATACATTTTTTTACATTTCACTTTTTTATCATTTAATTTTTCCATAACGATCTTTTCTTCGTCCTCCATAAAACAGTGTGTCGCACGAGGCTAAAGGCAGTCTTCAACTTTAGTTATATCAGTGTGTACACTCATAAGGTTTGGCCTTAAAGAAATGAATGCATCGTGTGCACGTCCAATTGAATGCTAATGACAAAATCGTCACCTTGTCACATTTAAATTCAATTTAATTTCAGCACAACACGATAACCCGTCGTTTAAAACAATTATTAACGTGCTATTTAAAAACTGTAACAGAACAATTTCGTTAAATGCGTATTAAATAAGAACACGTTTTAATTCGACGATATGAAGGCCTATCAGTAATTATACAAATAGCTTTTTTTATACTTGATCTATTCATACAAATAAAGCGATGTAGCAACACAGAGTACCTAGGCAAGCAATGCTTTATAATATATCATTGATAAAACTGTCTTCATCCGTGGGCCCTTTCCATGCGCACACGCCCGCCCAGTTCATACGTAAAATATTTAAAATTTTATGGTGAGTAAATTTTCGAATGCCTCTGCGCGGGGGAGGCCGTTCACGCAACAACAAACTCTGTACAAACACTGTACAAGCATACAAATAAAATATATATCTCTGACCACACGGTACGACTTCTACCACGGCTTTAATTACGAACATTGTAAACACGGTAATTTCTCAAGTAGCATTTGAATGCTACCTTAGTTCAACAAGTCTCAGGTGCTTAACGGAACAAAAGCAGCGTTGTATTGCGCCTGTGACTAGTGTCGTGTAATGGAACGTGTTATGACACTGACTTCGTGGTCGTTCTCCTCGACCTAGTCTGCTGGTGAGCCATCTAAGGAGAGCTATCGAGAGCAGGGCCACCGGTCTCTTAAGGGGACATTGTTGGACCTTTTTTACATTTAATTTTTCTTGCAGACTAAATATAGGTATTTCATACGATGACAAAGTTGCAAATTTAAATAAAAATAATCAAAAATATCTTTTACTTTTTATAAAGGAAATAAGCAGCGGGTGACCTAGATAGCAATGAAGGGTGCTCACCACCACCGGTGGTGGTAAATAACGTATTAGTTATGGCGTTTGACTGATCGTCCAATGGCATAAATCGGCCTTCATAACCCTAAAAGCTGATTCTTAAACAACGAATAATAATTCAAACACACGAAAAACTACAGCGAGCATAGTTTGTTGCGACACCCCGAATCGAATTAATTACCTCGCAACCGAGCGTAGTATTAAAAAAACTGTTTGCGCAACAGCCGATCCGCACCTTGACACAGATAGTGTTCAAACTGTCGTTTTGAATACACAAAAACCGGACGCTACCTTCACTATTTTAAAACGTTTCTTCTGGAACGTTATATTCGTATTTAAATACTTTTAAATTATTTATATTATAATCATTAAAGCATACAAGAGTTTATTTAGTTATACGTTAGGAATAAAATCAATAGTGAACAGTTTCCGTCGTTGAATTTGAGAAGTATTTTACGAGTATATGTATATAACAGGAATTGGAAAGAAAAGTGTATATCATTAGCAGAGCTCTTTGCAACGGTTTCCACCACCATCCACAGTTTAATCTATATGATTAATAAAAATACAATGTATGTAATATCAGAATAAAATTTTGTTATTTCGTTCACATGGTGTATTTGCGATGTATGCTTATAACAAAAGAACAATTTTTTAAATTTTTGTTTGCCTGTCCACAAGTCCGCTTTTGTTCCGGGTAGTCTCTTATAAAGCTGGGACGATATTGACGGGAGTTTTAATTAAATGTAGCTTATGAACATGAGTATAACATAGGCTATATTTTATTTAATTTCACCAAATTGTCCAGCTTATTATTAAGCATATCTATAATTTCAGTTTTTGATCATGCCACACTTTATAGATGGACGGTGAAGTTTAGGGCCGCCATACACAGGCTGTTTCTGGCAGTTAGCACCTAAAGGTTCGACGATATTATTCCTCTTTCTCACAGACTCATTAAAAGGGCGAAGTAAAATTGGTTCAAAAATTATTTTTTACAAAATATTATTAATTTTCTAAGAATTTATAAAATTTCCTCATTCATTTGCCACTTACAGGTATTCTCAGTCGTTTAATGGTTCTTTAATAAGCGTCTTAGTGTACATTTCTTATATTAAATCACTAAGGGACTGTTATTGAATGATTCTGTGTGCGGTTATTAGTATTAGAACTTATCTCTATTGCGTAATCCGAGTCAGATGGTTAGTGTTCGTTTTATTGATGTGACTAGAATTGAGAAAGGTTTATTTATATATCGGCGTGACTAGCATGACCTTAACCTGATGGTAACATACAACCACACATGATAATGTGTTATGGCCCTAGGGCTTAGAATTACATTAGGGACATCTATCTTTTGCAATTACATGCTTAACTAGCTGTTGCCCGCGATTTTGTCCACGCAAAATTAAGATACAAAAAGTAGCCTATAATAAGCCTGTCTATGTCAGTTACCCTTCAGCGTAAGTCCGGTCGATATCGGCCCAGCCGTTTCGGGATTACCTGAAACAAACGCGGCTTGCGGACAGACAAAAAAATTTTAAATGCGATTTTCGATATCAGCAACGCAAATGCATCATCTTCCCGAAATCTGGAATTTTTCTTTTGATATTACGGACAATTATTATATGTACAGATTTGGTACACTAGCGAGACAGAAATTAAAAGTAGCAACTCTTTACTACTTGGTAGAGAAGACCAATGTCCACGACGATCATGCTAGGGAGTTAAAAGTGCCCCGATCTGCTTTGAGAAAAAGAATGCGGCCGTGTTTAGCGGGGCCCTGCCGCGCCCTCACAGCCTATCTTAATATGAACCAAAAAATAAATACCTTGCGTTACCCGCGGTAAGATTTTCTGTTAGTGAGAGAATGATTAATACTAGTTAGTTAAAAAAATACCAACGTTGGGAAAGATGCAGAATTAATTGCCCATAGAAGGTGCCGAATTTAAAAGATTATATAACTTTAAATACTAATTAGACTAAGTAACAATGGTTGTCCTGTATATATAAACAGCTGTTCGTATAAGAATCTAGTAAGATTAAAGCAGGTCTCATATTTTTCTTTACCGTAAGAACGATATATGAATGTTAATATGAAATTCAAAAATCACATTCGTACATGGCGGGGATCGAACAAACGTATAGGTTTTAGTCCAGTCAGGTCAAACGCTTAACAACTGCTTCAACCACACTTGATTTTTGATTAGAAATATAACTTTATCCTGCCTTTATGGGAAAAAAAAACATCTATACCAATATAAAGAGAAAAGATTTGTATTTTTGTATGTATTGAAATAACTCAAAAACTACTGGGCCGATTTAAAAAATTCTTTCACAACGTACGCTATATTTTAAAATTTCACGTAGACGAACTCGCGAACACAGCTAGTTTTAAATAATAAACGAAATAGCTTTAATTAAACTATTGCAAAATACCTAGGTTTACGCATTGATGAAATTACATCCGAGTGGGCCTAGCACGAACCATTTGAATGTTTATGTAAGTATTCATATCAAAATCGACAAATTTGTACGTGAATTGTGCGGTTCCGCTATCGGGCGGAAACGTAACTACCTAATTGACTTGAGAGCACCAACTGAATTTTGACGTACGTTGGAGTCAATTTTATTTGCTGTCGAGCATGGTCGAATATTTTGTCACTTAAAACTTATTGGCGAAACCTTTTGTTTCGAAACTTATTGAGCGACGTCATATGTCATTCAGAAAACTTCAAGATAAGATTCAAAATATTTTCAATTATTTTTCTAAGTAATGCTAATCACAATGGAAATGATACACGTAAATATTAATAACCAGTAAAAACCGCCTGTACTTTGTTAATACGATCATAAACTGCGTAAATACATCCACTGAATATTTTTCCAAATGTTATTCCGAATGCTGTGGCTGATGCAATAATATAAGCTAATTGTGACCCACTTTTACGTACCTGATCGACTTCATATTCATGACAGATCAATGACACTACTACATCGCAGCTTGTTTTTGTATCCAAAAGCATTGACGAAATTCTCCATTATTCATTCGAGGTTAAATCAGGACAAACACTATAATTTGAATAGCTTTAATATTTTGTCCGCATTGACACATTTAACTGCATTTGATCAAATGTGAATTCGTTTACTTGCTAGCTCTTGCTCGCGACTTTGTTTCAATTCGCTTAATTTATAAAATATAGCGCTATCTACATGAACACTTAGATAAATTCCCGCGGCCGGCCGCCCAACCCAACTGAGTGCGAGCACGGGCTAACGCTTTCAGTACATCGATGCCTCAATATTTTGTAAATGCTTGATTACTATAATTAAATAATCCTATCTTACTTCCGCAAACATCGGCTACTTTTCATTAAAAATCCTTCCGAAATCACAGATTTGTTGATAGACCCTTAAAGTCACAATAAAGACACTCTAAATTTAATTATTTGTAGGCATAGATTTTTGTTTTTACATAGGTGTATTAAATTTTTAGTCTGACCAGGGTTTTAAAAACGTCTATACATATTGTGGAAAATGTGTGCGTATACAATTTTGGTAATGCCAATAGTATTGTAATTTATATAAAGAAAATCGTCTTACGTACAGTTAATGATAATTTTAGGTTGCAATTTTTAAAACTATTCGTATTCTTGGAACCAGTTATAAATAATGCTTAAAAAAATTTTAGCTGTGTCTGAACTAACCAGGAAATAGTGGACTATATTTTTTTTAATAAGTTTGTCGTCTTGTACATATATAAATTGTTGTAATATAAAAAAGCCAAGAATTTGTGCAAATTGGTTTTGAATTGAACCCAACTAATGTCACATATACATATAGACAAAAGAAATCTATACAAACTGCAAGATCGACGTAATTGCCGTCGGATAAGCAGAAACAAGCACTATAACATTGTAACAATAAACTTTGAATGCGTTGGGTGTAAGTTGACCTGCTAATTGATACACGATACTTTGTTTACATTTGATAAGCAAGGTCGTTTATTGACTCTATATTTTTGCTTACTTAGGTGCATTGTTTATAATATATTATATAACCATTTTATGTTTACAATTAATACATTTCCTTTGTTGTGCATTTTAGCGCATCGTTACTAAAAGTATTATAATAACATTTCTTTATCCATACATACATGGATAAAGAAGTATAAGAGTAAGATGAGTATATTAGAGGAAGTTTGAGAGTAGTACCAGTGGTTGAGAAAATAAGGAGGAGGAGATGATGATGACATACATATCGATGTTCCGCTTATTTATTTAAGTAACGGCTATACAATCGAATCGCATATTTATTTCTCAATATATATAATACCATGAATATTACGCAACGGTGCCACTGTAGAGAAAACTCAGTACTCGTAAATCCGTAACAGTTCTCATCTTCGCCCTTACATACATTTAGTTTGATGATTAAATGTTATGCGAAAAATTTAGGCGTGTGCATTAGAACCTGCGCATGGTGTTCGTAGACGTATAGGCATATAATAAGGTTACGAGGAATGTTTTGTGGTGAAAGTATTAAGATTGAATGTACAATGCCTACAAAAGTAGAGGAAGACCGAAGAAAGTATGGATGGATTGTGTGAAAGAGGATATGTTTAAGAAGGGAGTTGATTCTGATATGACGGCTGATAGAAATGTATGGAAGAGCAGCATACTCGTATACTGTGCCGATCCTTCGTAGGGACGGCAAGGTGATGATGTTGATGATGATGAAATGTTATCATTTTACTTAAGTTTAAACATTATATATCAAGTCTATGTTTTATTTCAAAACATATGAATACATATATTAGATTGATTAAAAGTTTTTTTTAGTCAAACAATACAATTTTAAATGTCAATATTTCATTCTCTGATTCAAATCAGAAGTTTATCCGGGTTCATCAGATAAAGGAACTTACACAAAAACCTAACACGTGTAGTTGCAGAAACCTTGTGTCAACTAAATATATTTTCAACCATAGATAAGAAATATTGTATTCGACATTTTGTACTTACATGAACACGGGCAGACACATTCGTTAGTATTTTTAAACATTGAAATTATAGCGTTTATTGAGTTACGTAATATTGAATTATTGCGAAAAAGAGTCGTTACTCAGTAAATTAGAAGGAAGTAATGTAATTCAAATGAGGCCAATTAAAAAGTTAAATTGACGAAACCTTATTTTTCTTATAATTCTTACTCAGTAAATTAGAAGGCAAGTAATTTAGTTTAAAAGACGTCAGTTGGAAAGTAAAAATGTCGAAACCTCATTTTTCTTATAATTCTTCCGTGAAACAAATTACCGATCACGTGTAGTAAAAATGAGTATGAGTACTTGTGCGTTAGTTAGTTGTTCGGTATTTTTTTTCAAGGAAAAATTAACGGTTAAGGTTTCGTCAATTTAACTTTTTTAATTGGCAACATTTGTAAGGGTGCACTGAGCTTGTCGTCGGGGTAGTGATGGATCGTTCATGGTTTATTCGTCTGTCAGAGAGACAGCTACACTCTAGGAAGAGAGCTTCCTAGAGTGTATCCCATATGGTAGTGGGCTCATCTCACCTTATCAATTTCCTCCACTTCGCTGTATCTTCGACATCCTGATCAGAAACATGGCACTCGCACATCTCTCTTAGCACGACAATTTTCTACATTGTTTTGGGCCTGCCCCTAAATTTTCGACCGGGAAGGGAAAGCTGCAGTGCCAAATTACTGATGTAGTCCGAGTGTCTTCTTCTCACATTCCAATAACATTGCAGCCTACTCTAGGATTATTCCCAACCGTTACCCCGGTCTGTCCCTACGTGGAGAGAGATGAGAATAAAAAGTTTCATCCGTCCCACCTTATGCGACGAGGCGACGGTTGGAACTTATTTTATTTCATAACGGTTCCATCTGTCACCTTATTGGTGATAGTGGGACTAAAAGGTAGGACGAATGAAACTTTTTATTCTCACGTGGGGACAGACCGGAGTGACGGTTGAGAATAATTACTTAAGGGTAGCTGACATAAACAGGCATATTTTAGGCTACTTTTTTAAATTCTGCGCTGTCAAAATGGCGTAACAGGTGGTCCGACTTTGATGGAACTTTGAAAGAAAGCTGGTAGAAAGTAGATGCACGCGGGAATATGATAGATGACTTTAAAAAAAATCCGCGCTAACGAAGTTTGCGGGCAACAGCTCGTTTTTAAATATTCCCTGACGAAGTAGTGAGCGACCGATAGTTACAACATATATAAATACGTATAAAACAAATTAAAAAGTAACTGCTTACTCTATACACAACATTTCGTATTATTTAAGAACACAAATTTCTTACTGGTTAGTCTTGTTTACGTAAACGAAGAGATTTTAAATTTTCCTAGTGGCGCTACATTGTATTATTCCTGCAAATTTACACGCAAGTTCTAAACATCCTAGTACTTGGGTGGCCTATAATTAGGGACGGCAGCGCCGGATGTATAATCCTTCATAAAACGTATCCTATTACTGTTATAATTTGTACGGTTTATGATAAAATGTTGCAAGTTGCCGTTGGGAAAACGGTAAGAAGTAATTTGTTTATTAGAAGGAACTATGAAAAAAGGTTAGTCATTTTTTTCCAAGTCTACAAATATATAATGGAAATTTGAGGACTAATAATGCTAAATGCATCTTTAGTTAGTTGGGCCACCTCAAACCCCTTGGACGAAGTATCAGGGAAAATAATGTCACCTTCTTGACGTTAACAACAATTTTCGAATAATTTCAATAGTTACATTGTCGCGTTAATAAAATAACATATAAAAACCATCTTTACACCACAATCGATCAATGGTTTAGGAACGCGAAGACAAACATACAAACGATCGTTTGTATTTATAAAAGAGTACGAACATATGTCAAAGGCCTTCGTTGTCAGTTGTGCATTTGAATTTTGACAAAATTGAAAATGTCACAAATGTAATCAATAAGATATAGTTTTATAATTTCATGGGGATGAAGCAGCACGGGAACAGCTCGTATATTTATAATTGTCAACATATTTTCCAAAAAAAATCTACTTCCAGTCCAGTCTGCTAACATAGAAGAAAAGAATGTCCAATAGAAGGGTTAGCAAGTGGCTTTTAGTGCATGGTAAAAGTTTTAACAAAACTGTTGTTATAACATCATATAGTAAATGTAACATTATTTTCCGTTTAATTATACAATTTTACAATTTTATTATGAAGAGACTTTGCTAGCGTCCGCAACATATCGTGATTTTGAAAACATTTTACAAATGTTTTATTTAAAATGTTTTCAAACATTCCCTATATGCAGCAGTTGTTTGCAGTTCCATCCGCGTGTTGAAGTAGTTGTTTAACTAAACCAAATATAAACTACGAAAATTATAAAATAAAAGTGTTTAAGTAATTAAATGGTTCATCCCTAAAGATACCTTAAAGAAGTTTGTTATGACATTGTTAGCAATACAAAATTTTGTAGCTATTGAACTTTTTTTTAAACATTTATCCAAAAAATAGTCGTATCGCTACTACCCGATCACACGTAAATACAAAACGAGTGTGAAGTCTGTAATATTCTTTTAGAAGATATAAACTAAACTATACAATTGTATGTCTATTGTGTATCGTTGAAAGCGACGTCTCTAATTTGCAACAAACGATACTTCCATTGATATAATAACGATAAAATCAAGTGCCCATCTGTAAATGACAAACATTTAAGTATATCAATTAGAACAGGTAGATCAGTTTCAAGTTTTGAGTTATTTAGTACTTGCAAAGTATTTGTTTAGAGAACTAACAAATAGTTAGCAACATGTATCACAATCGTTAATGTATAACAAACAAAAGCAATATCCTTTGAATACAAATAAAAAAAGTAATGCTGGTTGACTTTTCACATGCCTCTCAATTTCTTGGTTCATACCATGTCATATAACTAATTCTCTTATATAAAAAAACTCAACGTGACCAAAAAATATTCTTACGAAAAAAGTAAAACGTGAGCAAAAAATATTCTTACGAAATAAGCAAAATTTATAAGCCAAAACGCATGTTGCCAACGAAGGGTTTGATTGCTCAAAAGAAAAAGTTTCAAGGAGTTGCCTATTGAATTTCACAACAGTTGTAAACTTTCATTAATTAGTAACCCTGTAAGTATTTCAGATGAACATACTTTCAGTGCGCAATACCACCAGTTTGTTTTGAATTTCATTTTCGGTCACGTTTCCATGATTTTGCAATTAACCCTTTTGCACTTCGGAGGTTTCGAATAACGCATTGTTTAATTTCAACATACTACTTTGTCATTGGGGTTCTTTGTTTTCAAAATAAGATGTATTTTTTGATGGTTTCGAAATTTCACGTTGCAGTGAAATTAGGAAATTTTCAGCGATAAAAGTATGTCGCAGTAGCCGGCGGCGGAATGTATATCAGGTCACCGCGGCTGGGCCAATCGTCATCCGAATTATTTTTATTGGCCCCTGACACAGGGAACGAAAATAAAATATAACATTGCCTTCAACCTGTTATACTACGACACTCTTTTATTTATTTAAAAACATAATAAAATGTTCGTAGTACTGAAAAGTCAAAGCACAAAAGTGCTAAAACTGTTACGAGTAAAACTAGACCTACAGTTTAATATTGATATTGTAAAATAAATACTAATTAGTTTATTTTTTTACAATGAATAAGCCAGTCCTTGACCACGTTCCAACCTGGTATTATGTGGTGATTAGTAGTGGTAATCGAGAGATACGCGGTAACGTTCCAGTATAACCGCTAATCAAAAGTTACAATAAAACCATATAAACTAAAACATATCCATCATATGTATTAGGTTTCCATTAGTGTACTATGGAGAGGAATAATCAGTGAATTGTAAGTCAAAAGATTTATCGCACAGATAAGATATAGTCGAACGAGTTGTAGTATCTTGATCGTAGAGAAGTCGGGGCCGACTTGGTCACATACAAACTAGGTTAAATGAAATTCGTTTTGTTCCACCACATGACTAATGGCCTAACTAACAATGCATTCAAAAATTATATCCACTTTTATTTTTATCATTTTAAAACATTTACGCCAGTACGTAATAAGTGCTGGAAATTATTAACTACATTTTGACCGCGACTTCGTCAGCGCAGAAACAATAAAAAAAACAATTTACCTACACCTATATTCTTCCAGACTATATTTTACATCTGTGACGAAGTTCATCAACATCCGTTAAGTTATTTTGGAGACATCAAGTAGCAAACATCCTTCCATCCTTCCAAACTTTCCCATTTATAATATTAGAATGAAGTAATAAACGCTCCTTAGCTAAAATTACATATGTTTCCCTGAACTATTGTAACGTTAGGTAGTCAATTTCATCCTGACAATCTTTTGATTCAAGAGTAATTAAAGGTTTGTTATTGGTATTAATACATATTATTGTCTCCATTTTGTGTTAGACAAAAGGGATGTCAATGTTTGTAAAATGTGTCGAGTGGAACCCCACAATAAAAGAATACAGAATTTTAGTATTCGTTAGTTGGATAAGTTAATGAGAAGTGCGCCAAACTGTGTTGTCTGTGTGCGACTGTACTCGTGCATACAAGGCGGTCGCGGGCGCTTCAAGCGGTTGCCACTCTGCCGGCTAAGTAGGTTAGTGGGTCAGAGACGAGGTCTGCTGATAAACTAAACATTGTTTTTCTATATAAACAAGAGTTATTACATAACTGCATACACTCCTGAGTTTAACTGAAAACTAATGCAATTTTATTTTATTTTTTATAAATTCATTCTAATTACATAACCTTTACAAATACCTTAACCTATATTCGTGTATTCTAGAAAACAATTTAAAATTATATCGTATAAATGAAATAAAGTGACTAGAATAAAATTGTGAATAGAATTCTAAACGTACATTATGTGCATTGGGTACGCAAATATATGAATAAGGAAAGACAGGCAAGGAAACTTTATAATGGAAAAGCGCACATAAAAGTTGTCCCAGACAAATGTAGGTTCAATTAGGGCGACATTAAGAATACCAAAAGAGGTACAGTCGAGAACATATATTACGTACCCATTTCAGTGAAACGATATTTGATGCACACAGTGCAATTAGGACGAAAAGATGTCATAGAACATACATTACTAGCTCTTAACTGACTAATCCACTACCTTGACACGTGTATTAGTGCACATTATCATCCTATTCATTCTCTTTGACATAACAGAAGCAAGGATTTATCGTATACTTGCTGTTGAAATGTGGTAGGAAATAAACATTATCTATATCTTATACTATACTTAGTGATAATTAATATTTTTAATGATGAAAGAATTTTGGAAATCGGTCCAGTAGTTTTATAGTTTATTCGTTACATACAAAACTACAAATCTTTCTATCATAATTTTGTACGATAAGATGACAAATTGCTGTCCGGTGTTCGATCCTAAGTGAGCAGTAAACCTAATTCTTTGACTGTATCCATACTTTCAATGTTATCAAAGTATACGTGTTTACAAGCTGATTATTGTAATGAAATCCTTTAACATAAGATGTTCGGAGTGCATCGATAGGGCCGAGCACTTGGTAAACACTGACATTGCGTGGCAAGTTATTTTGTTCTATATTAACGGAGTGGAACGCACCAACCTTGCTCTACATTAGTGATTACAATTAAATAAAAATACCACGAGGTGTAAAATGTTTTTATTCGTTTAATTTTTATTCTTTATAAAAAAGAACATTTACGTCGATTAAAGATTATATTTCTAAACTGCAACCTAATGATATTTGTTTCTGCTAAATTCTTACATACGAATCTGTTGCTACGTCAACCACATAAAATGCAACTTTTTGCCTCTTAATATTTCACTAAACTGAAAACAAAAATACGTCGGTGGCTCAGGGGTTGGGCACTTGACATGTAATGACATGCAATATATAAGGTCCTAAGTTCGAATCCCGCCATGTAACATTCTACATTACCCTATCCCCTTTTTACGATCGGACGTTGAGACTTACGGCTGGTCTCCATCCTTTCTTAGTTGATGATCTACTGGTTCAAACGAAGCGATTTGAGACATCGTTTCTCGTGAGAGTAGCAAAGGAATGGAATAAGTTGCCGGCGTCAGTATTCCCGTCCAGTTATAACGTGGGTGCCTTCAAGAGCAGGGTGAATCGGTACTTACTGAGCTCACTCGTACCATCCTTCGACCGCGTCCTCACTTAGTTCAGTTTGTCAAATGTCATTTGTTTTATCGTTTTTAATTATGTATATACATATGTATTTTAAAATGTATTAATAATTGCATTTTAAAGTTTAACTGCAAACATTGTACATTAATGTAAAACTTTTGTAATAAATTTAATTAGCTATAACTTGAATATTGTGATTTGATTTTTAAAATAAAGAAAAACAAAGTTCTTGGATTCACCACGCCAGGAGAACGACAGGGCGGCATTTTACCGCCTTATTTAAAAAAAAACAACCCACACTGTGCCAGCGTGGTAGACTCTGGACCCCTCAGTGGGGATGAATCTAAAAGTAAAGTTGTCAGGCAAAAGTTTGACAGTGTTAACTGTTATGTTTAAAAAATCAAATACCTACATATATGCACGTATTAAATTATTTCAATGTAGTCCGAAATACTATTATAATAATAATTTTGGTACAACAAATTTCTTTGTTTCTGGTAACATCCATTTGACTTAAATAATTATTGCAAAACATAGATTCAAATCTAAAACAAACAATGGTAGGTTAATAAAAATAGATAATAATTTTGTCTTCATAGTTATTTAAATATTGTAAGATCTGCCCTTATCAATAACACTTTGTACAAAATATTTGGATATCTTGTTTTTAGAACGCAATAAATGCCTCAATATTTTTTTTTAAAATCTCAAACTTTCAATATATTATGTTACACAGAAAAACTGTGATTTTTAATATTACTTCTTGAAATTGAAGCTATTGGTATTCATTTTTGATGATTTAATTATTGCATCAACTAATTAAAAAAGAGATTACGGTCTGAAATACAAATATTAACTATATACAAGAACAACTGAAAATGAGTTTTCTTCTTCGATCTCTGATCTCAATTAAATAAAATGAACTGAGACGAATCTGCTAAAAAATACATTGAAACTTATTATATTTTAGTAGAAATAACACTTAAAAAGAATTATATCTTTTTAAAAGGATTATACATATTATTTTATTTTATATATTTTCTTCCATACATAGACAAGCTTACTAATCTTGCTAATATTATAAATGCGAACGTTTAGATGGATGGATGGATATTTGTCAAAGTTTATAGCCTAAACTGTTGAACGGATCTCAATGAAATTTGATACAGATGTAGAGGCTAGCCTGGAAGAATATTAAGGCTTTTATTTTGTATTTTTTTATGCCACGCGGACAGAGTCGCAGGCGAAAGCTAGTAGAATTATAAAATGGTTTACAATTTATTTACCTGCATAAATATACCTTGCACATTACGTTGCAAAGAGACATGCAATTTAAATCTAACAACTTATTCTGTATTAAGGCTTCGAATACGTCAAAACGGTTATTATTGAAAGTAATACAAAGTAAACAGGACGTACTGACAATTTTCACATGAAAAGGGAGACAATTCGAGTAATCATATCAATGGACACACATGATTATTACTTGGACGTAGCTATCTGCGGCCAGTATAAATATTGTTACGCATGGCAAACCAACAATTGTTTATAATAATAACCGGGAAAGGGACTTACATATTTCATATTTAATAGCATTCTTATTGTGTAGTGCGGTCACAAGTACTTTATTAACAAACTAGTGGTCTCCCGAGACTCCGTCCGCGTGGAATTAAAAAAAGAAGTAGCCTATGTGTTTTCCAGACTAACGTCTACATCTGTATTATCGACCTCATTTCCGGTGTACTAAAATGGGTATCGGCGAAAAACCGTTGGAGACGGTTGTTGTATTGATATTTATTATAAAAATTAATGTTGATTGCAATGTGATATTTTTGCTTATCTGAGTATAGTGGCAACTTCTCTCTTGCCGGCGGTTGTTTTGCATATAATTATAATTATTGTCCAGTCCAGTGAGCACAGTATAGTTTAAAGTCAAAGTATTTGTCGTAATATAAGCGTTAGATTACAGTATGCAAAATTTCATCGAGATGCGTTAAGCAGTTTAGGCTACAAGCTCTAACAAACATACATCCATCCATCTAAACTTTCTTAAGAGTAAGAAGTAAGATAAGTAATAAGTGAGATGTCAAGAAGTTTACATTGTCATCAAACAAGTTACCTATCAAGGTATCATATACTCGTATCGAGTTAATTAACATATTTGTAATTTTTCAACGAAACTTTTATTCCCCTTCAGATTAGGAGTGTCATAGCTGTTTGTTAACTTGTGTAAGATGTTACAAACTGTGGCAATTAATTTTATTGCATGTTAGGTGTTAGATACGCTCGTTATAAACCACAAGCCAGCGCTAACAAGTATCCGAAGTTACGACGCGTCTGAAGTTAGCGATCGCAAATCTCCTAATGCAGAAACTGTTTACTGATGCAGAATAATAAACCACATCAAACTTATAAGTAGCGAGTTAACCAAATTGAATTATTATATTATATGAAAATTCCATTTAAACTTATAACAATTTTTATATTCCACTACACAAAAGTTTTGTGGAAACATCTATATTTTTTCAAGCTTGTCAATTTATTCGATACTAGCTGTTCCCTTGCGGCTTCATCCGCGTGAAATTATAAAAACTTTATTTCATTGTTTACATTTGTCAAATTCTCAATTGCAAATGTCAAAATGACATGACGTGATGACAAACCATGGCAATCTTGCTTCCTTGATGTTGGCAGCAACTTATGGTCTCTTTCTCACATTAGGGTTTTTATCCAAAATATTTACCCCCTAAGTTTAATGGCGTGAAAATATCTAGCCTAAAGCATGACGTAAGTGTAGGGCTTTTTATTAAACAAAGAATTATTCAAAAATATGCTGTAATTGCTGACATCTTAGGCAACAAAGAAGTGTGTGTTTACGCTTTATTATATTAAGTATAGATAAGTTTTGGTTAGGCAAGTTACAAACGGGCGGCGTACACAATTTTTGACTGATGCAGAGTATCTGAAACTAACCAGACTATTCTAATCTTTTGAATTAATTGTAATGTTTGTACGAGCTGCTTGTAAATTGTGTTGTTTTATATTTCAAAATTTATTTAGTACACCATGACAGATGATCAATATGTTTAAAATACGTGCATATAAATAAATAAGTTTCCAACGAATCTGTTTGAGAAAGAGTTGAGAACGATTGTGATTTTATATCATACATATTAATTTTGACTGCTTCGTGTCGCAACAAAGTTTTGACTTTTACATTCAGTTGTTCATAGAAAACAATGTCAGTTATAACTAGGGCTGCCAACTTTTAAATAACGTAGACCCGAACATTGGCAACGAAAAGAACGACTTATTAATCCTTGACTCATTAAAAATCCTAGTGACATAAAACGACGTCCATTATTTATCAATACAAAACTACATGCAAAGATTTCTCATACCAGATTGTTCCGATAAAAATGATTTTAAACCTGAAGAGGTGGCATTGGCAGCCCTAAATATCTATTTCTATGTTCATTCTCTATGGCCGCTTAGAACAAACGCCAACGGGTTACTTATTTAGAATATGTTAAACATTAGGAAAGTATATAAACAAATAAGTTGTTATTAGTTTGGGTCACGTTGTTTCAGATTCTAGACATGTAAAAAGGTCGTGTAACTTGTACCGAAATAGAACAGTAGTCAAATTGAACCTTTGTTTATTTAATTTTAACATTGAACTCTACCGTACGAATCATACTATGTTACTAATAAATGCAAAAGTTTGGATGGATGTTTTTGTATGTAATCTCCAAAACGGCTTAACAGATCTCGTTAAAACTTGGTACAGTTATAGAATATAGTTTGGAAGAAAACATAGGTTACTTGCTAAGTTTTTTTTAATTCCGCGCTTACGAAAACGCGAGCAAAAACCCGAGTGTTTTTATAAAATAATACTATGACAAAAAACATGCCACGAGAACGCAAAATGTGTCTAATTTATTCTAGATAAATAATTCTGGACTCACGCTTTAAACATAGATTTACGGTTTTAAAACATAACATTACTTTCATGTAGTCATAAAAATAATTGATTGATTTGACAACCCATTATTATTTCAGTACACAACAAGTGTACTTCCCAATAAATTACGGTGGTACAGTCCACGTTCGCTTCGGTTGGACGCTTGCACTCGAGTCGAGACATCAGCACATTTAATGAGATTGCATTAAAAGAGACTGTCAGATAAAATTATTCGCTGTTTTACCAGATGAATGCGGTGATGGAGCCCCATAGTGTTCCCCTTCTTCCATTTTCTCTTAAATGATGGGATAGGAGAACTTAATTTAACTCGGAATCCTTCAATCTGTGCTTCGATAAATAAGTACAACTATAGCTTGAAAGAAAACTTATGAAATTTGAAACGGATTTATTTTATAACTAATCCTAATACTTTAGGAGAAATTGGAATGTCTATTAACTACTTAGTTTAGACAAGTAAAAGTAGTTTGAAAAGAACAACATGACATGACATACGAATAGGATCTTGGGAAAATTTTTGACGTTTTCATTTGACAGGTAAACTGGTGAGCTGTCATAGTTTAGTTTAACTTATGTCCACCGGGGCAAATACTCTTGTTTGTCATATACATCTCGGGTTTGATGTCTGTATCAATGAAATAAAAAGCCAGCGTTTTTTGCTACTAACTTTAAAAGCGATTGATTTAAAAGTCAAACAATACGAGGGACAATAAACTATGACATAGCTGCGGCAGATAAATCGACCCCTCCGCAACTTAATATTTATAACATGTCAATATTATTTAAAGCGAAGCAACAAACCTGTGGAATTATAACGGATACTGAATACATCAATGACCTTTTACATTAGGTTCATTGATATCACGCAGGTGACAAATTGAATTAAATATGACTTTTTTATCTTACGTCTACCGGTCATTTTATGGATTTTTTTTTATGGAAAACAAAGACATACAAAATCAACATGTGATTATAGTTTAGATGCAGTGGCGACCTATATAGCTGTTGACAAAGAATATCAGCGTGTAGACAGCCACAACAGCATGCTGCGTTGTATGGTCATCATCATTGACCACTATATGTGGATATGCTATAAGACGTTGTATTTGGTGCTTATTCGATATTCCCCATCTTAGAGCTAATTGTCTTTGTTCGTGACAGTGTTGAGAATTAGAACTAATTATAGAGATATAATTAACTGTTATTAACGTCTACAGGCGCATTTAAGTTGGAACGATACGTTAGGTATCATTTTACATATCCATTTATACAGAGCAATGGCCAGAATCTACGTTGTGCCCATTCTTGTAACCGCGCGAAAAACCGATTGTACCTGGACCAAAGAGTAACGTGAAAGACAAGCATTGCAGACGTAGCTAATTGAAACGAATGTTTTTGCGCTGTAAAGGCCCCTGCACAGTACAGACTTTTAATATGCTGATAGTTTAGTCCCTTAATCACTATGAACAAGATAACCCGACCCGATCAACCTATTATCCGATTAAATGTCTATAGTGTGCGAGGGCTCTATGCCTAACAAACTAAATCCACGATGAGTTTGATGTTGCTTTAGTTCCGGTACGATTTTGTGGCACAATGACACAGGGCTAAAACCCGCCGGCATTCGCCACAGTCAGACGTCTACCAAATCTGCATCTGACGTCGCATCGTGCATATGATTTTGCATATTTTACATCCTTTGTTAGATCATAACACATATTACGATATTTCTTAACACGCCTTGTTTTAGGTAAATATTGCTGCAGTAAGTGGAAATAAATAAAAGTGCACACAATGGTACAATGTTTACACGACTACGGAAACATTAAATTTCATCATGAACGAACAAAGGAATCGGCGCGCGATGCAAGGCTAAATAAATTTCAATTTATCACAGTATTTATACACCGCCGACGCGTTCTCCTTAGAGTGGCAGACAAAGTGACTTCTATATTAATATTTGGGATAAAAACAAAAGATAAACTAACAAACAGCAGCCAATGAATAATTTTCCCCTCTATCGTGACATGTAGCAACAAGACTTAATACGTTCAAAGCGTTATGTGAAGTATTTTCCCATTTTTTGAGCTCTGGCTCATACGGTAGCTGTCATTGTCGTCCCCTGGAGCTGTGATTGATAAGCTACGTTCCCATACACGAACAAAAGAGATTACTATATTCCTGATATCCGTAGTTTCAGTTTAGTTGATACACTGAACGTGTTAATGAATAAAAATTAAGAAAGAAAGAAATGTAATTCTTGTCACGATCGTGGCGGGGATGAAGTGATGCAGAGTTAAAAATGTTATAGACAAACAAAATCTACCTTCTGACTAATCTGTGAATGTGTATGCAGATCGAAATTTTATATCTAAAAGCCCAATTTTTTAATAATATAATCGCTAGCTACATTTGTAGATGAAATTATTAATGTCTATCAAAAAATGTAATAAATCATTGTCCCAGACACAACAACGTAGATAAGGAAGCTATCGTCGCTACGACTAGGGTTACACCTAGGTAAGCGTTTAACATTGTTGCGCTTAGTAAAAGCGTGCATACTTTGCTATGATTAATAATTGCTTGTAAAACAACTTGCTATTGTTTGTTTATCATATTTATTACACGTATTTTTGCAACTTGATTCCTTATATTAATACTTCGAATTGCTTTATAGATAATCTATATTAATATTATAAAGAGGGAAGATTTGTATTTTTGTATGTATTGAAATAACTAAAAATCTCTACTGGGCCAATTTCAAAAATTCTTTCACCATTAGAAAGTTACGTTATCGCTGAGCAACAGGCTGCTTTTAAATTTCACGTGGACGAAGCCGTGAGCAACAGCTACACGTGTAAGTAAAAAAGTTGCTTAACTGAAAAACCGTAGATTTCCACTGCCGTCCAAAATATAGTTTTCGTTTTTCTCTCTCTCTTTTCTCTGTAATAGTTAAAGGAGGCTGAAAACGAGTGACAAGCTGGAGGCCGCATCAACTGAGCTTTCTCCTTTTGGCCGAGAACTTTTTTTTTTGTTTTCAGTTTTTTTAATAAGTTCCGTTTTTGTTTTGTTGTTGTTTTTGTTTTTGTATTTTTCTGGGCAATATCAATAAATGGTTTTTTATTTATTTTATTATTATTTAAATGGGGTGTTACTGTATACCATACATCGACAGTTACAAGAAATGAGTTTCGTTACCGTTACCAAATCCGTGAAAAACATATTTTCATTCCGCTTATTCTCAAAGTAAAACATTGATAACAATACGTATCCGAGGTGTATTTGGCAGTGGAAACGCGCTGTAAAATCGTTCTGCGTAGTCAAGTGGACTATACAGTCGTACGCACAACGGGTTCAAGTAGAACTTGAAATAGACTTAATAATAAAACCCATCAATCTTACATTAGGGTCAATATGAAATTGGACAGATGCCAACATTGTCAATATGTAACCACCAAACATTTAACCTGTCTATTTAACAAAAATCTTTAGCAATACGTAAAATAATTTCATAATTTAATAAATAATATAAGACAGTTTTTTGGTCAAAGTTTTACAATTATATGATTTTTCCTGTAAAATGAAACTGAGACAATCTATAATACCTTTGGGCGCGTGTAATTATAATACATTAGCTTTCGCCCGCGACTCCGTCCGCGTGGAATTAAAAAAAAACAAAAGCGAGTAGCATACATGATCTTCCAGACTATCCTCTACATCTACATCAAATTTAATCGAAATCCGTCCGGCCGTTACAAACTCTAACAAACATCCATCCATCCATCTATACTTTCGCATCTATAATATTAGTATGATTTGTATAAATATAATTGAAATAAACTATGCTATTATTGCAAAGAATTACATTAAGAAGTTTTATTTACATTAGTTTCAGATGGTTTAATCTTTAGACAAACGAAAGTTAATTTAAACCTAACAGATCTATGTGTAAAAGCGTTTCAATTATTACATAAAACTATGTCGAGAGAAATACTTAAAATAACCGGCCCGACAGTAAGATTACAAACAGAATCATAATTCGGCCTACATAGTGATTATGTTCTAAATTTCGCGCAACTTAGTTTATCACACGGACATATATCGCAGTGAACATTAAACTCGCGTACGAGTTGATACACACTAAAGCAACCTCACGCTACGTCCAGGACGATTACTTAATGCTGTGTAACAAGCGCGTAGAGCCTCCGCTGCAGTGCGGCCACAGCCGAGCAAACGTGCCCTACTGACACCGAACGAAATCAAAAAGCGACGCCGCCCGGTACACCATACGCATACAAAATTACAAAACGGCCTCAGCCATTGACTACAGTGCAAACTCTCATTCACCGTTTGTTACTTCATCGTATATTAGCTTATCATTTCATTTGGAACCGCGCACCGCTGCTGCTACGTCTATTCCACGAAAAAAACCTAAAAAAAACCCTGTTTCACACAGCTCATTCCATCGTAGGATAGCGCGAAACGAAGCGACGTTGCCGCACCGTGCAACCGAGCGTACGAGCAGGTAGCCTGTAGCCTCTACAATGCATACGCACAACAATGTAAATGTAATTATTATACAACCACTTGTCTCTTTTTTCAGACACACTTTTAAACGTTTCCCCAGCGCCTCATGTCCCCCATCTTAATTACAATAAGAAAAATTACAATGTTTAAATATCATAGACTGGTTAGACTCTGTTAAGGTAAAATCCAACTTGAATCTCTTGTGACTAATATAATACAATTACTACTTATCATTTGACTTATATCCGCTATTATGAAAATAGCATAAATTAATTGTCGACATATATTAAAAACATGTTAATTATAGCTTCAAAAGAATTAATGCCAATGACATACCGCTAGTAGGATTCACATAGGAAATTTTCAGCTCCATCTCAATGTTTTCAGTTGATTTTGTCTCCACACAAGTTATCTCATATTCTGGAACTTCCATGGCGATTTCGTTCTTCGCCTGGCTACTGGAGGCAACCAGACCCTGCGCGACACTCATTTTCGGAGAATCTTCGTGCATTATTTACGGAAGGTCAGACGGAATTGCTAAATTATTTAGCTCGAAAAATTATAAATTTTCATTTAACGCGCAAAATTCATGATTAAGTCTTAAATATTTTGTGATAATATGTACAATACCTTAAAAAACACAAAATGTAGGTCTCTAGGCCACTCCACTTACACTGATATTCAGACATAACTCGGGTTCAGTGGAACTACTGTACTCATGACTGACATTGAAATAAGTCGGTAAAGGGCAACGAGAAATTAACCCAATTCGAGAAAAGTGTGTCATGGCCTAATTTAAAAAAAAATAAAAATAAAATATGAATAATCATATTTTTAATGCATTCGCGTTTTTTACTAATATATATTTTAGGAAGATAGTGGAAAAAAAAACTATAAAGTACTATTATCGTCTTTATTCCGAAACATTCAACAGAACCTTAAAAATTCATGTAAATGATGCAAAATGACTACATTTGCTCATGAATACGCTGTGTTGTGTAATAAATGACCGTTTCTGTTGCACAATCCTTTCACAAGGGCTTCAAATGTAGGTCAATCTGTATGAGTATTATTGCAAAGTAGTTTGATTACTATTTTTAAATTAAGCCGTTGAAACTATATTATGAAAATAAAGTAACTGTTGAATCTGTATTGCAAATTAAATATTTTTAGGAATATTTAAGAAAAAAAATCTTAATATTTTAATTTTGACGCGGGCTAAATATATCCGGTGATTCTACCGACATCTAGTGTAAATAGACATAAACATAACCAATCAACGTCTATTTAACAAAGCGTTACTAGATGGCAGTGCGATCTTTCAACAATTTTTAGAGTTTAAATAATTTAAAAAAGTATGAAACAAGCACTATTAAACAATTACTTTCTGTACCTTTTGAGAAACGTAATTTTCGTTAATGAAATATTAATACATTTTTCTTTGTAGAATTTGAAAATACCTAAGATTTAGAATATAAAGTGTCAAAATTGTAAAAATTATGCACTGTCACCATCTGTCAATTTTGACTTTTGGAATAGACTATATCTATTAGAAGATCTTGAAAGATTTAGCACAGAGTAACTAATACTTTATGCGTATACGGTCAGTTTATGTTACAAAATGTCGGCAAGTAAAGTAAAAATAATCCAGGGTTTAATTATAATAATATATATTACCACCTTTCCATTCAAACTCTTTGAAAAAAAGACAATACGTGGCAATACAAGTGTGTCGGTAAAATAAACCCGAGATAAGTTTTGTGTTTAACACAATTCACTTGGTAAGTCTTAAGATTTACAACAAACGCAGGTTAAATGTATAATACCGATGAACGTTGTGTTTTGAGAATATAATTTAAATTATGTCATTTAAAAAATTACAAATAACTTTAATAATAAACAAATAAATTTGCCCATTAATGCTAGACGTAAATAAAAATTGATAAATCTAAGCTTAAATCGGTAATATTAAGTAATGCCAAAGTTCGTGTTTTGCAGTTACATAAGCATTACATCATTGAAATAATGCACTTCATAAAATGATGTACAAGTATTGTCAACAACACTGAACGTTGAACAATAAAGAGTCAATAAACGACCTTGCCAATGTAAACAAAGTATCGTGTGTCCATCAGTAATATTGCACTTGTCCAACAATTTACTGGAATAATAATTATTGTTGGACTTGCACATTCTGCATATTTTATGACGCCGCCGCGAAAAAAAAAATTGTTTACGTTTCCCATGTGATTACCACATCTGTTCCAAGTAAACGACCAAAACCTTACCTGGCATTGAGCGTCGCCAGGAGGTGTAAAGGGTGCAGTTACCCACATAAAGAATCTAAAACTGTAAAATAGATAAAACTACTACGAATAAATTGTTTAAACTATCGTGAGACATTATCTTAAGCGAAAATTAAAAACGGCTCAACTCACGCTTTATCCTCCGGTGACGGCACCGACTAGTTTAAATTGTAACAACAATAGCAACACTTGAATATTTTTGAGCCCGTCGAAGTCGCCGTCGCCGAAGCACGAAGCGGCCACATCGGACCCCGCGCCCCCCGCCCCTTTGAGCCGCGCCCTCCGCGCCCTGGCCCGCAGTGCGAGGCGCGACGCGACCGCGAACAAAGATAATTAATTCTCGCCCTGAAGATGGACCCCCGAAGGGTCCGAAACTAGTCGGTGCCGTAACCAGAGGATAAAGCGTGAGTTGAGCCGTTTTTAATTTTCGCTTACTTCGAATAAGACCATATTAATGGTAGCTTACCCTCCAAGACCAAGTCTAGATCATTGGCTGGCGGCCCCCATGTTACTTAGCTTAGCACAGAGTTATCACGATCGGCTAAAAAAGCGTCGTAAAGAATGGATTCCGAGCGATACTTTTCTTTAACGAAGGAATGCTTAAAGAGTAATATTAGTAACTAGCTGTTGCTCGCGACTTCGCCCGCGTGACATTAAAAAATATAGCCTATGTTACTCACGGATAAATTGCCTTTCTGACGGTGAAAGAATTTTTAAAATCGGCCCAGTAGTTTTTGAGTTATTTCAATAAATACAAAAATACAAATCTTTCCTCTTTATAATGTTAGTATAGATTGCATTCGGGAATGCTCTAAAATATCATATAACGTAACACTTTCCTATGTAAAGAAAGTTTTGGTTAATATTTTTTATGTTTGCGTTATATCCATTGAATAAAGTGCCATAAGTTCGCTCAAACTTTCTCCTCTTCGTACAAGAGGTATACTTAGTTAAACAAAATGATCAGTCCCATATCTGACTCTGAGTATTTACAAGTGGGATCGGCTATGGTTCATCAGCAGTTAGGCGGAAGTAGGTAAAAGGTTAGGGCTCCTAGGCTAGGCTGGTAATTAACCATCATCATCTCCTTCTTATCCTACTCCCGTAGGGTCGGCGCACCTGGTTTTCTCCCTCCAAATAACTCTGTCATCCGTTATCTCAGTCATCACTCCCTTCTTGATCATGTCACCTTTCACGTAATCCATCCATCTCTTTCTAGGTCTACATCTACCGATGTACCCCTCCACATTCATAACTATCGTGCTTCTTGTTACATGCGATTCATCCCTTCTCATAACATGCCCATACCATGCTAACCTTTTACTGCTTATTTTCTCAACCACTGGGGCTACTCTCAAACTTCCTCCAATATACTCATTTCGTATCTTATCCAATCGTGTTACCCCACACATCCATCTTAACATTCGCATTTCTACCACATGTATTCTCCTTTCATCCGTCTCTTTTACTGCCCAACATTCAGATCCATACATCATGGCAGGTCTTACGACGGTCTTGTAAATTTTCCCCTTTATTTTATGGGGAATATGCGGTAATTAACCATAATTAATTTAAAAAATCAAAAAGCATGAATTAACGTAAATTAATACAAACTGAATAATTCTACATTTGTATAATTAAATGTTAGGTTAATGTAGGTACTCTAGAATAAATCAGTCGATACGCCACTCGTCTATCTCTTCACACCTCTCCCACGTTATAAACAATAATCTGTAAACTGGTGTAAGCCACATTAATGCCTCTTATGGTCATACACTTACTAATAAAAATAATTAATAACCGCGAAATCACTATTCAGTTTGCCATCGGTTTTTATTCCATAAGAGAACAGACGCCTTTGCTTTGACGAATCGGTTTGCCTGAATAAATTGTTGTTTTCGTTATTTGGTTGTTGATTAAATGCATATGTTATGTTGTATTCAATCACAATGAAACCACATGAATTAAAATTAAATTGGATTAACAAGTTCGTTAAAATGAATAAGTTCCTTTTATCCAACTTTGCTATTCAATTGGACAAGTCGCCCACTAACAAATACTGCAAAGAAAGAGTTAAACTCACTCTAAATTTGTTTTCAATTCCTACTAGTACACATCCAGCGAATTCTTCAATCGCTAAAAATGTAGGTAACATACTGTTTTATCCACTGAGTTTTGAATAACATCGTTTAACTAACTTGTTGCAGACGGACGACACTAGATGTCACTTTTCAATATACTAAAAATATATTTATTCTAGCTATTCCCTTGCGGCTTCATCCGGGTGAAATTATAAAAAAAATATTCCATTGTTTACCTACTTTTGTCAAATTATCAATTGCAAATGTCAAAATGACATGACATGTTGACATACCATGGCAATCTTGCTTCCTTGATGTTGGCAGCAACTTATGATCTCTTTCCCACATTAGGGTTTTTATCCAAAATATTTACCCCCTAAGTTTAATGGCGTGAAAATATATAGCCTAAAGCGTGACGTAAGTGTAGGGCTTTTTATTAAAAAATGAAATTATTCAAAAATATGCTGTAATTGTTGACATCTTAGGCAACAAAGTGTGTGTTTACGCTTTATTATATTAGTATAGATATAGATAGATCAAAGAAATTGTTATAGGTAAATATTAATTATTTTTTTCAAGGCAGGACCAATACAATGCATCGTTGTGGTTGTCATTAAGTACCTTAGA
The DNA here is from genome assembly GCA_003118335.3 of Papilio memnon. Lineage (NCBI taxonomy): Eukaryota > Metazoa > Arthropoda > Insecta > Lepidoptera > Papilionidae > Papilio > Papilio memnon. The sequence continues at coordinate 851,007 of LD688996.1, forward strand.
ACTTAGAACAAAGGGCTAGCACAAAGCAATGCCAGTTTTGGTTTAAATGACTTTAGACTTTAGCCTTATTTTGGCCGATTTGACTGATATGGTTATGAATAAAGGGTTAGTTGTTCACGGTTATAAAAAAACTGCATAACGATGAAGTGCGGCGTCTTCAATAGTTATTGAAAGTGATTTTTGACCGACTTCCCAAAAGAAGAAGGTACTCAATTCGTCTGCATGTTTTTTTATAACGATAATGATATTGTTTTAAATAAAATTAATTAGGTCTAAGTACCATGATAATAGGTAAGCGATAAATAGATAATGGACAAGTCTAGAAAGATAACCTTTACGTAAAATATATACTTGTTTTTTTTTATAAGATAAGGTGGCAATCGAGAGAGCGACCATCTGATTTCGTCAATAAAGCGAAGCAACCGATGTCGACAGACAGATTAAGTCAGCACAAACATTTCGATACATGCAATAACTGTTAATTATGCCCGTTTATATATCTTTAAAACTTTCTTAATGTATTAAAATAGTTTAGTGCATCTGAAATTACAAGTTTTAGAATTATTATGAACCACTTACTTCTAAATTGCGTCACCCGCAATAGAATATCACAATGTAGTGACGATGTACAAAGTCCTGTGGGAACGAGAGGGACTCATTGAATCAAGTGGTCGCCTGACAGATTGTCACGTAGAGATTACAGTCAAAGAATTAAATTCCCTACCCACTTTAGATCAAACGTGAAGCAAACACATTGTTATAAGTTTTCGATTTAATTTTTACAGATGTTTCGGCATTAGATTATTATGGGCGACACACTGGCAGCTACTTGGCTGATGCGTGTGTATTGTATAGCTCAGAGATTTATCTAGTCTATTTTTAAAAGCGTTGATGCTCACTATTTAAATATGGCCATTCTATAGTTAAATAACACTTTATACCTACCACTGCGTTTTTTTAATCTTCATGTTATAGATGAATATTTTTCTAAAAAATACGAATGAAACATAGTAATAAATTCCTTTTATAAAAAAATAGCTGTTCCCTTGCGGCTTCATCCGCGTGCAATTATAAAAACTTTATTTGTTTACATTTGTCAAATTATCAATTTCAAATGTCAAAATGACATAAACCATGAAATCTTGCTTCCTTGATGTTGGCAGCAACTTATGGTCTCTTTCCCACATTAGGGTTTTTATCTAAAATATTTACCCCCTATGTTTAAAGGCGTGAAAATATATAGCCTAAAGCGTGACGTAATTGTAGGACTTTTTATTAAAAAAGAATAATTCAAAAATATGCTGTGATTGCTGATATCTTAGGCAACAAAGAAGTGTGTTTACGCTTTATTATATTAGTATAGAAGTATAGATAAAAAAATCTTACTTAAGGGCAACATTTTTCTATCATATATTAACCGCACAGTCCACCAATCCTTTTGGCTCTTTTGAGTACTATAAGCTATTGAAATTTTAACAGATGGTGTATGGTTGTAGGCTCGTGGGCCGTCTCTTGGGATCATCTAACTTTGGTTATTGACAATATTACTACAATTTCAAAATAAAACGATTCAATTTCAAAGTATTTATTACAGAAACGATACCATACATAGCATAATAATCCAATAATAATACAACAATAAAATACAGAAAATTTTATAAGTTTCATTATCCTCTAGCGACTTTATTCCATTTTTATCAGTACATTATAAGAAAAATGAACTAAAAAACAATGGTTACGGTACATAAAATTGTATACTGCAGGAAAAATTATCATGATAACATTAACATAAAATTCTAATTTCTATTCATATATTGTTGAAATAAAATAATCATTATGTGCATAAAATAAATAAAATGTTTCGATTACTTAGATTCGAATAAAGTGTAACTTCCGTTTGCTTTATCTACTAATTTCTTTGCATTCATGACATCATTTAATTCAGATGGCTCCGATGTCCGAAGGAAGCTCAGGTTCCATGTTTCAGGGACAGATTATATATAAAAAAAAGTCATATTAGGACGAAGACAAAGAGAACGGATATCACATACTAAAATATTTTAAAACAACTTTTTATTCAGACATGTATAAAATAATTTTAGCATTCATCTACATGATTATTGTATGCCAACTGTTATAACTAGAGCCGATACTGAGAGATGGTTTAATGCGGTTTGTTAGTCATTAAATTGCGCAAAAATCATATCAGATCTTACAAAGTAGCGTTGTCTCAAAGCTGACATGGCTCAGTTGTAAATAAGAAAATACCCTGACCTATTAAACATATAAGGGAAGCATCGCACTAACACTAGGATACTGGATTTGCATATTTTAAACTAAACCATTTTACCATAGACTATTTCGTACAAAATAGTTCGCTAGATTCAGTGAAATTGTTAATATGGGACCCTTGTTTAGTGAAATGAACGGGGAAGAGTGCAGATAAACACTAAATGGCAGTTGCAGCTATAAGGCCTGTTTGTGAATTATAAAAATGATCTAATGGTCTATGACGAACAATTCTTTTAAATACTTATAAGAGAAACGCGTTCAGTGGAATGCCACTAACTGCTGCAAATAGCTCACATTTCCATGTCGATGATGACCTGCCACCCGTTTATAACATACGAGGAATAACTACCATAGGAAATAGTATAAGAGGTATTTACTCGAAGTTATTGTTCCAATATACGGTAAAAGGTAAGTGCATACGCGAAGCCTACGTGACTCGTGCATCGCAAATTAAAATTGAAAAGTTAACTGAACAATAACGATATTTTTTTTTATAATTAAAAAATAAATTTAACAATGTTGTACCTGGCACAACAACACATGCAAATTGTCCGAATAATTTAAAAATCATTAAAAACGTCTAAAAAACCTAATTAACATTAAAATTATATATATTATTAAAATAGAATTCATGCAGTTCAAATACAAAATGGTTAATTGGATAAATTTAAAATAGGATTTTCCACAAGTACATTGAACACGTATCAACGTATGTCCAAAAAGAGGCCATCGGATAAAAAAGTTGCATTACGTACTACGATATACCACGACGAATATACTCAAAAAATTGCCCCTCACTTAGACACCTAAACATTTTGAAAATAATCACATCTAAAGTTAATAATCTTAGAATTTAAGTTCATTTGATAAAAGCACTTATTGACAAAAATATTAAATCGAATTTAGAATTTAGAAGTTATTGCAAAATGCGCCGTGTACCAAACGGTAGCAGCACAATATTCGAAACATAGCAAAATACCTTAATCCAATTTAAATATGTCTTAGTGATTACGATACTTAGAAGATCACAAGATCTTTACAAATATACCAACTAATCTAGAACTATTAAGTAAATTTTTGTACCGTTAAATGAAATCGAATTAAAACAAGAAAGTTATCGAAGCTAGACTACAAGACACACAAATTAGCGGACAACAGTCCCATAACATACTAGCTTTAGCGTCGGAGACCCTCTTGCAGAAAGGATTTATAAATAGATATACGGCCATTGAAGATAAGTTACAAATGTTAGGATTACAAACTATCTACGTTTGTGTCGGTTGAGAGATGAACGAACACAAATACGGCATTGCTTTCGAACAGAACAGTTACGCAATTCAAGCATTATTAAATGAATAAGCTGCCTTGTGCGAGAGGGTTACCTTTGGGAGTGATATAGCGTTTGGTGAGTTTTGCGTCGGGTTACCGAAGTTTACTGATCGTTCACATGACGAACTTGCCGATGATGATGCCTATGAACGCCATGCCGATGGCGATGGCGATCCAAGGGATCAAGGTAGCCTGGGCGTTCTTGTCGGGAGTATACGAATGCCGGCGAGCACGGCCTTCGCCCACTTTCTGGTGCAGACGCAGTAACTCCTCCTGGAATTAAAAAGAAACAATTACATTAATCACCAGATATTTTGTTATATTTATATAGTTAAAGGTCAAAAGGACTCATTCCTTTCATGGACATGAAAAGTTTTGTCGTTAAATTTAAAAAATCGCATTTTTTTAAATATCTGAAACGATTCAACTACATTCGGCTCAGCGAGGGATGTGGCAACAAACGGAAAATCAGAAATAATATGTATAACTGATAGTTTCCACTGCCGAAACAAGTATACAAACAATTTCGTCATCCCTTTCATTATCTTTAAGAAAAAACAAACAATATATTTACGGTTTCGGCATCAAAAACTAATCATAGTATTTTTTAAAAACTTGAAAGGTAAGTTTTAAAATTACTACGCCAGCCTCAAAGTTTACAAATATTTATCAATTCGCTAGTGATAAAAACCAATATATTCTATACAAGTCTATAGATTCAGATGGAATATGCTGAATATTATACAAGCACAACAAGAGACTGAAAATCCTGTTTCATCGTGTCTATCAGAGAATCACTTGAGAATAAGGTCAGTGATTGTAAAGTGTTCACTGCTAATGAAGAGAGGGCGTACCGGGAGGGGGCTGAGGATAGTCACATGCAATGCAACCTATAAATCAAGACATCGTGTTTCCAAAATAGAAGACGAATTAATAAAATCTTAATCAAGTATAGTTACAATGTTTGTTTTTTACAATTCTGAACTAGTCATAAAGTTTGAATTATATTTTCATTGTGACTGAACCAAAAACATTTAAGAAATATATAGACCAGACATAGTGAACGACATTTTCCATCGGTAACTTCTTTGACAGGTACTATGTTAGTTTAGTACGCCACCCATGTCCATGTATGGACATATAATAAAATTTTAATAAGCTTCAATCTTTTATGAAATATATTCATTTAAATATGATTTAGTGACACCTATTGGCAATTCATTTAAATGCAATTAATTATATCGACATGGTTTTGAAGATCTATTAATAGATAACGTTAGTGAGGATGATGTGAAAAATGTCTCAAGTGAAGTGTCAACTATGCTTCCTCTATATATTTTTGAATCTCATTGGACTGAAACGATTTTGACGAGTGAGAGATGTTTTTACTTTTTTTATAACGTTATAATATGATGCCTATTCTTTGAACACAGTATAATACATGTCTAAAGTCTAACTTCAAGTGTCCTTTATGCATAGCACATTGTTAATTAAATTCGCTCCGCAATACTTTATAGACCAAATACAAAATCGCATTGTTACTATGGATTGATGAATTATAACTGAGGCACAATTCTTGTTTATTAGTGGTACCTAGCTGAATACGTAATTACTCGCAATATTTCACTTTCTAAATCATGGAGCTTTAGTATAACATTTTGTATAGCTTTAAGAGCTTGCAGCTTTATTATTTTCGAAATATTGTGATATTCAAACTTCAAGTTTAACGGCCTTGTTGAAATCACAGCATCTTTATAATCCTAACAAATTTATCTAGAATTTAAGATAATTACACTTTCTTAAATACTGAAGATAATTAAAAACTCAATTTCTGTCAAAAAGTGTTCATTCGCTAAAAACGCAAGCATAGTTTATGTAGGTTCTTCTACGCGCTGAGACCTTCAAGATCATAGAGAAACCATAAAAATATAATGATTTCTGAAAATTTAATACAATACCAAAAGCAGGGTAATGGTGATACTATAGAAACGAAAGTAATAGGGCCGCCATACACGAACCGTAGTCCGAACCGAAAAAGTAGGCAACAACATTGAAACCGTCTGTACGGCGACCCTTATCAAATGAAGGGTATCTACTACTAAAGGCTACTCTACTAAACATGGGTAGGCAATTTTAGATTCTGTTAATGTGAAAAAAAAACTGCATTTATTTGACCATTCACACTGGCCAATGGCAAAGAGAACATCAATTGTGTAAATTATGAACAATATTTAGCGTTTTAGATGTGAACCTAAATAATAAATGAGCGCTAATTGCATTGTGTTTTATATGCAAACATTAAGATTTACAGTTGCGTCTATTTGACAAAATAACGAGTCCTCAAAACGCCAAGCGCAAAAAGGTTAACTTGTTAACCCTTTGCTCATGTGCAAAATTAGGTCACAATGCGGTTGTGTAGTAGCACTCAAAGCAACAAAAGATGTGAATAAATGTGACATATGCAAAAAATATTTCAACGACAAGCATAACTATGTACCACTTCCTAACAAATACAGCAAAGGCTACGGTTACATAACTCTAAAACATATTTAAAATATCACATCAATACATTTGCTAAATGACATTAATAATTTTACTGGTAAGCGTAAAAAAGCGTCAGAAATGGAAGTGAACGAATGCACTTACTTTCAGTTGTAAATTCTCCTGTCTCAGTTTGCTTTCCTCCTCTCTCAGAAGAAGTACTTCCGAAGTCGCCTTTTGCAAATCGTTTTCCAAGTTATCGTGCTTAAACACAGTAAATGTCTGAAATTACAAATCATAACTAAAATGGAAAAAGCTACACTTATAAAATATTTCTTACACATCGACATATGCAAATAAAGAGTAATAATGCTTTAACAGAAATTATTTATAAATTATAATTAATATTTACGTTTATATCATACCATAATTTTATATGCAATACGTACGCGTACGATGATAAGGTGAAAATCTGGACAAACAGTAAGAAGTCGGGTGGTAGCTAATTCATATATTCTACCTATCCCAGGAAGCAGAGCCCCAATCATTATTCATACAACTGATATTATTCATAAAGTGTTGTTTTATTTTATTTACAAATCTAGGTCAATTTGTATGTTATTGCGAAAAATGTACTAAACGTCCTAAATGTAGAAACAAGTAATATCAACAAATTAGAGGAAATTCCTACTTAGATCAACAAAAGATAATTTTAGTTAATATATAAGAACAACTATGCTTATTGCCTCCTTGTGAAACATAGGTGGCGCTGAAAGCTCCGAGATTTTTCCATGCCTTTTATTCCAGCAGATTCACGGGAGACAATTACGTCACTTGTTTTCGTGTTTAAAACGCTTTCAATATTTATTTATTCATTGTTTACCTTCGTATTAAGTTCGTATTTTAATGCAATACATTTACAGGTACTGTGATACTGGGATTGGTTAACACTTAATATACCATCCAAACGGTTATTATTCGTCGGGAGTACTTGGAATATGATCAATCTCAAAATCATTATCACAAACAACAACAAGACCAAAAAGTTCAGTTCAGTAAAAAATTGTAGAATACTTTGAATGAATTTTATACACCCATTTGACGTAAAGGAGTCATTTTCTCACGCCACTTGTTTCTACTTACATAAAGACTAAATGCACAGAAATTTAACAAAAACTTTAGATTGCAATACATAACTAAATGTTAATCAGATTATCAAATTACAATCATAAACCTAAGGAATATTAGATATGAAATGACGAGACCCTTTAATAATGAAACATGCTTAGAACCGTAGTCAATGCGTTGAACGCAATACTTATGGTAGTAGTAAATATCCACTGTAATTTCTTCTCTATTCCAATATTACCATCTCTTTTATTTTCCATGACAAAAAGAGATAACGATTATGTTAGCATGCAGGTGTCATTACAGTTGATAGTCAGGGTATAAGGATGAGATGTATTTAGTAACACATTAGTACAACTAAAAAAAAAAGAACTTCAGTTGAAGTGCGGAAGTGGTAACTATCCTCAGACGCGAGGAAAACGCCCTGAAGAAAAATGTTTCAGTTTTTACGTCTTTCTTTAATTTTTTTTCATATTACAAGGTGACAAACGAGCATGCTGCCACCCGAATTCGCAGAGAAAGCGAAGCGATCCTTACCCTTAATCAACGGAGAAGGAGACACACATAAATAGGATATTTCCTCTTCCTATAAATCCTCCTCCATCGTCAAATCCACTTTCCCTTCCTATCCTCCCCGTATAAGAAAATGGTGGGAATACAAAAGGAACTAATATTAAGCCTGTATTAGTAAAATATATTTTTTAGTTTTTATTTTTTACTTCTACCACTACTCTCGGGTTAATTAGGTACCTAGGACCATCAAGATTTGGGTAATAAATTTTAGATCGATTCATAGGAAAATTATTACAGTACAAATAATTCGCTACACTATCCTAGCTCCATTCGTATGAGATTTAAATACCTTATTCGTGCCAAGAGACGTATTTAAGTCATCTTCTTCAGTTTTTTGAGGAACGCTAAGGAAGTTTTGTTCGACAGCAACCTGCAAGACAATAACACGCTGTGCTATTCTCAAGCCTTGGCCGACCAGGTCACGCTCCAAGATTCGCATAGATACTTTTAAAATCTCTAGAACTCAATTTCGATGAAAACAAGAGACATAGGACAATATAATTACTGTGAGCTTTATCAATGTTGAACATTCGTTATACCGTTCAACTTATTTTCATGTTTAGGAGTGACGAGGCTCGAGAATTGCAAAAAATACATTGCTAGAACTTTCTACATTAGCTTTGTTACAATGATTCAGTAACGATATGTTAGTTTATATCTGAATTGTGAACAGATTGAACGAATGGCGCCGTTTATTGGTTATTATCTTACTGGTATGGTACCTACTTACAATGACCAATGCATTTAGTCAATACGTCAGATGTGGGGGAGGCATTACCGAACGCTACAAAACTGGCTCGGTTCGAATTGATCCAATAACGAATGGCTAATCTTATCTGCAAAAACAACTTTATTGCTCACATGTGTAATTTATCAAATTGATATTGGTCAGTTGATTCATCGTGTTTTGGAAAAATCGTTATAAAATCAAAATTCAAAACTTTGTATCTTTGTATCTCCTAGTCACCTAAAACATACTACACTTAACTTAGTATTAATTATCTATGAGATGTACAAAACACTATACTGCCATAGTCATATTAAAAATGAAGACATTTTTTTTGTACAACGCTAATCAGAGTTCCTTCATTATAATGAACTAGCTTTCGCCCGCGACTCCGTACGCGTGGAATTAAAAAAAAAAAGTAAGTAGTCTATATGTTCTTCCAGACTATGCTCTAAATCTATGCAAAATTTCATCAAGATCTGATTAGCTGTTTAGGCTACAACACTAACAAACATCCATCCATCCAAACTTTCGCATCTATAATAATAGTAAGGTTATAAGATTAGTTGATATTATATTAAATGATTTAAAGGGCTTCTTGATGCTCCAGTTAATGATGATAATGATAAATGCAGTCCATTTACCCTAAGGGAAGAGAGAAGAACGGGCAAAATAAAATTCCAAAAAGCTCACATACATAATGCACTGTATCTAAGTGTTTTGGTTCCATACCTTGTTTTGCTGGTACTAAAACAGTCAAAATATGGAAACCTTTCACACACAAAATTATTACATCAAAGAACTTACCTTTGGAAGCTTAGTGTCTTCAGTAGCCGGTGCTCGCTTTTTGGTTACTTCATTCTGGGCAGCGTTGTCACCAGAATCCTAAGATAAAACGATCTTACTGTCACTTGCATTTATAGAAGACACTTGTTAGAATTTCAATTATTTTGTTCGAATGTAGGTCAATAAAATATTTGCTAAGTGTAATGGATGTGTATGTTTTAATTATATAAAATAAACTTACATTCAAATTAGACACACGCGGAGTTTCAAAGACACATTTCAGCTTATAATCCATGAGCTGATCGGGGCTGATTTCCTTCCACTAAAATTACCGCATAATATTAAAATCACCTCGATAAAGATATTAAAAAAAATTATACATAATATATACAAAAACATACCACTTGATCGATGTTAGTTCTGCCCTCTGGGGCAACGACACTTTGCACCATGAACTTATGTTTATGTTTCTCATTGGGGTCAAGATACACCGGCTGAGGCGTAACTAAAATTTTAAAACAAAATTAAATTTTTGGCTTCTACACCAAAATTAACTTTAAGTAATGTTCTGTACACTACTGCAAAAAGAGTTGTTTCTTGATTATTTACAGTTGCTTCGAAAAACTAAATCTTTGACACAATGACAAAAAATCGGAAACTCACTTGCAATGTCGACTTTAGAGTTGGGCTCCAACACACCCGAGTTGGGTCGCACACAATACTTCTTCGGTGCTGTTGTCTTAATTTTAAACAGCACTGTATCCGAACTGGGATTAGTCAGCCTCATGTGAGTGGTATACCCCTGCTCGAATAGTCCTGAGAAATCAACTAATTCCATCAATAATAACGACCATATCACTCAGCATGAGAACAAATTGTAAACACAATTCTATTATATGTGGCATTGTTTATAATGTCTACGCGGCATTTTACCAATAATTTAGAACGCAAGTAATGAACACGATGAGAAGTTCAAATTGATCACTGAATGTCATATGGACTACTTGCATATTGGTTATAACCATAAGTAGAATCTTTATTACAGAAACCTCAATATTGTGAATTGTTGATAACATTAACAGTTGTCAATTTATTTCCTGGTACTTAGTAATTATTAAGGTTATCTCTTGTCATCGACTCTTCTTCTGAAAGAAGTTATTGAACAATGATGTAATGCACATGCGGAGATTCAGTCTCAATCGCAGTACAAATTAATTAGAACAGCATATTTTTATTAAAATAGTTATTTTATTTTGTAGTATTTTCAAGTATTTTATATAAAGACATAAACATGTTTAACATGCAAATGACTCTACCATCATGAGATAAGATTAAGCCGTTCAATTTTTAAGTTATTTTGCTAAGATCAATATTTAATTTTTGCTAAGAAAATATTTAAAGTTAATAATTACAAGTTGGTCCAATATCCATAATTAAGATTTCTAAACATTAGACTAATGATTTGGTTTATTGCATTTATAAGTTAACTATTGCTCCGAGCCCCTTTAGGGCATTCTGTCAGCTGATGAGTTTCAACATTAATTACCTTCTCTCTCTTTCTATTAATTATTATTTTAAGAACTACTTTACTGTACTAAATTTCAAAAGTTAACTATTAAAGTACCCATTTAATGTATAATATCTGAACCATGTTTATTAAATTATTATTGAATTGCTATCTCCTGATAAAATTATACCTTTCATTTAACTACACATCTTTCATTTTTATAGAAGATGATCTGATATTAACATATGCAGAAGTACCACAAACAAAAAATAACAATATTTGATATTGACTAATTAAAAGTTTGTAATTTAAGATCATTAAGTGATAACATTAATTTGTTTCTACTAATGTTTTAGTGACAAAAACAATTGTGAATTTTTATTAAGGAACTTGCTTTGATACCAGTATTACAACAAATTTTATTGTCATAGTACAAACAAGTCTATAATTACATTTAATAGAATACATGTTGTGAAATAATGATAAGTAACATATTACATTACATCTAATCATAGTTTTGTAGTCATGTAAGAAAAATATTAGCTACCTAAGATAGCTAAAAAGTGTCCACAAGCATGTACTCATTACTATGTTAAAATTAAAATAAATACCATATTGTTATAATGTAAAAAAAGACCACATGTTTTTGTATATTTGGTGGTGTAAATGCATAGCAAGCAAACAATATTATGAAGAAAACTTCCAAGGAATGTGTCAATGTTTGACTACAACCTATGTTTCAAACATGTGAAGTGAGAAAACTGCAGATAGCAAATTCAACATTACTTTCAAACTTTGTCAAAAATGTGTATAATAAATGTGGTATCACACATAGGTTAAGTTTAATTCAATGTTAATTAATTGTATTGTGCAAAGTAATGACAGTCACTATTTTTGAAAGTCATAGAAACCTGATGTAAATTGTGTTGCACAAAAGATAAAACAATTCTAACATTTTCAGAATAACATTTTTATAATTTCGTATCCGCCAGTATTATCGTTTTTAAAATAAGAATGCCCAAAACATGATTGTGTAAACTACATTTCTTTGCATCACATGTTGAGAATGTATCTATTGATTTTTTTTTGTATATTTGCAAGTTATGTTGACTGTTCATTGTTTATTTTTTAGTTGTTAATGAAATAAACCAACCAATTAAATGTAATTCGAAAATATGAACAGAAACTGCCATCCTTTTTCACTTTTCAATTAAATGTTACATGTCGAAAATAACACGATGTGCAAAATATCTAAAATATAACGAACAAAATACATTCGCTCAACAATAATCATAAGAATAATAGTATGACTGATACTGGTGTCCTAGTCTAACATTATAATATACACTCGTAAAGTAGGTATACTCCATTAGTTCATTTTTAGCGACACGATTACCGACAATATGGTTACATTATTTCTATGCATTTGTTGTAAGCCAATGTAAACTATATTATTAAAAAGCATTTAATCAAGGAAATTAATGAAAACCGCACCCTGACAAAATGGATCTGGAAATAGAAACTCCCTTTTGTCAGCAGCTAACACGGCCTGTGCTACTCAAGATTTAATGCGGCAGTAGCTTAGACAACAAAAAATATAATTCTTACCTTTAAATTTCAGCTCATTTTGCGGGTCGACGGTTAAAACTTGATTTGGCATTTTGAATTATTATAAATATCTTATTTCGATGGTAAAATTAGCTGAACAAAAAAATGACTATTCACCAACGTCGGCCAGATAGAACGATGTTCACCGAACGCAGAACGATTTATGATTTCATTCGCTGTGTGTTGTATTAAAAATTACCAATATGTTATGGTGGCAACACTGATGCTTGCATAATCTTGTCTATTAATTCTCAGTTGGACGAGAAATGTTATTTTTATAAAATCACTTTGCAATTACAATACAGTTATCTTATGATTTAATAGAAAACTTAAAGAACAATAAATATGTAAATATCCTATCAAGGATTTTGAGAAGTGTTGCACTTTGCAGCAGTTTGAAGTTTCCTGTTTCTCCACCAACGACAATAATTTAATGATTTTAATTCGATTTCATAATTTATTAAACCAAATAAAAACATTTTATTGTACAATATGTATTTTATGAATTTTGTGCTATCCAGGAAATTTTCCAAATATTTTTAAAGAGTGTGGTACTCTTTTGAAAACCTATGGTTTCTGGACGGTAAAGTTAGACTATTTTTAATTTTTAACAGACAAAAAAGTACATTTTATATCAGGCTGTTCGATAGAAATTAAAGGAAACGTAAAAAAATAATATTGAAAATTCATGAAGTCTTGTCTTTACCTCATAATTTGTTATACCAGCAAATTCAAATGTCAAAACAATAATGGCTGGATCTGGCTGAATTTTCGGTTAGCTTTTGCTCTGCTGGAAATTGTAATTGTATTAAAAGTTATACTAGAACTTTTGTTATAAATTGTTTTTATTTTTATTTTCGATCGATTCATTATTTTATAGATATGTAGTAAAGTAATTGTGACATCAAAATTGTTTTATGAGACATCATTCTTAATATTAACTACTTTTGAACGTGTTAGTGATTGCATAAGATGCCCGGTTAATTTAAATAATAAATATGATTTATTTTAATGTCACTAGCATTAGTCTGGTATTAAGAACATGCTTGAAACTAAATCGTGGTTTTCTTACACACGCGTTAATAAAACATAGCTTTAATATAAATTGCCAAAGACTCTTTGGTTATGTTCCTATATGTAGCCGACGTATCCACACTTCAAAAACTAACAGGCAGACACAAAAGGATGGTATCACACTTATCCCGTCACCACAGGAGGTAGGTCCATCAAAATCATAAAATGATGTTCTATATGCAGTTACTAAAAATCATTTAAATAGTCAGACAAAGGAGTAAATCTGTGTGTATGCATGTTGGCTCTAATGTAATTGTATCCTGCATGTATCTGCTACTGTAGAAGAGAAGTGTCATATAATGCATTTTTCTTGTTAATTTTTGTCTAACTTCATTGATAACTTTAGTGTTTCTTTTAGGTGACACTTATTCTTCGTAAAAATGAGTTCAACAAAGAATTTTCCTCGGGATCTGTCAAGTCATATGATTCAAATCAGCTGGCCTCAAATGATCCCATTGAAGACACAAGATGTGAAGGGCAGTGCAAGCTAATACCAGGTATAAGCCTTGGTTATTACAATATTTCTTAAATACATTTCATTTTAGCCGTAGTATGAATACAGATACTGGTACACAAGCTGTTGTTGATGTTATGGTTTTATATGTTCACCGCATCAAATTTTTCATTAGTGGCCTTTACTATGATAATTGATTGTGTTTTTATAACCAGTTTATATATAAATCTTATTTTATTTTATTTCAAACTAAATAAACCTGGCAATACAAAGTCTAAATAATTTCAAACATTGTCATTATTGTTAATATTGTTTACAAGCTGTCGCCCGCAAACTTCTTTAGCTACACTCCAGTCAAAGTCCCATCCAAATCGGTCCACCCATTCCAGATATAGCGGTCAAGTCGCCATTAGGACAGTGCAGAATAAAAAAAAAAAGTAGCTTATAATATGTCCGTCTATGTTAGCTACCCTTAAGTGAAAGTCGGGGTCGAAATCGGCCCAGTCGTTTCGGAGATTAACTGAAACAAACGCGGCTTGTGGACATACAGGAAAAAAGGTTTTAAATGTGATTTTTGTTAAGTACATCATCATCTCAAAATCTGGAATTTTTCTTTTGACATTACAAACAGACACTTGAATTTTATTATCTGTATATAGGATTTATGACTTAACTAGTTAAAGTTACTTAGATAAATAATTTGCATGACTGATGAGTTAAATAGAATTATTTACATTTCAGGTTTAATGATGGGTGTGTTTGACGGACATGGTGGTCCTGCTTGTGCTCAAGTGGTATGCAAAAGACTACTAGATTATATTTCCGCTGCCATGCTTCCTCCAGACACTATTAACTCAATCCTGAAGGAGCCACAAGGTGCTTTAATAGAAACATACAATGATAAAGTAAGTTCTATTATTAATAACACATATAACTTTCTAATCATTTTAATTTCAAAAGGTTATTGCATTTTACATTTGTGAATAGAGGGTATAATAACGAAAACTCTTAAGTAAAAATTTATTTATGTTTAAGGCATACTAAATTGCAGTTTACTTAAACCAGCTACAATTTGGAATGCCTAGTTTTTTAAAAAAAATTGAACTGAAATGTATTTAGTTTAAAACTCCTCAACTATAACTTAAATTGTGGTATTTCATTTTCAGATAGAACTTATAAATGACCTTAAACTAATTTATGACAACAGCTTCAAAGATTATTTATTGGAGTTGACAAGAACACCACAAGAAGATTTGAATGTGGACATGGCAATGGAGAAAGGAATCTTACAATTAGATAGTGATTTATCTAGAGAAGTTATTGAACCATTTTATAGTAATGGTTGTATAAATCAGAAGACATTATCTGTGGCTCTATCGGGAGCTGTGGTCTGTGTATCATATATAAATGGACCACATTTACATGTAGCTAATATTGGAGATTGTAACGCAGTATTGGGCACATTGACTGATGATAATGAGTGGATAGTGAAGAAGATTACCAAAGAACATAATTCAGAAAATTTCGATGAGTTGAAACGGATATGGAGTGAACATCCTGATGAAGAAAGGAAGACGGTGATTAGACGAGATAGATTGCTTGGTGAATTAGCCCCACTTCGAAGTATGGGTGATTATCGTTACAAATGGCCGACTGAACTTTTGTCAAATGTGGCAGTGCCATTAATGGGGGATAAAGCAATACCCGCGAATTATCACACCCCTCCCTATCTTACAGCAAAACCGGATATATTCTATCATAGACTATCACCGAAGGACAAATTCCTAATAATAGCTTCAGATGGTTTATGGGACATGTTAACTCCTTTGCAAGCTGTTAAACTAGTGGGTGAACATATGAAAGGGAAAGTGTTTTATAATCCACTGAAATTACCTAAGAAGAATATACAGTTAGGAGATATTAATGAGCTGCTTCTTCATAGGAGGGAAAGTTTGAAGAGTAAACCGAAGGATAGAAATGCGGCTACCCATTTAATAAGGCATGCAATTGGTGGGACGGAGTATGGGATCGACCATTCTAGACTTTCCCACCTTCTCAGTCTAACTCCAGATGTCAGCAGAATGTTTAGAGATGACATAACAGTTACTATTGCCTATTTTGATTCGGAATTTCTCAGACAGTGTCCAACTTAAAAAGCAAAGACTATAGAAAATATTGTGCCTTGTATTTATTTTTGATACCGCAACTTAGAAAATATTTATAAATATAATTATGATGTTGAAAGTAAATTAATAATGTATATAATACAGTTAATATTAATAGTAACGTGTGATTATAAATTTGTGACGTCAATTTATGAAGTAGATTAGTAGCTGTTATTTAAATATATGACTGAAGAAAATAATCGGTATATAGCATATTATGTATTAAATTATATGTATGTAAAGTATCAAGTTGTGAAAATCAATTGTTTATATTATATTTTTAAATATTGCAAAAGTTTTCGGCTCGATTTAGAATCGAATAGACATCGACAATTGACTTTAATGTCTGGTTAGTGCTAATTTGTATTAATTTTATTAGTATTTATATAATTTTTAATTAGGTTAGGTTTTAAAAGTTTTAAAGGAGGATTCTGTCACAAGTATTTTTGTGTTTTTATGATTAAATTATTGCGTGCAGTTTTTAACTTTAATTTTTATTTCATTTTATTCCACTTGATTCAAACAGTTTGTTATTTGACATTGTAATCTATAAACATTTTGGGTGCAGATTTCATGACAGTACAATAAAAAGAATTTTTAAATAATAGTATTTACATTGTTAAATTGATCGCAATATAATTGTATAATATATGCTGAAATTTTCCAGTTGAAACAAATAAAAACAATATAACTACCTCAATTACGTCTGTTTATTTCATAACTAGCTTTCGCCCGCGACTCCGTCCGTGTGCAATTAAAAAACAAAAGTAAGTAGCCTATGTGTTCTTCCAGACTGTGCTCTGCATCTACTCCAAATTTCGTCCAGATCCATTCAGACGTTTAGGCTACAAACTCTAACAAACATCGATCCATTCATGTACACTTTCTCGTTTATAATATTAGATATTAGATTGGTCCTTTGCAGCATTGAGAACATTAAAAATATTTTAAAGATTGGGAATAACGCCATCTAGTTTAAAAATTCAGAAACTAGCTTAGCCTTTCATGATTAATGCCTATGGACGTGTGTTTTATTATATTCATTAATTTTAGCCTAAAGCATAAATGGAGATGAGCCGTAATTCCAATCGGATTTTTATCCAAAGGCTGTGCCAAATATCATCGTAGTCCGAAGAGTCGTTTTGGAGATATACCTCTAACAAGTATGAATGTATGCAAGAAGTAAAATAACATTGCAATAGAATATCATGCGATTATTACACTTAAAGCAGCTTAAGTATAGAAAAGACATTCTTATAATCTTTATATCATTACTAGCTGTTCCCTTGCGGCTTCATCCGCGTGAAATTATAAAAACTTTATTTCATTGTTTACCTACATTTGTCAAATTATCAATTGCAAATGTCAAAATGACATGATAACAAATCATGGCAATCTTGCTTCCTTGATGTTGGCAGCAACTTATGGTCTCTTTCCCACATTAAGGTTTTTATCCAAAATATTTACCCCCTAAGTTTAATGGCGTGAAAATATATAGCGTGTGGGGATATTTATTAAAAAAAATCTATTAAAAAATATGCTGTAATTGCTGACATCTTAGGCAACAAAGAAGTGTGTGTTTACGCTTTATTATATTAGTATAGAAGTATAGATTTAAGTAAATAAAACAATTTTATTTCCATTTTAATGTCCTTTATTAATCAGTAATATTAAAAGTGAATAATACCATATCAATCAAGTATTGTAAAGTTTGCGAATTGTAATAATTATTTACACAGAGAAATGATAGAGAAAGATCACTGCCGCGAACGCGAAACGAAAGCGAAGTGCAATCGAAGCGCTTAAACACGCGATAATCGAACGCAGAGTTTACACTGAAAGTATCCTAAATGGTTCACTGGAACAATCCATACCAGATTCACATTAACATTGGGTTTACTTCAATTTCGCAACGCTTTAGCGGCAGTGTACAGATAAAACGTTTAGAATTCTGAACACCTAATATCTTTTAAAAGTTACGAAACGTGGTAGCCAACTGAATAAATCTTACGATTAATCTTAAATCTAATACTAAGTAATAAAGTGTAAGTGAAACTTAAATATACGAAGTCGAAAAATATCCTAAACAAATATCTTAAGGTGAAGCTGTTCCGATAAACATTGTTAACATATGTGCTAAAATTGTGAATATCAACGCACTGTACTGTGATTACTTTTGTGTTAAAAATCTTTATTTTTGGTTATTATAATTTGAAAATACTATTTTCTGTTCGTTATAAATGCTTCGTTTTTAAACTACCTTAAATAAGAAAACCTAAATAATGTTTTAATTTCCAAACGTAAAAAAATAACTATAGAAGATTTAAAAGCAGTGTAATTTAACAAATAACCTTCGCTAATCCTCTACATCTATTGAATGAATTTAGCTACAGACCTCTATGTTAATATAATTAATGCTTAATTTTAAAAGTGAATACATAAAGTTCCAATATATTGAATACGGATTCTAATTTTAACAACTACGATCTTAAACGAATATATTATGTAATTATGATTAGAGGCATTATTGCCATTACAAGGAAAGTACCAAAGACTCGCATATTAAGTGAAGACATAAATAGTTCGCTGCTTTCGTCATACATTACATTTAGTTAGCGTATAATGTTGAAATTGTTTAAATAAATATAAACATAACATTAAAAAAAAAAAATTAACGTGAGAGTAAAATCTCCTATTTCATTATTTGTTAGTTACTTTATCAATCGTAAGTTGTAGAGGGCGTCTGAGCCTTACATTTGTTTACAGTGAAATCACACAGAACAACCTACTTATATCTAGACAAAATGCACAGCCCGCAAAATTTTGTCCTACTCTCTATCATTCCAAATTCTCAACAATTCCTACAAAAATCGTCAATAGACAAAAATTGACTTTAAAACCATCGCCACGTTAAATGACTACGCCCTTTTAAATTTGCTAAACCATAACAAAACTCAATGATTTTGAATTACGTGAACGATTTTTTCTCGATAAAACTATTCTATATAATTATATAAAGCAGTTCTTATCAGTATGTTCTTAAGGTTAAATTACGTTAATACGACCAATGAGAAATTTCTAAGGGAAATATCCAAAAGTCCTCCAAAATATAACATAGGTTGTCGTCGTAGATGTGGCTGTAATCTGTATTCTGTGATGTTATCTCGGACTTCTATTGCCTGCTCATTTATCATTGATACATAAATATTGTCATCCCTCTCGCACATACAGTGAGATAACAATATTTTTTGATATTTGAAATAGATATTTTTTTTGGCAAAAATAGTCACGGAGGTTGTGATATTACAACTTTTCAGCGTCTCCTTCATTTCATATGACGACGCTGGTAAATAAATATATCATAATTTAAATGTTTTGAATTACGTGGTTAATTACAAAATGTTAGTGCATCATTTTTTTTTATTAATCTTTCTAGTTTTTGATGAATTTATCAGAAATCTCATTATTTGATTTTATTTTTAAAATTTTAAAAAGATCAGTGTAATCTATAAGATTACTCTGCGTTTATTTATTACGCCAAATTTTCGAATATATTGAGGCGTTAATATTGTATACTTATTATCTTATAATAATAACGTTATTATAAACATTTTTTTTGAATTCATGAAACGATTGGTTTTAATTTAATTTTGTTGAATGGGTCATTCTTTATAATGATGCTATTAACAACGTTATTTGTGAATAACTTATGAACGGTGTGTTTTGTTACCGTCCGATCGTGAATGCTGCCGGTTTGCAATTTGTCAAGTTGTATAAAGGGTAAGCAAACTTTATATCAAACGAATTTCATAAAGCAACGTATTGCAATTGCCAAATCTAACAATTTGCCTAGTCAAATAACAAACGGGCAGCATTCACTATTGCAAAGTTTTATTTAGTGATGTTTAAAATTTTATGGTCGTGTTTGTTTATTAGTTTAAAATAACTGATATTAATAATTATTTCGGCTTTAAAGCCTATGGTTTCTCTCTCGACCGGATTCTGTATAATGAGATTCAGCTATTTTGAGCAAAATACATAGGGCAGCATTACATTGCATCGTCTGTCTGTTAATCTTAAATGTAGAGCAAATTCCGACAAAACTATTACCAATTCATTATAAAATTAAACAAGAATTTTCAGCAAGAATATCTCGACCCTAGAACAAACTCTGTCCATCTTTTTTCTCATTAAGTTTTATTATTCACAGACAATCAATTAACTGTCCACTAGCAATTGTTACCATCCAATGACCTCATTATACGTCCATGTTTACCAATTTATTGACGAATATTCACATTCTCGAACATTAACACTCTATTCTTCACGCATTCGTTTGAGAGCAGCACAAAACGTATACGACTAAGTAACATATTGTCATAAGAATTTAAGTTATTTACTAAATTTTTAATATTCTGATCAACTACTTGCTTTAGAAGCATGAAAATCCCACAAAAAAGCGTTGAAGAAAAAGATCAAGAATTGCGAAATTAGAGACAAGCGATAGTAGACAGTAGTAGCTGCCTATGTGAAAGTGAAATCCGGTGAGAGGATAATCGTGGATTAATCGCCCCCAAGCGACAAGGCCTGCACAATACGAGGGTCGGCCTTGCTGCCCTCGCGGAACTCCTCAAGAGTTAGCCGGTCATCGTGGTTCTTGTCCATTTGGTCGAAGATCTTATCGACGCGCTTCTGCGGCGTGTTCTCGTCTTCCGGCTGCGGGCTTTGACCCTGGAAATGCATTTGGTTTTCATACATATATTGTTGTAGAGATTAAAATTAGTTTACATTTATGTTTCTTTTGGGTTATAGCTATATTATATAGACCATATTTATTTTTAGATTTTGTTTTAATTCCGCATATAATTCGCGGGCAATGGCTAGTTAGATATATTTTTTATATTGAATTATTAATACGTACCACCATCTGATAGATAGCGTCGACTATGTTGTACATTTCGTCCCGAGTGATGTAACCATCATTGTCGACGTCGTAGAGACGAAATGCCCCTGTCAAATGCACAATAAAATACTCGTTATTAACCTCACATGGCTTGTTCGGTACATAACCGTACTCTTCTTAATATGATAAACTTTGCTGACGTTACAATAACTTACAGTGTAATTTCTCGTCGAGATTGCCCCGTGACGTCACTGATAAGGCTCGTATAAACTCCTCGAACTCGATCGAGCCATCCTGGAAAAAATTAAATTACATTGTAATACTACTCGAGTAGTCATTTTTTACAGAAAGTATTGACCGATTTTGCTTTAAGGTAATACAAGGGGCATTGTGTATAATTATTTTTAACAGTAGGTACTAAAATGTATGGTTAACAGTAATTAACATATAAACACTCGTGTACATAAGTTCAATTGTGTTTGATAACTTACGTTGTTTTCATCGAACACCCGGAACACTAACGATGCGAATTTGCTCGGATCTCCTTGCGGGAAGAACTGCTTGTAGATCTTAATGAAGCCCTATAAAAACCATATCAAAATTATTACATCACCGACAATTTTTCTTTTATAGACAAAAATATTTTAATGAACACTTTAAGATCTTCTAGTCACACTGAAAATGTTAGCCTAAAATTATACATAAATGTTTTAGACAGTAAGGGACGAAGGGCGTCCGAAATACAATCTCCTCTTTCTTGAACTCTTTTATTAGGAATTAATTGTCTTTGTAATGTCGTACCTGTTCCGTCAGCAGACCATTCGGGCAGTCTTTGAGAAAGCCTTTGTGCCTGGAATAAAAAACAAAGAAATGATAATGAAATGCCTTGTTGGAGCAAGACTACTAATTTATAATTTTTATTTTTAATTTCCCAGCTCACCAAAGGCGTATCTCCTTCTCCGTAACTGAAACAAAAAAAAAACAGCGTTGATATATTTGCATATTTCATAGTTGCATAAATAAAGTCTATTTTAATTGGATATCGTTAAGTGAAATTGATAAATGAATGTGTATCAAAAGTTTTTTTTATAATATAATGAACAAATATATGAGTACATACTTATATTACTAATGATGTATTAAAACGTTACGAAAAGTTATAGTTAAAAATAAGTAATAAATATATTATGACATAACTGGCGAACTGTAAAACTACATCTTCACCATATTTGATAGACGGCTGGAGTTATAAAACAAAGTTTCTCAAAACCATTATCGCACCAGCGTGAAATTGGACAGTTTTCATAAATGTATACTCTACTTATCGGGTATACGCCTACGCGAAGATAACTAGCTTTAAGATAGTTGAATGTTTTTGACTACACTCTACATAGTAGGCAAATTACCTCATTGTACCGTCAATCACTCACCGTATCCGTTTTTTTATGGCTATATTATCCACCATTGATACTTAACTACGAAAACAAGGTGAAAACCTGGTTATAAATTAAGTTTAAGCGTTAATCTATAATATGTCAAGTACCTAATGTGCACTTTTTTGTGGTGAAGTTGAAATGCGCCTTTGACTATTAATGCTTATAAACATAGTCCTTTATATCTCAAATTAAATTTCGTTGCGGCATCTACTACCAAGGCGTTGACTTTAAGATATAATAAGAATAAAAGTTAATCAAACGATAATATTGTGGTAGTAAAATGGAGCCGAAAGATCCGGGAGCATTAATGTTGCCGGTCTTACGATACTTTCGTACCGGGAATTTTTTCAGAGTTTTTTTTCCAAGTAGCAATATTTAAAATTGAACGAAGCCCAATTGCGTTTTGAGAATTTAGTATTTTGTAGCCGGCTTTATTAAATTTTTAGATTATGTTGCCTTATATTATTTTACACCGAGTGGTTATATCATTCGAGGCGGCGTTCGTAATGAAAGTAAGCTTTTGAGATTAGTAAAATCTTTAACGACAGTTATGAAGTTATTAAGGACTGGGAAATTTAAGGTAAGCGTGGTAAAGACGAGATATAAATTTGTCAAGACTTTATCCATCCTAGGCATGGGTGTATTGAAAATATCTATACATATAATAAAATTAGAGTGTCTGTCTGTAATATCAAAAGAAAAATTCCGGATTTCAGAAAGATGATGCATTTGCGTTGCTGATAACTAAAATCGCATTAAAAACAATTTTTTCTGTCCGAGAGTTGCGTTTGTTCCGGGTAATCGACAGGGACTTTCACTGAAGGGTAGCGCACATAGACGGGCATATTATAGGTTACTTTTTTATCTTAATATTGCGTGGACGATATCGCGGGCAACGGCTAGTTAATAAATATGCCTTGAAATCAGCCCTTATTCTTGATAAGTGTGATATAATATTATTCTTGGGATTGACAAATCCCCACGCTTTCACGAATGGGTATAACCATGACGATCTCGTTTTTTTATTGATGTTTTACATATTTTAACAGACATTATAATGTATTCTAAATTTTGTCAAACCTAGTAAATAAATTATTACTTTATGTAACCAATCCCAACGTTAGGGCCGGTCGATTTCTCTGTAGTAAGCTTTAGCGGTTTATATACATTTTTTTATTTTGTTATCATTGTATAGCAGTATTTACGTAGCTGTGCCATTGAGCCACGAACTAATACCAGGGATTAACGATGCTCCGGTAATTTATAAAAATAGTAAAAATAATATGGATTTTTAATGAAGACTACACGAATTTATTTCAAAATTTCAATCTAAATATTTATAATCTCATAATATTATAGAGTAATAATTAATATCAATTTTAAAATGAAAAAAAAATAATGTGTAATATATTTTCGCTAATTCTAACACTATAGACACTGCCTTAATTTTTAGCGGAAGATTTTGAATGTAATCTTTATGCAGAATATATTAACTTCGAGGCATATATGTTATGGGGAAAGTATACTTATAAAGTCTTCTCCATCTCCGAAGTTAATCTCATTTCAATGGTGACACTTCTGAGGAATAATATGGCTGTTATTTTGGTTCGTGACTTTTAAAAATAATATATCGTTTTAAGTACACAGAAATTTAAATAAAAAAAATACAAGTGTAATTTTTCATTTTTATCCAAGGAATGTTTTTTTTAATATAATAATTTTCTTTCAGGTTACAATACTTGCGTTTTTGGCGAGTGGAACTCTTGCCGGATATGTGTACCCTAGACCTACAATATCGTTCAATTTACCTGTAAACGCGCCCAGCAATCATGATTCAGCAGAAGAACTTTTATCACAATCACATGAGAAGGCCGTATCATATTCAATACCCATAGAAGAATATCATTATTTAAAACAACACAAAGTGCAGCATCACGCGTCAGTTCTTAGTGAGGTCCAGTCTAATAACCTAGAAGAATCTAAGAACCAGAACCTCAGAAACGGAGAAAATCTATTATTATTAGAGAAAATAATTAAACAATACGATAACGGTTTTACGAACTTAGAGGAGACAGCAATCGAGCACACCGAGAATCACAATGGCAATGCTGTAGAAGAAATAGTACAACAAACAGGATCACCTAATACTGTTCAGTTTAATGATGCATCAATTGTAAATCCAATTCCCAACGCCAATGTTAACCCTATTCTAATACAGAATGTGATCCCTCAAACTGAAAATTACGTCCAACAGGACGTAATACAAAATATTGTGGAACCAGTAATCCATAAGCATATTTATTTCCACGTACCTCCTCCCGACATCGAAGAACCAGTAGTGCAACGTCTGCCTGAACCAGCAAAAAAGACATACAAAATATTATTCATTAAAGTGCCTTCTCAAGAATCATCGAATAATGCAAGAATTCAACAAGCTATCAACAATGAAGTCAATCAGAACTCTGCTGTGGCGGAAAAGACTTTAATATATGTGTTAGTGAAGAAACCAGAAACCGTGCAGATTTTGCCGACACCACCGCCCACTCCATCTGAGCACGAAGTACTATTCGTGAATTATAGAGGGAAGCAAAACAGTGCGCCTTTATCAATTGCCAGTAATTTGTTTCAAGAAAGTTCTGTGCTAAGCCAAACTGATTTACGACCAGGATTGGTTAACAGTCAGTGATAAGGTAGATATAAGAGTTTATAATTTACTTTAGATATGTAGTTAGCTTTTTTGTTTTAGTTTTGTTACCATCTAATTAGTACTAGAATGAAACAGTGAAGCCAAATATATACATAGTTATAGGAATTAACAGTTGCAATTATACGTACGGTTGTAACCTGAAAACTCTATTTTATACAATGGCAGCTTGTGCTGCAAAATATATATAATTTCAAATTCATTTAAAATTCACGTTATCAAAGTAAACTTCAACTTTCTCTGTTAGCAAACTGTTAGACAGATGACTTTGTTCGCGTAATTAATTCGCTGGTCTTAAATTAGTCGTTACAATTATTAGTTTATATACGTATTATTGTATACGCAATATCATATTAAAATACATTTTTTGTAAATAAATTTGTGTTTTATTTAGACAAAGCATTAATTTTTTGCATTAATTTTATGAAACATTTACTGCGCATTACTTCAAAACATACTTAAAAAGTGAAAAGGATTTTCGGCCGTTGACGTCATGTTAAACTTGTGTTGAAGAATTTTACATACTGCTTTGCTGTGCGCATAATAAACTTAAAAAGTTGAGAGAGAAACACCTCATACGCTAACTTGTTTAAAATAAATAAGACGAATGTCGTAGCTGTGATAAAATGATAAACTGTTGATTACATTAAGCGATTTTGCATGCGATGTGTGAAAATAACATTTTAAATTATGCGTACACTAATTTGCTATAAAAGTTTCCCATAATCTTGCGCAAGGGTTTCATAATCAATGATATAATCATATTGCGAGACCGAGGTTGATTGCGACATCCAAAAACTTCTAACTAATTATTACCGCATCCAAGGTGTAAAGTAGCTATCGTTTTAGCATAGTTATATTAATATAAAACACTGGAATTTTGCGTATCGGAGACTAGAATATTATGCGTTAAAGCAAACTTAAAAGTCGGGTACCTTATTTCATATAGCCGCATAAATAACTGACAGAAATCTTATAGGTATATTTTTATATTGGATTTCGTGAAACCACCGTCTAAAAAAGATTGGTGGCAACACTAAATCCCTTCAGACCTGTTTATTGTGTAACATAATCCCCTTTTCTATCAAATATCGAATTTAGGTAGAGTTCGTGAAAAGATTTTGATTTGGACGCTCAAATGTAGTATTGAACCAAGAAATGTGTTTTCGTCCTGTTTTGCTTTCGGATTCTAAAAGATGTACAGTTATCTAAATCTAAATAACTATTATATTATTTGTATTTATAAGTCAAAATAATTATTCGATTAAAAATTATTTTTGTTAAATAATTTAAAATCGAGTGCTAAATATTGCAAAAATCTAGATCTAGATGAACTAATTAACGTCGTTCATAAAAAAAAATAATACAAATTGGTTAAGAAACCAAACTCGAGTAACAGTAAAGAAAAACCTTTTATCATATATCAGAGGGTAAGTAGATAATATCGCCTCGATGTGGAAATAAAACTCGTGTTAAGGGCGAAGGCTGACCTTTTGGAGCAAACGGAAATTACACGTTATCTTTGCGATACAGCAATGGACGCCAGTGGCTATTCTCGGTAAGATTTCTGAATCACCTTTTCAATTAACCAAACTTAGTAAAAATATATAGCATGATTATTTCTTACTTCAATTCTTTTTTTACGATATTATTTTTAAAGAGATAGGATAAAAGAAAAACGTTTTCTTACTCTCCGAGTATTTTAATGGTATATTAATTTCGATTTTACACGGATTTTTTTACCTAAATATAATTTATTTAAAAATACTGAATGGTATATGATAAGTTATTGTCGAACACCGTAACAAAAGAAAAGTTACGATATTTTTTTCGTTGTGAAATAAAATTTAGTTACGCGAACACAAAAGGCAAAACCATAGGGAGCTTTAACACTGAAAATTTTAATAAAAACAGTATATTTTTAAATCTACGTACTCTTTGTAATATTCAAGCCTTTTAGCATACTGCGTTCGCTGTCGCATCGAAAATTATGTTGTACCAAAAAAAAAGCAGACTATAAAATCCAGCTTGCAGCCAACTTGGCAACTTTTTAATTAAAACTATCACTTTTCACTGAATTGCATTTTGCTTATGATATTTTTTACTTAGAGAAACTTGGTGTGATGCTGTAATTATGAAGTTCGCCTGTAATCTTCCTCTACAAATACTTCAAATTATTCTCACAAGTCAGTCAGTGCGTAAAACTCATTAAGTAAAAAATGTAAAAATATTATTTTAATGATTTTAATGTAAATTACATTTGCTTTCATAAATTTATTTCAGTGGATTCAGGAGATAATTATACATCCAATGTTGAAAATATTTATTTTAACTAAAGTTATAAATGAAGGCAATTTGCAGATCTGAAATTGTACAAATTATCCAATGTAAACTTCCATTTCTACGAACTATATTAAAGCAGAATAACTATTTAATTATAGTTGTCATACAAATAATGCTAAGTACTTAAACTTGAAAGTTTCAGCCGTTATATCATTTAACTTAAAGCAAGAAAAAGCAACTTGAGAACGGCAAGTAATTTCTGCTATACTAATTTAAGTACCCGGGAAAATTATATTTATTGCAGTTGTTTCAAAGATGGTAAAAGTTTTGTGATATAATTATTCTTTGTCGCTGCCAGTCGCTAGTTAAAAAACATATACTAGTATACCGGGACACATTAAAACTAAAAAAAAAAACCATACAGACGAGTTGAGAACATCCGTCTTTCGGGAATTCGGTCAACAAGAAATATAGAGCATTCTAAAGACGACTTCGTGTTGATTTATCATAGTATCTTACATTAGTTTTTACTTGATTGACAGTCTACTGTCCTTGTATTGTAGTCCTTAAGTACGTAAAACATATTTTTTGAAAAGAACAACAAATAATCTATACTAATATAATAAAGCGTAAACACACACTTCTTTGTTGCCTAAGATGTCAGCAATCACAGCATATTTTTGAATATTTTTTTTTAATAAAAAGCCCTACACTTACGTCACGCTTTAAGCTATACATTTTCACGCCATTAAACTTAGGGGGTAAATATTTTGGATAAAAACTTTAATGTGGGAAAGAGACCATAAGTTGCTGTCAACATCAAGGAAGCAAGATTGCCATGGTGTGTCATCATGTCATATCATATCATTTTGACATTTGCAATTGTGAATTTGACAAATGTAAACAATAAAATATATTTTTTTACAATTTCACGCGGATGAAGGCGCATGGGAACAGCTAGTATTAAATAAATTGATATATTTCTATGATCTACGTTTCTTGATTTCATATTTTATGTTCGTCCAATCTAATTGGATGCGGTTTCCTTTGCATTTTCTCTATATGCACAAAACGAAGTTAATTTAATGTACTAGTCTATTTCTGTTTTTCTAACAGTTTCTATTCGTTTATGTTAACGTTTGATTCTATGGTCTAATAAAAGTATTTTCTAATCTTAAATACCATTTATTAATATCATGCCATAATCGAATATATTTTAAAGTTTGTGTAAATTTTGTTAAGAGTGCAATTTAGGGAACCTTCTCGAAATAGACCTAATAAATATACGATAAATTTGTTTCAATGCATTTTATAGCTATCGTACAATGAAATTAAACCTTAATTTGAATCCGCTACTGTATTCGAAT
Source organism: Papilio memnon (assembly GCA_003118335.3). NCBI lineage: Eukaryota > Metazoa > Arthropoda > Insecta > Lepidoptera > Papilionidae > Papilio > Papilio memnon. The sequence continues at coordinate 879,824 of LD688996.1, forward strand.
TGGTTGCAAACTATTAAATACCTTTATACCTTAATTTAATTACAAAATGTTGTTTATCTCTTAATTGGATTGCGTGCAATTTATTCTTAGTGAAACAGTTGGTAGAATTAAATCAGTTATAATAAACTAGCTTTCGCCCGCGACTCCGTCCGCGTGGAATTAAAAAAAAAAACAAAAGTGATTAGCCTATGTTTTCTTCCAGACTACCCTCCACGTCTATACCAAATTTCATCGAAATCCGTTAACCGTTTCGGCTATAAACTCTAACAAACATCCATCCATCGCTGTCGAACGGAATAAATAGTATCCTATGTCCGTCTCCTGGCTCTAAGCTACCTCCTTACCAATTTTCAGCAATATATATAACTAACACGTCTTTCTTTTATATATATAGATCCACTTAGAAGAGTTAAAAAAGTTTATCTAACTGAATCAACATTATTTTACTATCACTAATAGAATAGACATTACATTGAAAATGTTACTCAATTTGTTAATGAAGGGGTAATTTTTTTTAATAGACGTCCGTTCAGAGACCAAGAACTAATTAATTATTGATGATAAATCCTTTGTCCGTTTATGCATCCTGTAGTTTAATTTTGCTTATTGCATTCAAATTCCTTTCAAAGGAAATATCTAATAACGTTCCGGTAAGCTCAGAAAGGCTGAATTTAATCGGAAAATGTTGGCTAATGGAAATTGAAACAGCTAGCCGTAGAATGCATAAATTCTTTGTTTTCGAAAATATGAAAGTGGAACTGACGTCCAGACTAAGGAAATGAAAAGGGTACTAATGGAATTTATAAGTTTTTATTAAGGAAACATTTACAAAAACGTATTGCTATCCCCGTTTTACAAAAGGTGAATGAGAGGCATGTGATGATTTTGTGATGTGTGAATGTTTTAATAATTACAAGTCATAGTTGTTTGCAAGCGTCGTTATTCAATAATTCATTCACAATTTTTTTGTTAACACACAAAAGTCTCAATTGGTGGTAAGAATAAATTTTACTATAATATAATGGTCTTTTCGTTTTTCAATCGGCAATTTTCATAGCCGGACAGGAAATTGAATTCGATTTCCCGTAGGTAAAGTAAAATTGGTACGATTTAAGAGATGCTATTACTATTGACTGCAACAGGACAATTATCCTATTATTTCTAACTGTGAATTTGTTATTATTTTTATTCTACTAAATCGAATATCTAACCTTGAATTGATGATTTCACAGACCGAATGATCTACAGCAGTTACAGATTTTATGCCCCGGATGATTAGAAATAGCAATATTTCGTATACAGAAGTTTGCCCATTCATTTCTTGGAGGTTAAAAATATTGTTTGTTACAAATAAATAACGTGTTCTATATTATATTACACTTCTCCTTTTCCATTCCATGATTTTTTTAAACCGTTTATTAAATATTTTTTTTAAGTTATTAGTTCATCATGGACTGCTTTAATTATTTTATGAATACCAGTAAAAATTGATGGATTATCGAATAGATATAATTAAAATAGTCCAATAAAGTGCCAGTCGTGTAAGCTAAAAACCGTTAAAACGCGGGTAAAAATATCAGTATCGTGTCACGATCAGGGCCAGGCGACGGACTTTTGTGCGTTCCGATGTACATTTTTCACGTATACCTGCGATGACGTGTTACCGCACACAAAAGATACGGCCTTTTTGATTCCAGCGTTTACGTGCAAGTGATATGACAGGTAAGAGTAAAAGCGAACGTTATTTCGTTGACGTGTTATTTTTAACGTTTAAACTTTTTTTTAACTAAGATATTAAATATCGAAGGTACAAATAAGTAAATAGATTTACCGTAACTTAAGCTTTCATCGTCATAATTAAACTTGTAAACTTTAAATTGTGAGCTATATAAATATCTGTATGGTCTTTGATGACATAGGTAGGTTGGAAACAACACGAACCGTATATTGAAGACGTAACTAGCATTTCTAAACATCAATTCGCTGAGAATCATTAAAAAAATCTTTATGACTTACAAATATAACAACATTTACTAAGTAAAAACCATTTGTGTCATCAAAATGTGATAAACTGAATGTTGTATTCTACACAAGCGCCATTGTAATAATGGCGACGTCGGAGGGTCGATGTGTTATTTACGATTGAAACTTCCTCGATGTCAGTTAAACATCCCTAGTCAGTAGTTAGAGTTTCAAAACAAATGTAACAATGAATCGTTTAGATTCATTACAATGTAATAATGTACAGTGTACGTTCGACTTTCGTCCGCGCAATGCCAGAATGCCTGAGTTTTCTGTGCCCCTTAAAAGTGTAAGTACACGCAACGGAAATAATTAAACCATATTTGTGGTTTGTAGTGTTCATGTATACCTAAATATTAAATATTATATTGTTTTTATATAATTTGTGCGGCTCTTTGATAATGATTTATGCAGAATAAATATATTCTTATTTTAATTCTTGACAGATTATCATCACGCTGCTGTTGCTGTGTTTTACAAATTATTCAATCGAAGGTATACCAATAAGTAACGGATTTAGTCTTAAATTCAATCCTATATCCCACAAGGAACCAATCAAGCCAAGATCATTTGGTGCGTTATTCGCGAAAATACCTCAAGAACTTCCACGTTCCGTGCACAGTAACCAGGAACTATCCGAGGCTGTTTTCGCACATCCAGCTAATTTGGCGGACGGATGCACAAATCAGGTTGCAAAAATGGTGTATCCCAAAAGTGTTGCAAAATATATTAACGACACACAAACACCGGAGACCGTGAACTTTATCAACTTACCTATTATAAGTCAACATGCGGACTCATATAATGTATTAGTTGCAACTGCTCCTAAAAATATCAGAATAGGCCAAAAAAGGGACGCCTTACCGACAGTACTCTACGTTGTTTTCCCAGGGGATGGGGAATCAAATGAAACGAATAATATGAATTTACCAGCGATATACTTTGTTAATAAGGATGACGAGAAAGGTGAAGTTACGAAAAAAGAAAAACTCGAACCGATCTTTATAATAGATAGTAATCGTACAGTGACTGGCCTTAAAAGTAAAGAAGTGTCCAAGTTTGTTAGATTTAAAAATAAATTGCGAAATCTATACGATAATACTACGCCACGTACCTAATGGTAGTTTTAAATGAAATAGAACTGTTAATATATTTATTTTATATTTTTATTATTTCCCTCATGCAAATTTTATAGTAAAGTAAATGGTCGATTTTATTCAATTTAATGTGTTTTTATTTTCATATCCCTTTTAACTTAGTAAATTGTGGTTATGACATGGTTTTCATGATTTCCAAAAATTATTTTAGCCACGTTTTTTTTTCATTCTTACAAAAAGTTGTTTCCAAACGCCGTGGATTACAATCTTACTTCTTACTAATATCATAAATGCGAAAGTTTAGATGGATGGATGGATGGATAAATGTTTGTTAGACTTTATAGCCTAAACGACTGAACAGATCTCGATGAAATTTGGCATAGCCGTAGAGGATAGTCTAGAAGAACATAACTCACTTTTCTTTGTTTAATTCCACACGGACGAAGTCGCGGGCGAAAACTAGTATATTGTATTTCAGGTACTTTGGAGTAATTGATCAAATGTAGTAATTACATTTAATTTAAAATCCACATTTTTTTTTATCTTTATTCATATACTTCTATTACATGGTTGTTTTACGGTCGAATGGGTTATGCAAGTGGAGTTATAAGAAAGTGGAATACATACAGTAATAACTACTCCATTTGAACGTCGAACATTTATCTGATAGACCTCTATTCGTATCACAACTTGTATAATCCAATTCAAACTTTATGACGGTTCCGGGTTAGCTGCGAGCGCATGTCTGCGAAGTTGGACGCCAGGTTACTGGCTTATTGCGGGCGGAGTAACCTGGCTTACGGGTAAGCTAGATATACATTTGTATATTTCCTGACCTCATAATGCTAATTTTACATGAAGGCGTAACACACCTAATGTTAATACAGTAAAGTACAGAACATTAGGAGTGTGCGTTCAACATTTGGAGTACTGCATAATAACTAATAGTCTTTATTTAATTTATTTACAACATTACATTACATACTGCATGGTTTTACTGTTCACCGTCATTCCCTTTCTGTGAAACATAAAGTTTGAATAGTACTGTACTTAGAGAACTGTTCAAAACTAGTGGCTTGCTAATATCGAACATACGTTGCTCTCGATATTGCCGCGGACGATTGGATACCCCGATACACCTAAATTAAATTGTTTTTATTGACAATCCTCGCTTTTCAATACACTCGAAGTGGAGTCGTATTGATTCTTTTGTACGTTTAGTCGGGGTTTTGTACGCTTTTTTGGATTGAAAGTTTTACAATATTGTAATGTTTTGTTAAACTATTAAACTTATTTTAAATAATGATTAATGTGAAGTATTTTATTGCTTAGAATAACCTATGAATTTGATTAAATAGTTATATTTCAATTTTACAGATCATTCGTGGTAATGGCCAATGAAATTCCGTATGTTATGAAAATAAACCGCGATAAAAGTTACTGACATCTGTATACAACACATTGCAAAAATTAATATTACAATTAAAATGGATTTGATAATAATAAGATAAAACCGTGAGAAATTCTCTTCTAATGTACGTAAAAATTATTAATCATAAACAATTTATTCTCTCGTTTTGGTTTCAAATAATGGTGAGGTCATAAATATATTCTCTTAGTAAAAGTCAATGTTTTATGATTCAGTACATGGTAAAGGAAATCATAAATATTCAAAAGGCATACCATCGCTATATTGACTTGCCTTCAAAAGCTATTAAGGGGTTTCAAAAAACACGAGTCGATGAGAGCTATTCAAAACAATTCGTTACGAATAACTAATTCTAGATTTTTACTGATTCAGATGCCTTTAAAAGTTACATATTATATATTGCCGAGCGGATAGACAGGTCGCTATCACGCTTCTCGTATGAATACAGTGGTAGAGCCCGCTTTAACATCTTAGCACGAATGGGTCGGCTCGCCCGGTGTAATACCACGACCACACAGAAGACAGGCGTGAAGTGGAAGCAATTCCACGTTTCGTCTGATGAGTGTGGTACCGGAGACCCAAATTTAGTCCATTTCCCGTTCCACCATTTTCTTATAAGGGAAGGATTGGATGGGAAAGTGGATTTGACGGTAGAGGAGTCGCATAGGAGGGGGAAATATCCACTTTATGTGCGTCTCCTCTTCCGTCGATTTAGGATAGGCAACGCATCTGCAATTGCGGATGTCTATGGGCAGCGGTCGCTTCGTCATTTTGGCGGATTTAGGTGGCCGCTTGCTCGTTTGCCACCTTATGGTATAAAAAAAAAAAAAAAAAGAATAATTCGTTACTCAATTAATGGTTTTAAGCATTTTTGTTTATCTATCTATGAATAGATTTCAATTTTGATATGTTGGTATGTGTTCTTAAACACTAAAGAGACTGACTTTTTAGGATGCTTTAAGACAGGTTTCCGAGTCGTCGTAGGAATGCATGAAATCTTTTGCTTGCATAAATTTATATATAATATATATTTATTTTCATAGCTTATGGTCGGATTCCCAGCTATATTTAACTATTCGTTAGTGTTTTGGTTCAATAACTTCAGGAAAAGCGTTTCAACTACGTAACTTGAGTTTTACTCCATTGATCTTAGTCAACTTACCGCTAATGAATCACTAGGTATTGATAACTTAAATGGAGTCTTCAGAAACCCAGCATTATACTTTTAACTGACATTGCGATACCGAGTTTATCTATAGATCAATATAAAACAGACCCATCAATAGCCTTCTCCTTTTTGAAGTTCGATAAAAATATTTTATGTTAAAAATTTATTAATTGATTTCAAAAGAAGAACTAATAAATATCGTCACTATCCAGTCCGTTGTCTCTGTATCTACTTTCTAACTAAAACAAATGAGACTTGTCTACAAAATTGTACCAATATATAACTTTCGAAATTCGATACCGAATTAATGATATCTAAAATCGAATAAACGATCATTTTTTAATTAAATTGCTTATACGAGTAGAACATCATCAGCCTTTGTCTGCCCACTGCTGACTGACATCGTCCGCACATAATTAAAAAAACTAAGGTATGTAGCTTATGTATTCTTCCAGACTATAAAAGAAAAATACTAGGTCCATAGCTATGCCAAATTTTGTCAAATTCCGTTACGCCGTTGGAAAATCATCATTGATTCTCCTTTTAAAAATATTATAGGTCTTTATTTTCTACGAGTAATATTAATTGGCTGTTCAGTTGTTTATACACTGTTGCAATATTTTACTTTCGAAGTTAAAATATAAAATCACATGTAATTCGATCAATCGCCAGCGAAAGCAAGTAGCTGTTAAGTAGTCAAGTTACGTAAGTCGCACACTTTACGTCCATTTGCATAATTAACATTAAAGACAAGAAGCCGCATTGCTGTGTCTTGTTAATTAATTTCAATAGCATTGTTTATTAAACCATGTAACTCCATGTCGTAATACTTGTATCAAAACATACTGTCTTTCTTATTTCAAAGGGACGACATGTTTTTAAACCTGTTTTTCGTCAGTGAAAACAGAAAGGCAGTGTCAAACGCAACATATACAAGAAACAAACAAAACCGTTTTCAGAAAATCTTTAAGTTTTGGAATGGAATTGATAGACAATTGATACTCAAACAATACGTTTCAATTAATCTATACTTCTATACTAATATTATAAAGAGGAAAACTTTGTATTTTTGTATGTATTGAAATAACTCAAAAACTACTGGGCCGATTTAAAAAAATCTTTCACCGTTAAAAAGGTAATTTATCTGTGAGAAAAATAGGCTATATTTTATAATTTCACGAGGGCGAAGTCGCGAGCAACAGCTAGCAAATTATATGTTTAAAATGAATTAGTTGATTTAAAAAATACCTAACACGTTCTATACCACCAACTAGCGTCTCCAATTAACTCGTAGTATCACTGAACGTGTTTAGTGTTTCCCAAAGACAAATGCGCAAAGCTTAGTTACAATAAAATGAGGTCCTCTGGTTGTTTTCACGCTAATATAAGAGGTATAGTGAATCACTTTCACCGATTCAACATAATTTTGTAATCTGAACATGAACATTTTTCATAACCAGTGTAGCATTCAAATTAAGCTACATAACATGTGAATGGTGAATATTTGTTTGGTAATTATCATAATTATAGAAATCATTGGATTTCGTTTGAAAGAACAAGATCGGACCGATGTGGCACCAGTGTAGCGTACTAACGCCCACTGTACTAAATACCAATTTATCTTGAGTTTCTACTACCTATATACATACAAAATATATTACAATCTTATAATTTTCAAACAGACTGAGAAGGATTAATATATTTTCGATAGTGAAAACAATTATTGCTAATCTCACGATCTGTTATCTATACTAATATTATAAAGAGGAAAGATTTGTATTTTTGTATGTATTGAAATAACTCAAAAATTACTGAGCCGATTTTAAAAATTCTTTCACCGTTACAAAGGTAATTTATCTGTGAGTAACATAGGCTATATTTTTAATTTTCACGCGGGCGAAGTCGCGAGCAACAGTTAGTTATATATATATATCTGGAAATCTGATCGGAATAAAATATATTTTACATATTATATGTATGTATTAAACTATAATAATTAATTAATCATTTATTTATTATGTAATAGTAACGTGTTAATTTTTTAATGAATACGTGACCTTCATAAAAATAGATTCATATTCGACTACGTACTAGAGATACGTCGAAGTTTCCTTTCTTAAGTGCCAGTTATTACAAAACTGCCTAACAATTATTAAGCAGTTAAGACTCGTCCATTAGAGGTGATAATTGAGGCGTTTAATTTCTTCAACACTACGTAATATTAAAATTACTTAATTACTTTTTGAAGTTTTCTTTATGTACGAGATGTTATAATTAGATTACATTATGTTCGTATTCTTGTAAACAAAAAAAACTAGATATGTAAATAATGAAATTCTTAGAAAAAGGTTTGGTTTTAATGTTTCTCAGTCTACCATTGTCCCTCCGAAATACTTTTCTATTTTTGTCTATATTTTCATTATTTTCATGTTTATGTTTATGAGATATGTGGATAAAAATATATTTATTTTACAGGGCAATTAATTTTATAATTTCCAGGTAGCAAGCGACAAGCATTTGAAAATGTAGGCGCTAATTATAATTAAAATGTAAATGATACTTGCTTTAAAATTATTACGCTGTAAAATTAACTTTATTAAATGTAACTGAGCTTTTGAGGAAAAAATGCAAAAATTAATTAAAACGCAGCATATACCAAATACTTGAAACTTAATCTTTTTTTAATGAAATACAGAGTCGGTAAATAAATTATTTTTAAACGTGACCGAGTGTATGTTAATTATCATTGAGTTCAAAAATGCAATTTTTGAAAGTGTTAAATCTATCCATACAAGATATATCTGGTTCTATATGACATTTAGGTCAAGGCAAAATAACATGTCATTTTTAAACTGCTCTTTTTTAACGTACATGGATTATTGGACATTGAGTGAAAATTACTAACTAAAATTAATCCGACTCTTTTGTGACATCCGTGTAATTTATAAAATATTCTTAAAACTCAAGACCTCTCCAACAAATAAAAGTGGAGGAGAAATTTGTCTATAAGTGCGAAATAAAAAATCAATATTGTTATATTTGTACATATGAGTATGCCCTTGTCATTAAGTGATATTGTTAGGTTTTAATTACCTTTTGGATAATCAATTTCTCTCACCTCCACCCAGAAGGCCACCTTTCTAAATGTGTCGGAATTCTGAATAATTTTATACTCATATAATTTTTTCGCTGTCAACTGCAAACAAAGAACGGTTCGGACAAAAACGTTTATGGAATTTATCCATTAATTATAGCGTCTTATTAACATAATAATAGGCGATATATTTGAATACTACGCTTTGTTATAATTGCCTAACACAACCGAAATCTATGCAAAGTAACGCAATTTGTGGCTTTATTAAGTCAATTTACGCAACGACTTTGAGTCTGTTCTAATGGTTCGTAGTTTAAAGGATGTTATATTTATCTATTTATTAGATTACATTTCGGGTAGGGCAACCGAAAGTTACATTTTTCTATTACGTAGCAAATACAACGATTAATTTGAAAAGTGTTAACGCATCTTAGAAATATATATTCAATACTAGCTTTCGCCCGCGAATCTCTCCGCGTGGAATTAAAAAAAAAACAAAGTGAGAAGCCTATGTGTTCTTCCAGACTATTCTCCACGTCTATACCTAATTTTATCGAAATCCGTTTACTTGTTTAGGCTACAAACTCTAACAAATATCCATCCATCGCTGTCGGACGGAATAAATAGTATCCTATGTCCGTCTCCTGGCTCTAAGCTACCTCCTCACCAATTTTCAGCCATATCGGTAAAGCCGTTCTTGAGTTATAAATAGTGTAACTAACACGACTTTCTTTTATATATATAGATTTTCTGCTAGTTTCTAACTATAAAGTACTTTTTGTGTCTCGAATTTTGCAATTTTAATTAGGTTATATAAACTTATGTTATAAACATTTAATATATATTTGACTTTATGTTAATTTAAAGTTTATCCAAAACGTTGAGTTCTTTATCTTTTCGTTATTCGCTTCAAAAAACACTGTATAAAAATTTGAATTTGAAATGATTCAACATAATCTGAGATTAAGTCAAGCGAAAACACTTTTGAGGCGTGCAAGGTCGTAGACAGATAGTATCGTAAATTCATTGTACACACCCCTGAACACTGAAGGTCAATGAATGACGTTGAAGTCGACAGGAGCATTAAATTGAGACCTATGTACAAAAATCGACACTCACGATCAAGTTAATATAGATCTTTTGGTATTTTGAAGGTTCGCTAATGACCAAGTCTAATAATTAATAAGATCCATTACTATCTAAACGATGGAACAGGTTGTTCGTTCGTTATTTAAACCGTTAGGTTAAAGCAAATGCATACATTAAAAACGTTAAGTAGAAATAGAGTATCCGATAAACATGTTTCGTTAGTTATTCGAAAATATAACATCTTCTTCTTCTTAAAGTGCCTCTCCGACTAGCGAAGGTTGGCGGTCAGTTCTCCAAATTTATCTTTATTTCTTGCGAGGCGAAATACTTAGGCGGCACACATCTATATACACATACAATACATTTTTACTTAACCAGGGTTTGCATATGTGTTAACATGTTTTTGTGCAGTTGCTACAAAGTTGGTATAAGTATGTTATTAGTGTTACATTTGGTAGACGGTGAAGATTTTATTTTTAATTTTTTTATCCTTATTGCATCTCGCTACATAAAATTATGTAACTTCATAAGATTACCAATTTAATCTTTTGAGATTAATTAATATTAGTTTAGTATATGTTTTGATAAGTATTGACATCTTGTGCAGGGTTGATTTATTCAATTTTGAGTTTAGAGGAAAGTAATATTATAACATTAGATATCTACTTTCACTATATACGAGTACTATCTGCGAGAGGTAGGCTTTAGTGCTTATTGCTAGTGATTAGTCAAGCGCAACCGGCTACGGCTGTGAGCAATCGCCATTATCATGTAGTCGTGCATTTTACTGGCGGGCCGACTAACCGCTAAGTGAAGATATGCATTTAAAGAGGGAATCTAAAGAGTGGTAAACTGCTACTGGCGGGAAGCAGGGTTATGTGGGGTTTTATCACACTATTCCGACTCCACTTTTCTACCCTATTGTACTCGTATATGTGAAGACATTAACAACGTTTATAATGTTGATTATCTGATTGACGAAGTTATTGTTAGATTGTCTAGTATTCTTTAAGAATCATATGATGCAACCGTTTAATACGAAATAATACCGCGTTGGTGTCTATTGCTGGCTAGACCTGTGTTGCATTATACGGTGATATATGTAGTTGCCGCTCTGTTTAGCGCAATCTTACTAACTATTCTACATTTACTTCAAAATACTTGTACAAAATGCGACGCAAGATGAAATCGCATCGGGCAATACAAAACTGTAACATCCGCATTGCCGTAATCATAATCGTGAGCATAAATAAAAAAAATGTTATCAACACACACTTAAGTTATAAAACATATAGTATTAATATATTATACTAGCTGTTGCTCGCGACTTCGCCCGCGTAAAATAAAAAAGTATATACTATGTTACTCACAGATAAATTAACTTTCTAACGGTGAAAGAATTTGTAAAATCGGCCCAGAAGTTTTTGAGTTATTTCAATACATACAAAAATACAAAAACACAAATCTTTCCTCTTTATAATATTAGTATAGATTATTAGTATTACTATAGTCATATTGAAAATCTGCTTATTTGAAGTCGGTTAACACTAGGTTTACGGGCGTTTCTTATATACCTATCTCTACGAGCATCCGTCAAATTGACGGGTGGATGAAAGTACGTATTTATTTAAAAAAAAAATCAATTTATTCAAACTAAATCTGAGTTTAACAATATAAGGCTTCACGTAAAAATAAAATACTAATAAGTCAATTTTTTTTGTTAAGTTATTACGAAAATGATAACAATAATATAAAGGCTACATAATCATATTTATCGAGGACATTTTTTACATACGTATTGAATTTCTTTTGTGCATTTTCCGCATACGATATTTTGACAATACATACAGCAATTACTGCTTCTATTTTTATTACAGTAGCCCACTTGGCAACTTTTTCGCACTCCCGATGTTGAAGGTGATCGATCTGAAACGTCTGAACTGTGACGAACGTTCTCCTTGTTTTTTTCCAGCTAATTCATCGGCTAAAGAAAATATAAACTCCTTTCTGGATATTTTCGATCCGGTACAATATCCATCCATCTAAACTTTCGCATTTATAATATTTTAGTAAGAAAGATAATAATCACTTACAATTTATATTACTCTATTATAATAACTTACAATAAATATATAAGGATTGTTGACGTAATCAGCTAACCCGTCAAATTGACGGGTTCCGTAGAAATAGGTATACAAGATACAATTTTCAAAATCTATAAAGCTTAGGAAAATAATAATTGTGCGTATAAACTCTTTTAATGAAATTATAAATTTACGATGCAAAATAGTTAAGATTAATGCTATGGTTTTTTGCGTGTTTCATTTCAAAGTTTGAAATCCGTCAAATTGACGGGTGCCGTAAACCTAGTGTTAAATACAAAATTACCTTAATTAGTAAAAATATGTTTTTTTTTAAAGTTGTTTTATGTAGGCAATACGTTTATCTAAGTATGCTTACATCTTGTGAGATTAAAAGGTAGAAACGCAATAAATAAAAAATTCCCGAGTATTTGTAGGTAGATTTATCATACGTATTATAAAGTTTATTTTCGCTAGCTTACATAACTATTCATGAAATTAATACATATATTTAAGACCTATGTACACATCTACTTGCTTAATTAGTTAGGGAAAACATGTCAGATAATAAAAAGTTCACGAAAGATTATCTTTACAGTTCTATTGTTAATTGGAATTGATATTGAGCATTCTCACTATTGACAAACTTGTAAGAATATTGTAAACCCTTTCATTATGACAATACTGAGATAGCAAATATGTAAATACAAGGGAAACTACATTAATATCTAAAGCATCAGTTGTCCATGAAAATTGCGTATGCGCAGCAAAGAGATATAAAGCTATATCTAAGTGATCGTAAAATTTGTTGCTTTTAAAGAGATGACGTAAGTGAAAGGTGAGCTGTCATAACGAAGTGGTGCATGCGGTCGCTGCAACGTTCCTCCACGTTTTAAGGTCTGATTCACAGTGAAAGTGCGCCTTCGAGAGCGTATGTGACAATCAGGTCCTATGGTGTTGTAGTGCGTTCATAAAATCCTGGCCACATGAATTCCGTAGTAACAATAACATAACAATAACCCTTTCATGGCCGGTTTCCCAGCTACGTTTAACCATTCGTTAGTTTTTTTGTTTCGATAAATTTACGAAATATGTTTCCGAACTATGTAACTTGAGTTTTACTCCGTTGAAACGTAGGTCAACTTAACTAAAAATTTAAAAAATGAAAAAATAATTGGAAACTTCAGAAACCCAGCATCAGCCCACTACACACCTTAAGTTTTAACTGTAGACAATACTGAGAAAGGTACAGTTTACCTGACATTTAACATTTTGCCCATACATGTCAGTTTTAACTGTACAGTTCACTGGCTTTAGCAACAATGTGACGCCAAACGAAGTAGCATAATACACTACAATGCGAATGGTGGCATCTCAGGCTACAAGCATTGTCCCGTTCGTTATTGGTTCATTTGTAAATTCTGCTTATTAAAAGTTGTTAAAACATTCGTAATAATTGTACTGTGACCTACCATCGTTTACCGCGAAATAACATGTTTTGATTTGTTGACTCTGTCGCATGACAACCTCAAACACAACACTCCTAGCCCACCGTGGAATACTTAATGCAATATTATCCTACACTATTATTTTAACGTATGTCATAAGGTGGGAATACACATGCCTGTAGCTAGTACGTAAGCTATTGATCCATTTTACTGGCAAGTATATCCGTATTGCGCCAGTAACAGGCATGCAAATTACTGTTCCATTTTATTGGCATGTGTGTTCCCGCCAATATTGTCACTTAAACGACAACACTTTTATAAGTTACCAGCAAGCTTAACTTTTGTCTCTTGGACTCGACATTTTAAAATTAAATCCAGCTCAAATAATAATTTGTAGAATAAATGGAACGGTAATAACAGATTCAGGTCATTTAAAACAATTGACGACTCATTAAAGGCATCCAGAATAAAAGTAAATTAAGAACGTTACGCGTCTGTGGTCTTTGTGGATCTTTTGTTGCGGAAGAGCCTTAAAATATTCGAATTTACTGAACGTCACAGCTAAATGGTCGAGTTATGCGTACGCGAGAGGCAATGATGGCTGATTGTCCGATAAAAGTATGCATGAAAACATTATGTAACACTTTTGAGTATACACGTGAGCTTCCACTGACGAAAAAATTGTATCAAACATATTCTTATATATCTGTTCTCAAAGAGGATAAATCTAATAACAGTATGTTTTTGTACGCGTGATTCGGCTGTGGAAACCGACGCGTATAGTAAGAAGTAATTTTGAGTAGGTGGTCTCGTGAATAAAATGTGTGGAAATCGGTCAACTTTTTAAGGATGTTTTTATAACCGTAGTCTTCGATTGTAGGGACACTTGGGTTTATATCAGTGCAATAGATCTATGGGCGAACTTACACTAACTCTGATTTGCTAACTTTTGTACCCAGAGTCGCTTAGAAATGACTAATAGAGTCATTTACTGATGCAGACTTCCCATATAAGGTTTTTATTGTTTTTATGTAATGTTAATAAATGTTTAATTGGTAATTAACCGAACTTTTTACACAACGGTCGGTTTATTCGTAAATGTTTCGTCGAAGACGTTTATTTCATTTCCATTCCTTGTAATGCAATTAGCTTGAAAACTGATAGTACCATATGTACCTAAGTAGTATACTAAAGATCTCTCAAAGCGACAGTTTTCCGTTTGATGTTCATAAGTGAGAATCTATTCAATTATTTTGCCGTAAAAGGATTTCTGCAAGTCATTGAAAAGGTATGCATTCAATTCTATGAATGCGTTGGTGAAGATTACAATTTCTAGTCTCTTCCAGATAATTATATTGGAAACGTTTCAGTTTGTGTTAAGACCGCATTGATGCTATTTGAAATAAATTGTATTTGAAGTGAGAAGAAAATCGAAACAAGATTTCCCGAGTATCGAGATTTGTTTTTTATTTATTCATTCGAGATAAAATACAATTTATAGGCATGTTTTCAATGTAAATAATTAATAATGTAGACTAATGTTGGATATTAATACTAAATTTCTGCTTACAAATGAGAACAAAATTTTCCATGACTTTGCCAATTACGATTCCTTATACCACAAACATAATAACACATAATATTAAAAGAGTTAGGTATCATTCGCTTCGTATACTAGCCCGAAATATACGATGATTCGTTTTCAAATTAGAGGTCTACATTTTCCTGCGTCCGTATTTGTATGCGTTTTAAATTTTTTTTTTCTATCCGCGGCTTATATCTAGTCTAGTGGGTGCTGTAGATGAATAAAGTTAATGAACAATATGATTAATATCCAAGACGCTCCAACAATATTAATTGCACGTCGAGTACATTACACAGGCTGCCAACTCGTTCACTTTCATTTAATTACGGATAAATTCACTATGATATCGTTAGCTATATATAAGAAATAATACTGAATAAATTACGTAAAAATATGAACAAAAAAGACAGGAAAGTAGAACAAAAATATATAAAAATATTAGTATTGTTTATTATTTTGAAATATAAAACTACTTAATGTAAATGGTGAATAAGTACATAACATAAATAACTTCTTATTCTAACTATAACAAGTATTGCTACATAGTTGTTTATTCACCGTCGTACTCAGAGTTCTACTTAATTGAGTGACAACTTAATCTTAACTCACCTACGGTCCACAAACAAAACATTTATTTTGAAGTTAAACTAATATTATTGTTAACGCTACGTCATTTTGGTTTTCCAAGCAGGACACGTGAATTAATTCTTATTTTACAGTCGCGAATGTTGCCTTCATTTTTCACCATATAAAGAGAAAATAAGTATTCTAAATGCAATATAGCACTGGTGTTACGAGAGACGTCAATGGGTTGGCTCACAACGGCAAGAGAACGTTACAAGCCACCTTGGACCATTAATCACATACCGTGAAATAACCTTCGTTCCGTTGATAACGTTAATAATCGCGTTCTATATCGAGAAGAAAAGCAGACCGATATAACAACTATAAAACATGTATAAAAATATCCGTGTCAAGTTTGACAAATTCATCCACCACGGTGATGACGAAGTCACAGGTTTCAGTTATTATTGTAATGGAATATTGAACTGAAACAGTTTATAGAAACGATACAATCTGATAGTTTAAACAACAATTAAGATCTCCATCGAAGTTTTGTTTACTTAATTTAATTGGATATCAGGTGACATAGAAAATAGGATATCTATTTTACGATCATTATTTTTAATAATTTAATCAAGTTATTTAAGTACATAATTAAACTTTACGTGTAACTTGGTCAAACGCCAATCATCTCACATATTTATAGACTGTAATTTTTCTTTTTTTTAAGAAAAAGAGATTTGTCGCTTGTTTTACTGCTGACTTGCTTTTAAGTTTAAATCGATGCTCAATTCAAGCATGCCAACGCGAAATTATCATTTCGTAACTGGACAAATGGTCAGTTTACTAAACCATTTATCATCTACAGGACCAAGACTAATCTGCACTACTGTTATCATTGTCGTTATACCAATTTATCAACCTCAGTCCCATTATCTTAATTGACGTTATTTCTCGTAAACAATCTTAACCTGGATTTCGCTTTGGCAATTTCTTATTCCAATTAGTAATTGCCATTGTTTTTGTTTTGCTATTTCTCACAATGATAGTGTGAAAAATTGTTTAAAAGCCTACCTTTTGGCAAGTAAAATGATTTTCTTGTATGAATGTGTTATAATCTTACATGAAAATGGTTCAAGCATTTATAGTAAGTGTTGTGCCTACGACGTGTAATCTAAACTCATCAAAGTGGGTAAGCGAGTTCAAGATATTCCAGAGAAAATCTTCGATCCTAAACAAAAATTTAGTTTCTACAAAATCCTGTATATGAGTTGCCAAGTGTGGTTTAAATTTTGGTTCAGTTCCAAGATAATATAATCCTTGATTTGTACACAGTTCGCACTCTCCTATATTACATAATCAGGCTGGAACAATGCAATGACGTGGACCTTTGGGGACGGAATAATTGCCGCTACGACTCGCGATGGTGGACCCTCGCGTTATATCAATTATTCAAGACCCTTCGATGTTGACTTTTGTAAGCTTTCCCCTCGATTCAGCTTGTGTCGAAATGTTTTCTATGGAGGATAATGCGTGAGATATGGATGGTGTTATGCACACGAGGCAAGTTCCCTTTGTTTAGAACTTTTGAATCTCATCTATTTCCTTAAGAATCGTTATAATATGAACTTATATTATGAATTAGGATTCGTACTTATTTTTTTCGAATACAGACATATTCTTTTTTTTATATTATAGAATGCAAAATAATAACAATAGAACCATAACAGTAGAGACACTAAAGATTAATTTTAGTAACAAAGAATAAAATGTATCGAGATTTTTCACATTTACGTGAATTTATATTATACTAGCTTTGGCCCGCGACTTTGTCCGTGTGGAATAAAAAAAACAAAATTGAGTAGACTATGTGTTATTCCAAACTATCCTCTACATCTATACCAAATTAAATTCAAATCCGCGCAGCCGTTTAAGCTACAAACTTTAACAAGCATCCATCTAAACTTTCGCATTTATAATACTAGTATTAGTATAATATGATAGAATATTTTAAACCGCATATATTTGAACGTTGATCTTATTTATTTTACACGATACCAACTAATTAAACAAATAAATACAAACAAAATCAGAAGTTTTGAAGTGATTACAAACAGTTATATAAAATAATGAGTTTCGAGACCATTCCATTTATTTCATCCACCGCATTGCGTAAAAACATTTGTATCGCTAAGAAAGGTGATAGCTGTGTGTAATGCCTTATTTGACGTAACATTTGACTCACGTTACTATGTGCGTGTAGTCGAAACTCTCAATAGGGTTAGTGGTCACTTCGGAAGAGAGCGAAAGTGGATTAACCACATGCCGGTTATTTTAGTAGCCACTGGTCTGGTCTGGCTAAACATACCGCTCACTCAGATCTAGGTGAAACAGCTAGTTATGGTATTTGATACAATCTATTGTCATTTTAGTTGGGCAAGAAGCTTCGCCTAGGTGAGGTAAATTATTACATCATTTGGGTTGATTGAGTTGATTTAATTATGAATAATCCCATTTGACAGAATTGGTTCAGCCGTATAGGATCTAAAAAGTCACTGGGCAATGAATACATAAAAGCCCGATTACATGGGAAAATTGTGTCGAATTGCCCTCCTGTATTAGTCGGGCATTGTATAAATAGCGATGACAAAGAGATGCCGTGTATTTTTAATTAAAAACTAGCTGTTGCTCGCGACTTCGCCCGCGTGTAAGTAAAAAATATAGCCTATGTTACTCACAGATAAATTACCTTTCTAACGGTGAAAGAATTTTTAAAATCGGCCTAGTAGTTTTTGAATTATTTCAATACATACAAAAATACAAATCTGTCCTCTTTATTAGTATAGATAACATTAACAAAATGAATTTTTCAATCTTAACCAAAGGACGATTATTCGACCTTCACTACAATATCGGTTCATCCCAAGGGACGTCTGGCTAGGTTGTGTCAATTTTTATTTAAGCCCTTTGACAGCACAATGAAAGAATAGTGCCGTCCTTTTAATCAGGTTTTTTAACTACCCGAGACCTTATAACTTCTAATGTAGCAGCTAGGACAGACATGTCGAGTAATACAAGTAAACTAAAAGCTTCTAATCATGTTATCATACCAATATAACACGTCTCCTCTGGATATCATTAAACAAAACAATCAGGCAACTAACAACCAACGATTTCACCTGTAGTCGTTTATCAGTTTGGTAGTTTTAGAGGTCATTCGGAGCAGACAAATGAATTCTTTTTCTAATATCCATGAAGAATTTCACGGACCAGTTGTAAATGATACTGTCAGAGAATAAATATCCAGTTCATTGTCAGCAATTGGATATATCTGACAAATAAACGATATAAAGGATAGCTATAGTATCGCATTCACATCTTTCTTTATTGATTTATTAATAAAACATTTACGTTGAGTAGATTCAGTGTACGGCCCCGTTCTACCATATTTCTTATCCCACCCTGACAGATGATTTATCCTCACTTTTGCCTTGTTTTTCTTGATAATTTTTTCGTTTACGTAAGTAATATTTATTCAGAGTTTTCGTCAGCTATGCCCACTAATCAAAATTACTGGTTGTTTCTTTAAAAGCACAATTTTATTAGTAATTTTTATTAAATATCTTTGTTACTATCGATACTAGTAAAAAACATTCAATTAAATAAATTAAAAAACAATCGAGTGAAGTTTAAAATGTTTTGAGTTTCAATTCAGTACAATCAAGTAAAGTAAGTCATAAAATGAATGGTAACCACATGTTGTAGAGCACAAATTATTTTTGTTATCTATAAAATCAATATGTCTATTAAATTGATGATAAAATATTCTATTACCAAATTGCTTTTAAAATAATAAAGAAATCCAGCCACTGCTGTAATTTCACAATAATAATTATTATTGATAATGTGTATGAGGCCATTTTTAATTTTGTTGCATTACAATTTTGTACTCGAATATACCTCTATGATAGTGTTTTGTTTTAATTTAACTCCGTATGCTCCATATCTTAGGGCCGTTATATACGGACAACTTTAAACTGTCTGGCTGCATTTTCTTAGAGTAGGCTGACACTGTCAGCTTTATGCAGTCTGTGTACGCCAAATCTTTGAATCAGGCGATTTTTGATTTAATTATTTGTCTTCGTAAGACGTAATCGAATAGGTGGGTTTCTAAGCGTTATTACCTAATCGAAAATCTTTAATAAAAATGCAGCTCACGGCCGCGACGTGTTACACTGGTGGGGCGACATTGTCACTTGCATTATTATGTTATCGAGATATAGTCTGACAAAGTTATCTGACCCGGTGTGCATAAGTAAAACTGTAATTTAGTTTCACTGTTTATTAATGTCGTATAAAGTAACCAAAATCATTGCTGGATTGTGGCTGTTTTGTCTTTTGCTTTTAGATGCCTATGCCTAAGAGTAAGTAGGTATTACATATTTTCTGACAAAGTTACTTCGACAGCAGCTCCTCTCTCACCGAGCCAGATAAATTTGTCGCACTATATGTTAATTTTGTAAAACTGTGTTAAAACATCGGTCTGTGGGCGAGACGAGAATTAGGACGAGTCAGTGTAAAAGATCGCTATTGTGATATCGATGCCACCGGATACGTTTACGTCCTCTGCATGCTTATTTGGCTGTTATTATGATCTCGAAACATTTTTTTTTATTCGAGGTGTTTTTAATTTCTTTTAATCCATTTCGTTTCGTTTCGTTTCGTTTTTCCACAAAACATTTTCAGTTCAGTAAGAACCTGGCAAACAGTAAGTGCTCAATAAAACATGCATAATATAATATAATAAGTAAATGCCTGGCTACTTTATTATATTATTTTAACTTGATTTAAAACCTTAACATACTTTTGAGTTATACGATTTCATATTATGGTAATAACTGGTTTGAGATTTCAAGTATATTTTGTACTTGACTGATTTTTATCAGGCCGACCCTTTTCGTTTTTCTTTGATGTTTTTTTTGGAACAAATGTTACTTTGCCACTTTTTATCGCATAATATTTTTTGCGGTAACAATTACATTCTTGTAAAATTGTGAAACATATTTTGGAAATATTGTCTTCTGAAAAACTGTTATTATTGATTTTGAAGTCCACGTATGAACAATATTTGGTTTGTTGTTTAATAACTACTTAATAAATATTTATTTAAATATTAATATTGGTTTCTAGGTAATCAAGTTATGGATTATGGGTCAGTTATTAAATAAGAAGGTTTTTAATTTAGTGCATCAAATCTTTCCTGAATCGATCATAATTTAACAAACATATTTTTTTAACCAATTATTATGGCCTACGAAAAATTGTATAAGTGTATTTTGTAACTTAAATGTTCAATAAAAACACAACTTATGGAAACGCATAACTTCTGGCATCATTCGACACGGAACGATCAATTAGTGAGCGGATTAAGGCTCGAATTATAGTGTAATTTCATATTTTGTTGGTCAGTAGAGAATGTATTAGAAAGGTCGCTTCAAGGTTCGAGCGGAGCGATCCGATTCTAGTTGCGCAATCGCAGGGTTGCCAGCTGAGGTCATCCGAATTATCGAAAACTTGCATTCTGCACTTGCAACACTTTACAATGATACAGTTTAACAGATCCGTAATGTTCAATAGCTGCGTCAAAAGTAGGTCAAAATATGTTTTATATTTAATGTGAGTGAGTGAATATTATGTTATAAATGATATTTTAACGCTATACCAGGGGTGGCGAATCTTTACGTATCAACATATAATTTTTCTAATGCAATGTTTAATTCGTTTTTAGACGTACCATGAAAAAACTACTTTTGCTTTTGAGATTATTTGATACATTCCGGAGTATATGATATATTCGTTCGTTCCTCATATTGTAAACCATACTTTTTACATAATGAATTTTGTGATCAGTGACGTGCCTAAAACATTGTGTCACGTGCCATTGGTTCGCCACCCCTGCACTATACTAACATTTTATGACGATGTGAAGGAACTAACACTTTTTAACGTTTTTTTACAGCTAATAAAATATAAGCAACCTTATTTAATATTAGGTTATGTGATTGATGCGATGTAGTGAGATTGTTACAGTGAACATTATTTAATTATAATAGTGTCCTTCACTTGCAAATATCCATAGGTGACAAAATATTACCGCTAACTATTTATCAAAAACAACAGTGGAATCGTTTCTAGTCATGCTGACGACACACGAATAAAGGCTGAAGTTAAAAAAAATGATGCGGATTTATTGCTGAGTTTTTATAGCAATAGTTCTTGATTGAGAGTCAATTTTAAAACTGTTCCGGAAGAGATTTTGTATTTTTGTGTAGTCTTATAATAAAGTAACAAATGAGATATTCGTCTTCTTAGTAACTGAACCTTTTAAAGTGTGCAATTAAAACTGCGCTATCAATTAAACTATTTTTAAAAATAAAAAAAAAATATTAATGTACGTTGCTCAAACTACAGTTATCAGCATCTAATCGATTAACATAAATGATTTGGTAGCAGAAATATATTCAATTAACTTCAATAGCAAGCAATGTCGACTTTAATTTACATTTCATAGCTCGAGGGAATACTATCAGGCCAGTCAACAATTGACCTCCATATAAAGATGAGCCTCTGAGGTTGTTACAAAATGGTATGAACAAATTATATTGATTGAGTTACTCAGGTCAAATACGTCTCAAGGTACTGATTTGTTGCAAGCGATGTATTAGCGTTAAATGATTTAATCTTGAGTGTTTTGAAACCATGCCTTCCATAAAATTACCAAGTAATATTGATTCAAGTTGAACTGTCTGCAGTGAATAAATTGACTATTTTTCTCAGCTCAAATACTGAGGAACTAAAATGGAAAAAGAAAAAATACAAATAATGGTATGATTTGAAATTGTATAGCAGTAAATGAAATGTTTTTCTCCTTAATTTTAATTAATTTTCTTATTCTGTGTGATTTTTTTTGCGTAGATTACGTGATGTAAATAAGAAACAGCGTCGACGTCATAAAGAAAAGGTTTACTTCAGGGAGCTGATTTTATGGCGCATGGACATCGACGTCTTCTGCAAATTGTCATAACTACGTTTCGTGTTATTCGTGCCTAACATATACTCGTATTATTATGTTAAAAAACTTTGTCATATTACCTATGTTTTAGAATTTAATTTTATACAAGAATACCAGTATGACAATATTAACTTTTATGTGTGTACGAACTTGTATTTCCTCCGATTCATTGTAGTCACACTGTATCTATAAATTACGTAACTGCCGGGTGGTTGTGTTGCTGTTCCCTAAATGCTCCAGTCAAATTAAACCAAAACATGGTAGTGAAGATTGGTAGGAAAATTGGTAGTAGTGTTCGAAACAACATTGTATATGAAAATCGAAAGGTCCTCTTCGAACCCGTATGCTCTATGCGGATTTTTCTACCTTTGCATGTCTAAATTGACCTAAATAATGTGTTTGATTTATTAACGCACTGCCAAAAGCAGTTCTGATTTTTGCAAAAATTCATCATTGATGAATTATATTTTAATTTGCATGTTTATATGTTTATACTTATGACGTTTGACGTCAATGCCAAATACCTAACGAAATCTCAATTTATGACATTTCCTTCCTTTCTGTTGTAAAATGAATTAGAAAGATCGAATTCCTTTGGCAATATTTTACACTCGAGGGAAATGAAAGTGTAAAATTATATAGAAACGAAAACTCGAAAGCGAATTTCGAATAAAATAGTTACATTTGGAACGATGCCACAACCGTGTTACTGTTGCAAACAGAAATTTAATTACATTAACAAATCTAACGTCGTTCTACATTTATGGAAATTCTGTTAATGATATCGGTTTTTATACGTGACGTATAGTTGCGTAATCGAGAAATAACATAACCATAGAATTATACTATCGCCGTGATACTTGTCTTGTACTATATATTGTCATATCTTCTCAAAGATAATGAAAAGGTTAACATTTATACATTTGTCACGGGAGTGGAATTCCACAGCAAATGTTTTACACAAATAAATAACAGGAACCAGTGACAGTCTTTGTATGACAGAACTGTCTCGATGTTTTGCCAAAAGCAGAAACTCCATAAAGTATGAAGTGGTTGGCACTGCAAACGTATCTAGTTTGGCACTGTTTGGATACTGTAACAGTTTGAAAGATAGCATATGCGACGAATTTACGTATAAATCAATGGTTAACGATTAATATTTTGTAGTTAAAATTAATAAAATTTGAATAAGATATGTAAATGATATACAATTCATTTAATAAATCAAAACATCGGAGGAAAGTGAGAGTAATTTGCAATTATAAATACAAATGATGATTACCATTTTTATAAAAAGGTGCTTGACGACATTCTCAGTTAGTAATACGAAAGAATAGAAATTTAAGAACGTCTAGTTTTTTTAGTTGAAACGAAACTAGTGCCCGTTCCCCTGAATTACATATTTACATAAAAGTGCTACAGTATCAACTATTAATAACAAGAAATAGCCCTCGTCTTACAATGCATTTACAATAACAATTCCATTGTCAAACAGATTGAACTAAGCTGAAATGTTGAAGACTTTGTAGTCATCGAGTTAACGAAGAAAGTTTCAAACATGGCTGGGTAGACGCAAGTGAAGCGAGCAATCGAATTGTCTAACTATCTTTGTTTGTTGTGTATCCCGGTTTGAACATCGCTCTGTTTACGAGCCCTGAGGGAGGCTAAACGTTATAACAAGTTTACCGACCATTATGGTAATAGACCACAAATCGATTGCTTCCACAGTTTAGTATAGAAAGTGTATTTTGCATGACCACTAAGTATGACATGATGTTCTACATCAAATCCAGTAGATATAAATTAAATTATAAATAAACTATAATTAAATATTACATCTTTAATGTAAATTGCCACATGTTATCGGCACTGTGGAGATAGAGCTCTTAAAAATTGACAATTATTTCCTACAACATTATAAAAGAGAATTATTTATTATAAAGTTAACATCCCAAGTCTGGTTATTGTTTCATAATTACAACCTTATAGCGCACACAGGGACTGGTTCAAGTAGCTTCAAGCGGTCCGAAGCGGTTTAAGTACGTCGCACAAGGGTCGCTGTTTTCTGTCGCCGCTATATAGCTGCCGACACGCGGCCGCGTCGACTGCTTGAAGCTGTCCGTGTACGTCGGCCCTTATGAGTTGCTTAATGAGCTTGATGTGACCTCATGAAGTAATCCTTATTATTGTAAAAAAACCCACTCAAAATGTATCAATAGCAATATTAAACCACTTTTACGTGTTTATTAAGAACCATTTGGGATTACATTTGAAACATTTACGCAAATATGACAGAACATTCAGTTAGCGTAGGTGCATTTAAATTGTGATGCGATTTATTTAGTGTTGTATATTATTTATCTAGAATTGAAATCAATGGCTGCGGACATGTGCGATGAAAGCTTAAATTCCTGGATGTTTATTTCCTATCCATTTCGGTGAAATCTCATTTGAAGCTCATAATGCAATTAGGCTGACAAATTGTAATATCGAATTTATTATTGACTGTATATTCGAAATATTTATGTTTGTGAATTCACAAAAGTTGTTCATACCATTGTTCCACCGTGAAGCACCGTTCAATATTTGCTGATTTCATCGAGCGTACGAGTTTTGAATAATACAATACACATCCGTACATACTTTTAACCTCAAAATATATTCGACATTTGGAAATACGCTGATACATTTATTCAAATGAATTTTTCATTCATCAATAATGCGAACTCTGATATGTTAAAAACAGGTATAATAATGACAATTATGCATTCCTTAGTAAAAACGGTGGTTTTCTATTTTGATGATTATAGAGAAATTGATGTTAAAATAATAAATTTTGCATAACGATGTAACTATTTAAAATTAATCATTATTGTTATGATTAGGAATGAGTATATTAGATGAAGTTTGGGAGTAGCCCCAGTGGTAGAGAAGGTAAGGAGTAAAAGGTTAGCATGGTATGGGCATGTTATGAGGAGGGATGAATCGCATGTAACAAGGAGAACGTTAGTTATGAATGTGGAAGGGTACACCGGTAGAGGTAGACCTAGAAAGAGATGGATGGATTGCGTGAAAGGTGTGATTAAGAAGGGAGTGATGACTGAGATGACGTATGATAGAGTTATGTGGATGACAAAAACCTGTTGCGCCGACCCTACGGGAGTTGGATAAGGAGGAAGATGATGATGATGATGAAACGGCAATAAAACGATTGTCTGTTGTCAGGAAACCTTTATTACAATATATTCAAGTTTTCGCGTATTTTTATTTATTCACAGCCTTTTTGATAAAAAATTCCGAAGTGCATAATTTTTATACTACTATATCATATAGTACCTTTCTCATTAGTTAACTCAATTAAACTCGTGTATTCAGTTTAATTTGGCGTTCCTTTACGCAATTAAAGCCGTACATAAATGTAGATGTATCGCGATTCGCGAGGCTTGATCGTTGAGAAATACGCATAATGAAAATTTTTTTTCCTATTGTAACCTAGATGTAGAATAACGTAACTTCTCGTCCTGTTTTAGATGTTTATTGAGGAAATATGAGAAGCAATAATCCTTTATTGGAATAAGGAAAGAAATCAATATGTACCGGATTCATCGATTAAATTAGATATTAAATCATTTCTGGTATTTAATTGGTATTGTTAGTTATTAGTATTTTTATTTTATATAGGTAGTCAGTGTTTACATACAGCAAGAAATGGTTATCTATAATTGTAGTTATATATTGCCATGTTTATCTGGGTTCTTATTTTATAAACAATAAATAAAATAAAATAAAGTATTGACGAATGATAATTTATTGACTCCGATTGCATTTTAGACGTGAAAGTTTGAAAAATATGTACTTGCCAGACGCTAGTTTGTCTTTTAATAAGCGATATTACAATTATATAATAATGTTTTAAGTCAGTGTATGAAAATCGAACGAGAATAACAAGTTCCTGCTCAACCGGAATATAGTAAACCTCGCCCCAAATCTTAGTTTCTTTTAGACACAATCACAGACAGTGAAGACTATCTCGAGATTCGCCTTTCTAAATTGCTAAAAGTATTTTTTTATAGAATCGAAATAAAAATTATAACGAAATTATCGAGCACACATCTTTGATTGGAGTTAAACGCGATTTTTTTTCGTTAAAAGATAATTTTTAGACCGAATAAAATAAAAACAAAGGCAATTTCATGTCTATAGCATGCAGCAACAGATAGCATTTTTCATTGAGAGCTCAAGCTTCATAATTTAAGATTTAAAATAATAGTTTTAGGTTACATTAATTTTAAATAGAATCATATCTCTTTATAACATTCGCTAACGAACTTCACCGCTTTTTTACTTAACTTATTTACGTGTTAATTTTGTCATTAACATAAAACTACCAAAATGCTTGTGGAATAAAATTTTGTGGATTATAAATTGGGTGTAAAGATGACGTTTTGCGATAGTGATGTCAGTTGAATATTGTATTTTAAAAGTACCAGTTTTACAAAAGAGTTTTAATGTTAATATTAAGGTTATATTTTATAAAAATTATAAAAATGATGAAGCAATCTACAAAAACTCAATTCGGTCCAATAACACTTTCTATTATACCTTATTTAGATCGTGATAGGTTATTCTGTCGTAATAATTGACGATAAAAAAAAATACCTATTTGATATTTATTTGTCCTATATCTAATATATAAGACAATTAATTTAAAAAAAGCAGTTAACAAGACGAATAACATTGATTAAATAAACAGAACTATCAATCGGTACGTGTTAAATTGTTTTAACCTTTGACTTATTGAAACGAAATCAATGTCGTTACCATCTCGACCTTAGTGTGTGAGGTGTAACTATCAATCACTTGGCCATGGTGAGAAGCCAGTGACGCGACATCTTGACTCTAGGGTTGCCAACTTTTATAAAATGTAAACACAATTACTGGCGACGAAATAAAACTTATCAAACCTTGACTTCTTAGTGGACGAAGAATAAAAAATCAAGTGAACGACAAAATATCACGTCCCGTGACATTTCCCAAGGATGTATCAAACGCGTATTCTGTATGCATCTTACGAATACGCAAAAATAGGGTTGAACCCGAAGAAGTGACAACCCTACTTGATCCCCGTCGGTCATTCATTCCACTGAATACAGTGTAAAGAAAGATCGAAAAAAATCGCACGAACATATCTATAGATATCTATTAATTTATTATTTTTAACTTTAAAATTTCTATAGCAATACGTATTGTTGTACTCGTATATTATCTTACTTCTTACTAATATTATAAATGCAAAAGTTTAGAGGGATGGATGGATGGATGTTTGTTAGAGTTTGTAGCCTAAACAGCTGAAAGGATCTCGATGAAATTTGGCATGTAGAGGATACTCGGGAAGAACATATAGGCTATTCACTTTTTTAAAATTTAACGTGGACGTAGTCGCGGACGAACGCTAGTTAAGAACAATTAATTGTAAATGACTATTAGTGATTATTGATCATTATTAAGCAAATGGAGTTACTTTGTATGTTATTTACCTTGAAAGCACGTCTAGCTTTTATGTTAAAGATTTATACAAACTATAGTCACCTTTTTTAGAACTTGATGAGAATATGCTGTGGTCTACCTTTTGTAAATAGAAGCACGCTAGTTTTTATAGATTACAACGTCTAAGTTGACGATATCAAAAATACAAAACATCCGGTCGCCACAGTCGTTGAAAAATGATCATCGATTGTCTTAGATGCTTTGGCATCTGAAGCCGTTACGCTGAAAGCCGTTCGGACCTTAATCTTTGGCAACATGAAATCATGGATCGATGTAGCTATCTCTACTTATTCGAGTGGCTCTTTGAAAAATTGTTCGCCAAAGAAAAATATAAAGAATTATTGCCGGTAATTTGTAATGTTGATATTCAATTTTGAAATTGTTTCAGCGCTTTTATTTGTGGAATTTTTATAAAGCGCAAGGTTTGGCTTTCGTTATAATTCTATTTTGTAACATCGTAACAGTTTAAAAATATCTTGGACTTGAATATTTGTGGTTAAGTTTCAACTGAGTTTGACATTTTAAATATTTGAAGTGAAAATCAGATTTTCGTTCTTTAATTTTTTACTGAATACTAAGGGTACTTTTTTCTAAATATCTAGAGTTATTTTACATAAGAGAAGGGGGCAAAAGAGCAGCGGGAACACCGAGGTGATCATTGTCACCTATGATATGCAATACGATAGGTAATGCAGATCTCTTGCCGGGTTTTTGAGAAGATGAAAATGGTCTGATAAAACCACGTCCATAGAACGCATCTTATCTTGTTTGATATGTAAATTACAGTGAGAGGATCCTCCCTCCAGGGATGGTGTCGCTGATTTGGTCACAGATGCGACGCAACAGCGAAAGGTTTTAGTCTATGCAAGTCTGACTTAATCCGCATGCGATTCACGAAGGACGATACAACTATTACCACATATTAAAGGTCTTTATACTTGAAACTAATTCAAATCTGACTAAGCTTATCTTACCAACAGTATAAATGCGACAGTTTAGATGCATGTATGTTTGTTCGAGTTTCTAGCCTGAACTGCCCAACGGATCTCGATGAAATTAAGCATAGATGTAGAAGATAGTTTGGTACAACATATATGCTACTTAATTTTGTTTTTTTTTTAATTCCACGCGGACGTAATCGCGGGTGAAAGCTAGTACTTTACAGATTAGATAACTAGATTAATTGCGCATTTACTTAAATAATCTTTGGTTTACGACATTATAACCTTATACTTTTCATATTTAAGCTAAGGGTGACTTTTGTAGGATTTTGAGTTTTCTCTAAAACCGTTATAGTTTTTTTACATTTACCTCTTAATGTATGTTTAATGTTAACGAAATCGTGACTAAAATATTACTTTAGTGACCCTCCTTGTTGATGCTAATAAAGGTATGCATTAGCTAACCTAACTTTGAGGTGAGCTGAAAGCGGATTCATGTTCCGTTGAAGTACCACCGCATTATTCATGTAAACTTTATTTGCTGTGATTTTTTTTGATAAAAGGGGAAATAAATTCTACCGAGTTTGTGAAGTGTAAAGTCGTTATAAATAACTGCACTATGTACTGTTGCATTTTCTAATTAAGCAAAACTGTAAAATTACTAGACGAAAGTGTTAACAGTGGTAAACGTAGCAGAAATGTTCTGCAAAATTAGAAGCATATGTTACATTCTGGGTTAAGTGTAAAAACGTGAGCACACCTTTGATTAAACTATCGCACAACTGTTTAGCCTCGTTTTGATTCTGAGCTTATATGGAGGTGCGCACACTACTCGATTTTTAGTTATGCAACTAAACAGTTGAATTGAAAACAATCGACAACCGCACACGAGTTGTGCGATTGTTTAGTCAAAGATGTGCGCCCGCTCTAACTGATATAGACAACACCGATTATTCTAAACGTTGAGTTAACATCTGGTAACGACAGTACACCTAACTGAACTTTTACGTGTTTTCTAACAAAAACATACATAACTAATTAAGTTACGTGTGGCATAAGCCATTGATAAGTTATTTACATTCGTTTCATTATGCAATTACCTTAGTATCATGATTTCTTTAAATCGACGCGACATAATTAATATCTAATGAAAATTATTGCATAATTTTAATAAATTTTATACATGTGACTACGGTTAGTTTTTCATGATCGTGTTATGTAAATAAAATAATCAAACCGTACAAATTATTTAATATAAGAGGGAATGTACAATGAAGTCAACGTGCTACTACTTATATAGGAAAAAAAACTTTAATTGGAAACGCTCAGAAACAAATGGAACATCGAAAAGAAGTATGTAGCTACGGGAGTTCATTTAAAGACCCTACTGTATTAATAACTCTACTAATCACTTAAGGGACTTCTTTTTGCTTTGTCATTCTTCATTACTCGTTCGCAAAGACTGAAATGTAACTCCAGTGTTAATGACACAACGCCCCTCGTTTAAGCCACTCTATAACCCTTTCATATCTACAGCGTACTAAAAACCTGACTAAATACGCACTCACTATCTCTATCGTTGCCTTTAGCGAATACGCAATACGTTTCATGTTCGAACGTGAGATAAATTTTCTGTGGATGATATTAACAAGCATTCATGGCGTTCTATTGTTTCGACTTCTTCGCATTCGACAATCGCTAAATCACAAACTTTATAACTGGAGTCAATTATGGCTTAAGAGAGTTGCATTAGGTTTTGCCATTTGCAACTTTACCTGAAAGTCGTAAAGACTCTTTATTATTTAGTACGTAATAATTATGAAACTGTTATAAGATACGTGATTTCCTTATTTACAAAAGGTAAAAATGTTCAAAATCACTCCAAGTTATCGACATATTTAAATCAATTTTAATGGAGTCAATCAACATTGTTGAAAGTATGTTAGAAAATGTAGAGTGCATACATCCTTTTGTTTAGAGCAAGAAGGAGTCAGAAAAAAATGTTTCGACAGAGCCCCAAGCTGCGTGTTGTCTGCGGACGAAAATGAACTGAAAGATTATCGTAGTGTGTGAAGGCGAGGTGCAAAGGCGAGCGACTGCAACTAAGGCGGCGTATCGAATGCGCGCCGAGCCCACCACGGACCTCGTCGAAAAGAAAGGACCGTATATTTGTTAAATAATGACGATAGTTGCACGTTACCGAGTGAAATGTTCGTAGGGATGGAGTGTTCTGACGAGATGAGCACTTTGGTATTTAAGAGCGGGTCGGCATGGTGAATGTCATCAGTTACCACAAGCTCCCACTCACAGTAACATCTCCAAAAAGTGAAGTTGTTCTAGTTGGTGCGACTGCAATTACTACAAGTAGGGTCCACACCCACGTAAAGGAAGCATTACCCAAGCACAATATGCGCGCTTTTGTGGTGAGTTCAGCTTGCGCTTGATTTTAAAATCCCGTCAAATGTAACACATTTGTTTTTTTTCTATTTGGCACATGCGATTTATTCTGCACATGATATAAGTAAACGTTTCCAGGAATCACGGTGTAAAGTGAAGTGTTCAGTGATTTCTCAGCGGACTGTAACATACTGTGCCAAATAGTGCGGGAAAATATTTCCTCTCAGTGATTTGTGTTAAAAGTGTTCGTCGTTCCCTCTTTTATATCACAGGAATGAGTTCATTCTTTACGTTTCCTTATATAAACTTCTAGTCTTTTTTCAATCTTTACTTTGTTTTGTGGTTCTTAAAATTTTAAATTATCTTTTTTATGATTCACGAATTTCAATCTATTAAAATAAATCGAAATGCCGTCGATTTCCGACAGACATATTAAAAATTAATTTTCTATTATTCAAAATTACAATTAAATAATTCTCAGTAATTTCTTAATAATTTTTGTAATTTAGCCTAAAAGTAAATTAAATCAAAATCAATTTTATTATCATTTCATGCTTTGCTAGTTAAAAGTACTTTTATATTTATATCTTTAAAATAAATGTAGGTAATACGTTTTTATTTCGAAACGAACAGGAAGCAGTTAATTATTCAGCTCGGGTACAATCTTCATTTTACTGAAACCATTTCATCACGATGTTACTTCGAAATGTCAATGAATGTAGCCTCCTTATCAGTATTCAGTGTAACAACATTCTACCGTTTATTCACAACTTGCATAATCCAGACCATTTCAAATTGGCAACAACCGCGTACGGATTATCTAGTGTTACCTCACCAATATCTTTCCTAATCTCTTTTCGGTGAATGAATCTACATTAGTATTATTTACATGTTTCCTGTACTCGATGTATGGATAGTGGTGGAAAGTTTAAAGGTATATCGGACGGAAAACAATGACAAATTAAAAGCTAAGCGAATTGTTACTAAAGATAATTAGCGGCGCATTAACATAAATTGGTATTACTTAAAATTTTAAATTATCTTTTTAAATATGATCTATCTATTTTTAATTCTCGGTTAATGATGTAAAATTTAGGGTAAAGTTATTCAGGAAATTAATAATAAAATATTGTTGCAGGTACTCGCCTGTGTGGCGCTCGCCTACGGCCGGCCCGAGCCTC
Organism: Papilio memnon; assembly: GCA_003118335.3. NCBI lineage: Eukaryota > Metazoa > Arthropoda > Insecta > Lepidoptera > Papilionidae > Papilio > Papilio memnon. The sequence continues at coordinate 912,539 of LD688996.1, forward strand.
CAGTCGGCTATAGCTACTCCGCACCGTCGAGATATTCTACTCCATCAGGCAGCTATGGAGCCCCATCTTTGGGAGGAATTAGAGGAATCTCAGCTGGAGGACACTCCGGTGCCCTTTCAGGAGCAACCTCCCTTGGCTCAGCTGGACTTTCACTCGGTGGACACTCTGGTGGAATATCATCCGGTTTCTCTTCTGGAGGCATTTCCTTTGGCGGAAGTAGCATTGGTGGAGGACTCTCATTGAGCGGCGACTCTGGATTCAGTGGCGGATATGCTGGTGGTTACTCTGGGGCACCTCTTGTCCAAAAGCACATCTACGTTCACGTTCCACCTCCAGAACCCGTAGAACAGAGAATTCCCCGCATCCCAGCTGTTGCTCCCCCTCAGAAACACTACAAGATCATCTTCATCAAGGCCCCAACTCCACCCACCCCAGTGGCGCCCATCATCCCCGTCCAGCCTCAAAATGAAGAAAAGACCCTTGTCTACGTTTTGGTCAAGAAGCCCGAAGAACAGCCTGATATCATCATCCCCACCCCGGCTCCTACTCAGCCCTCAAAACCAGAGGTTTACTTCATCAAATACCAAACCCAGAAGGAAGGTGGTGCTATCGGAGGTGGTGCTATCGGAGGTGGTGCTATCGGAGGTGGTGTTATCGGAGGTGGTGGTCTCGGAGGTGGTGCTCTTGGAGGCGGTTCTATCGGCGGGGGTGATCTTAGCGCCATTTCTCTCGGTGGATCTGGAATCGGAGGAATCGGAGGTGGTGTCGGCATCAGCGGCGGCTCTGGCCACGGAGGTGACATCGGTGCTGACTTCGGCACGAGCGGTGTTGAGGACAGTGGCTCAGACGGTGGTCACGGTGGTGCTACCAGCACTCAGTACGGTCCCCCCGGACACGTTGCAGGACCTCTTCATTAAATCCAAATCCCTCAAACATGCTTACGTGGTAGAAAGAGGAACTACAATATTTATTGCTAAGCGACCACATCGCTCAATGGTTCATCTTCGTCTTCGGCCATAGCGGGGGCAACTCGCGGGCTTCCATTTCTGCCAGCAACGGTCTGCGGTCGAATGCTCTGTAAATAGTCACCATCCGCATTCGCCTGCAGTCACCGTCGTGACGATATTCGACTCTTTCCTCCCATCACCACTCATTGCTACTTGTTATTAGTGCACAGTGTTAATGTTGTTCGAAATGAGTATTTTACTGCGACTGTTATGTTTATGTATTATAGATAGCTTTTTATTTTTTTATAATAAAAACACAAATGTGATGCAATTATGATTTTTCGGTATATCCCACACATGTTCCTTTAAGCGAAAAATTACACTAAATCCGAAAGTAGATGTGAAAGGTTGCCTTGGCCGGTATGGCTGAGGGTGCTCGGTGATCCGTTCTAGACTCCTTTCTCCTTTGCGACCAGTATATCATAAGGTTTGATATAGAATCAAAATTATGTACAATCGTATCGTAACAGCGGGCCGTTACGCAAGAAGGTCGCGATACGGCGAGTGGCGCGGACCGTGCGCCGCGCTTTTATTAATGGCCTCTAATGGATCAAGCGCATTATCATACTTTCTGCCAATAAAATGGATAGGGTAATTATTACATAAAACTAAATTATTGTAAATTATAATACATTGAGAATGAACGCCATCTTATTAACCTGTTGACAACGCCTTATTGTATTTCCATTATTGTTGTTCGTTAATTTTATTTTTAATTCATGTGAAAGCTGTTTGCTTTAAAACGTTATCAACTTTCGTTTTATTTGGTTCAGTTCCGCTTTGATTCGTTGTAATCTTGTTAGTAATCGTGTGAATTTCACACTCAATTTAATTAACATGGTAAAACTAGTGATAGTACTACGGCAATGATCAGGTTGAAAAGAAAATCTTCAATGATTATTATATTTTATGTTGTACGTAACGCCAGTGTCTGTGAATAACAATATTCAGAGAAGAGTATTTATTTTCTAAGACAAAAATCATGTTATTGGCAGTTGTCTATTCGTTTTGATTATTATGAAAATAACGCCAATGGTGTTGACAGCATCTGTTATTGACAGAGTTAGAGCGGGCGTACACCTTTGACTAAACTATCGCACAATTTTTGTGCGATAGTTTAGTTTCAGATGTGTGCACACTCTTACACTAACAGAGTTATACTTATCCGCAAAGTTATATCGTAGTTTTGTTGTAGACAACAAGGGTTTAAATTTTAAAACATCGTTAAAATATATTCATAAAATTCTAAAATTACTTATGAAATATCATTACGTACGCCAGCCTATAACTACCACTCAATGCTTTTGCCTTTTTTGGTACTATTTATACAAACGTAAGTTTATAAAGACAAAAGTATGCTATCTATAATGCCAAATATTTCAAGTTGTACTATAAATGGTTAATTTTATAAGAGAGGAGTGAACAGCGAAGGCACAGGTGTGTTGTACAGCTGGGCCAATAAGTAACGCTTCAAAGCACTCAAGTAAACGTGTCCCGGTATGTCATTATAATATAGCTAAATGCTTTCACAAGGGTATTTATCATATTTTTTCATCATAATTTAAACTTTTACAACTACAAGATATAGACTACTAGGCAAGTAGATATCGCTGCTAATTTGCATCGTTCATTTAGTTTACCCTAATTATGACCAGTATTCGAACAAAATTCACTATCACAAAAAATGTTATAGTTCGTTAATAAAAAACTATGAATGATGGAGATTAATACTAATACTGGCTATCTACTATAAGAGCGTGCGTACACCTGAACCTAAACTATAGGACAACTGTTTAGTGTCGCTTTAATTCGTATGAGCTTATATGGAGGTGCGCACACTACTCGATTTTAAGTTGTGCAACTAAACTGTTGAATTGGCTGCGAAACAATCGACAATCGCACAACCGTTGTGCGATAGTTTAGTTATTGTATATGTGAAAAAATGAAATGACTCTGCGATTTTAAAAAGGATCCTGGCAGTATATTATTCGTATACCATCGCCGCTAGCCGGCAAAGACCATTAAAGTACTGGCACCTTGCCGAAATTTGTTGCGACAAATGCTTTGTACATTTTCACAAATAAATCTACGTTTATTTTCTTTTAGCGGATCCAACACAGAAGGTAGTAACTCGTTTTTTTGGCACAATGATTTGGTGCATTTCGAACTTTACTATACATCATAATTATTAAATCAAAATCCTATACAATCTTACTAATATTATAAATGCGAAAATTTAGATAGATGGGTGGATAGATGGATGTTTGTTCGAGTTTATAGCCTAAACTGTTGAACGAATCTCAACGAAATTTGGCATAAATGTAGACGGTAGTCTGGCAGAACACATAGGCTATTTGCTTTTGTTTTTTTTAATTCCACGCGGACGGAGTAGCGGGCGAAAGCTAATATAAAATAGAATTCCCCTTTAAAGTAAGATTTCAAATAAAACTTAGTAATTTTAGTTAGTGCCTTTTAATTAAAATTATTCTTTCTCGGGTGCATTGCGTAGATTTGGATAGAAATGGCATTAATACCAAATAATATTTTTCAAAATATCATCTACGAGTAAACTCAGAGACACTTTTATGTCATCAACTTTAAATAAAATGGCACTACGGAAAACTCGAATGTTTTGTGTTGACTATTTTCATGGAAACCGTTGCTTTATTTACAATTTTTTTAGGGAGTGGAGTTTGTAGATTTATTAGGACAGACATAGTGGAGATATTCAACGACTACGCATTTATGTATCTTTGATTTTACCTCAATATTTTATATACATTATGTATAATCTCCTATAAATTTGTAAACCGTAAGGCAAATTTTGATAAAACCTTCACTACGAGGTTAATTATGACATCAGTATATTTTTCATATATTATTTCTGTTACTGTTAATAACAGATTATTTTAAAAATAATGCAGGTTGTAAAAGTTTACACAGTAAGATGTAGTGCATTACTTTGGTTCATCGGCCGACATTAAATTGTAAATTCTTGTGACTGCACTTTGCTAGTATTACGCAATTTGTAATGGTATATAATAGCTCGGTTACCGACGCTAAATCGACTCTAATTACACTGCAATGTGGCCAAATCGTCCACATGTGACAATTTTAGGTGTTTTTAATTCGTAATTGCAAAGAATTATAAATATGTTCCATTTTCCGCTACTCTTTAGATGTTTTGAATGTTCTTTTAAAGTGAGTTTCCATTGCTGAAAAACTTATACAAAAACATCTTACTGTATGTACCTATATGTTTCATTCCTTTTTCCTATTCTCAAGACAGAGCTACAAATACTGACGAGTGCTGGTTTTGGCGATACCAGTGCCCTGGGCGAGATGTTTACTACGCCCCATTTTTTAATATGCCGGCCGTAGGGCTGATTAAAAGGGTTACATGAGACTATATAATTTCCAGCGCCTTGAGCGGTCGCCCAACCACGTTACCCTAACACCGGTAGGGCTGACGCAGAAAAATAAATGCATTAACTTTAAAGTTATGGACGCATAATTTTAATTCCCTCATCACATTCCAAGGCTGAAAATGAATTACTCTTCAAAATCGGTCAAGCCGTTTACGCTAAAGGAGGTCACACTGGAATGTACTCCATAAAAACCCGCCTGCCGATAATTGTGACGTGTCATTGGATTCAAATTGCTGGAGTGTTTTTGGAAAAAGAGTCAGTGAAGCTTATCGTATAAAGTAGTTTTTATTCATTATAATTTACTAGCTGTTCCCTTGCGGCTTCATCCGCGTGAAATTATAAAAACTTTATTTTATTTTTTACATTTGTCAAATTATTAATTGCAAATGTCAAAATGACATGACATGATGACAAACCATGGCAATCTTGCTTCCTTGATGTTGGTAGCAACTTATGGTATCTTTCCCACATTAGGGTTTTTATCCAAAATATTTACCCCGTAAGTTTAATGGCATGAAAATATATAGCCTAAAGCGTGACGTAAGTGTAGGGCTTTTTATTAAAATAATAATTATTCAAAAATATGCTGTAAATGCTGACATCTTAGGCAACAAAGAAGGGTGTGTTTACGCTTTATTATATTAGTATAGAAGTATAGATAAATGAATAATCCTTTGTCATTTGGAACTTTATAGATTTTTTTAAAGATTGCAATACTTAGCAAATCAAATTGAAACTTTAAATTTGATTTACTGGAGATAATGAACATTTCCTCGCTACCTGTAAAATCAGGTAAGAAGTTGCGCAAAATGAATTTCTTTTACTTTCTTCTCGTATTTTCTTGTAATAAATGAATAAAATAACTTTCAGAGGTAAATTCTAATAGATTTTTTGTATATAATATAAAAAGACTGAAATATATTATATAAGATCATTTTATGCACAATTTAGATTGAATAACATAGAATTAAAAAGGGGCAAAAATTAACTATATGTGATAATATTATGAGTTTCGTTTATGCATCAACTAGGTATTGATTTATTTATATTTTTATACATAGGTTATGTTCAAATTATTATTTTAATTTAAAGTTAATACAAATTAGCAACTTCATTTTCATCATCTGATCTATAACCATACTGTCATAATTTCCGTAAAGAAAAATTAAAACAAATCCCTTGAGATGTAAAGCAGTGGATTTTCAAATCCATTCAACATTTTCACAAGAATATCATAATCGAGATGTCACGTCCTTTCGTGCTCCTGGAGCCAATTTAGAATTATGAATTGAGAGGGAGCGAAGGAGGTTGTTAAAGGGAACCCGTTTCGTCGATCTCCTTTTCGCAAGGAAACGTGCTTTATGTTTGTGAAAATTATTTCTCGCTCACAAAAGATTCGAAGTTGGAATTAGAAACTATCGCAAATGCTTTTATACTTTCGTCTCAGTTTTTGTAACAACGAAATATAACAGACAGTATGACATTCTAATCATACTTGGTAATCTAAAGTAATATAAAACTAACAGTGTTAAGATGTGTTAGCAATTATATAAACTTATAAATTTTACAAGTATAAATTATAGGCATACATTTTAATTTATAGATATTCCGTAAGTTAAATTATACCATTAATAGCAATCGTAACACAAGTTATGTACGAGTCGAGCTGAAGACGCCACTGCCTAATTAGTCTTCCTTACTTCGTTGATTTATGAGAAAAGATATTTATGTGATTTAGTTAAACGAAAATGAAGTAATGATTACTTCATCATTACGTTAATTAAATTTCATATCAATATGTGTAGAATAATTTCAGCATTTTAAGTAGGTTTTCTTATTTGGCAATTGATATTAAACATGTGATTTTAGTGCATTAATTTTTTTTTTCTCGCCCCATATACATGATGTTCGGAAAAGACATGAACAATGGACTACCACAGATTCCTTGGTCGAAATTATGACGATTTGACCCAACTTACCTCCATCCAAAGTTGCTTCGTTGCTTCGCGCTAGAGGCCACTAAAGTTTGCTAATCATTTTACATTTATTTAAATATGTCGAAGAACCTTTTTACAGATTTACACTTTTTCCCGGACAACCTGTATATGGAAATTAAAAAAAAATATTGCCGAGGTCTTTATATTTCAGATTTGGCTATTTCAAAGATTTTAATTTGAAGTTTAATTTAGTTAGTTCATAATTCTAAAATCATAAAATCCAAATTGAATTAAAACTTCTATAGGTGTTAAAAGAGTTAATAATAAAAAAAACGCTTGTTAAATGTTGTTAAAATTTATATTTAGTGAAATGTGGCATCGGTTTTCACGATAACAGTATTAAGGGTAGCGTAAGTGCATTTTAGAGGTAGCAACGACAGCTGGGGGACATCGCTAAGCTCCTTGTTTATTAGCCCCGAGCTACTTTATAGCAAACCGTGTAGACTTCGCATACTCCAGGGTTATAAGGAAGTCTCCGTAATTCTAACATTGTCATTCTTCAACTATTTGATTTTTTTTTAAATGTAAATACACAACTGGATTTAATATTTAGATCCGGGGGATAGGTTCAAGATTTTTAAGATTAATTGATATTGTAACGATTATGAATCTAAAGATATTTTTTTTTAAATAAATGAATAATAACATCATGTTTTTACCTTTTATTTTATAGAGTTAGTTAAGCTTATTCTAAAATTGTAATATTACCAAGAAGCTTCTGATATTTTCATAATGGTATCAAAAGTTAAAGGAATTTGAATTAAACTAGGTTTGTTACAAAATTCAACTCTTTAACAGGCGCCATCTCACAGTGGACGTTAAATGCTTTAGACCGTTCACAGATAGCGACAGAATACGCCAATGGAATTGTTTTAAGTCGCCGTAAACACGCTTCACTTGAAATTATACATTTCACGGTGCTTGGTCTGGATTTGATTCGTTTTTAAGATAGTCTTTGCAGAATCACAATAAAAATCTTGAAAAAGCAATTCAATAGCTTGCCTTCCTTGTAGATTTAACTAACTGAATTAATGTTTTCAAAGAAGTAAGCAATTAAGACCCAACGCACGGGCACTTTGTAGAATATGTCATGCATCCGGCTCGTATTAAATGTTGGATTTTTGGATAATTTTGTTTCTCGTAATTCAGTGGAAACCACAGGTGGGTACAAACATCGAAAATGTTCGCATTTACATTTGTAAGTGTGCACAGGCGTGACAGCAATATGGATGAATCTCGTGTCTTGAATACGAAAAATTGTAAGAAATCGAAAGTAGCCGCAGTCGATCGCTAAGCTTAACGCTAGAGGAAAATAAGGCAGAAAACAATTAAGACGCAACGCACAATGCTCTGACGTTTAATGTAGGCAGTTGTCTAGCCGATATTGAATATGTTGATTCACTCGGATATTCCGTAATCCAAATACGCAACACTGCATTGTAATATTGTACTAGTATACCTATATATATACACACGACGCTTGACATAAGATTATTGTGTTTGTATTAAGACCTTGACCTACATCCTACTTCCTACTAATATTATAAATGCGAAAGTTTAGATGGATGGATGGATGTTTGTTAGAGTTTGTAGACTAAACGGCTGAACGGATATCGATTAAATTGGGCATAGATGTGGAGGATAGTCTGGAAGAACACATAGGTTACTTACTTTTGTTTTTGTTTTTTTAATTCCGCGCGGACTGTGTCGCTGGCGAAAGTTAATATTAATATATGATCTGTCTATTGCGTATTGAAGTCTATTAAAGAAAGAATATACGAAAACATGTTACAAAGTTCTTGACGTCTATTTAATTTTAATATTTTAACGGGAAAAAGGATATAGTCTAGATTGAGTACGAGGCAAATCTTGTTTATGAATACCTTTGAATTGTTTTACTAATATATATACAATATAAACGTATATTTTAGACCATATTCCTAAATTAACAGTACATTTAATAGTTGACACGGGTCAAAAGGTGTGAAAATTATATGACCTTGAAAACCGATCTCGGTTCACCGCAATTTCAATTTCCGATTCCTTTGATTTCAATGTCATCGTGTTTGTTAACCGCAGCCCAACAGCGTAAGAGGCGAAGCATGTTAATGGCGATCGAGTAATAGGATATGATCCCATCTTTGGAGACCACAAATCAGTCACAATTATGTCTTCTAATGTAATTCTCAATATCTTATGCTAATATTTTAATTTATTTTAGACTCTAAAACATTCAAAGTTTTTTATGATAATTAACTATCCACTCAAAATAGAGAGTACTTTAAATTTTTCGAAAGAAATCTACAATTCATGATTCCATCACACATGCTGCCGCACTCAGAGTCATTTAGTAATTTCTCATATAAATCTACAGTAAGGGATCAATGACCCTCAGCGATCAATAAAATACTTTGAATCCAGATATTCCGAAAACACGCAGAAGTTTCATAGTAGGTTAAGTTTTGTGTGTTTTGGGAACATTTAAAATTTCAGTTGGTATAAACGTTATTAATGAGATAGAAAATAACGAGGTAAATATTTATTTCGAGGATAGTCTAAGATATATTTCGTAACAGGATAAACTGGTTGCAAAATACTGCGTCGGGGACCGCAGTCTCACCCTCGGGAGGTTTTACTTTGAATAGTAAGAAGGGACGTGTTTAGGGATGAGGAAAAGTCGTAAAATGTGTAATTTGTTAGTGCACTTTGTATATTTTGGGGTAAGGGCAAGACGCCGTCAAAATTTGTCTTTTTATTTCCTACGTCCGCCATAAAGAATTTTTTCTTATTAAATTTTCTTTTATTGTATCACTCGCTGTTGCTCGCGACTTTATTCGAATGAAAAATATATCGTTGCTGTTTTACGTACATTTTACCCGCGAGTAGTTACCCTATAAGTTATTCGAGGCTGTAATCAATGTTCAAAATTTTATCCAGATGCGTTCAGTCGTTTTATATTTATGATAAAAAACCATACTAACCGTAGGTACAAATTTATAAATAACAATTAAGATAAATCTAGAATAATGTGTATGTTATAAAAAATTCCAACTTTCTATTGTTTTAAATGCATCTAAATGTTAAGTGACAATAAAAACTTGCATTTGTAGAAAATTAAAGAAGTTTCAAGTGCTATTATCGAGGAAAGCTTTTATTTCTCAGTGGATTATAAAGCGATGAGCACAGCTTAATAACGGCGCTTTTAATGAAAAAAGTTCCCGTCAGAGTCCATTCTGATACTGATCTTCACGTTTAATAGATCCCTCTGGATAGTTCTACTTGTCTGTTTTATTACGTGTTGTTCTTTGCACCTGTTTGCATATCACAGACGGATTAATATTGATGCCTTTATAGTATGACGGTTATTCTCGTATGTATAATTATTCTGTACATTTTAAGTTATTAAGTAATTTAATAGTTACGATAATCCTGATAGAATAGAACAATAAACTTGTGCTCGTTTTCTTGTGGTTAAGTACGATTAAAATCTTATATAGGGATAGCATTTTTGGGAATCTTTGAATATAATCTATGCATTTGGAAAAATATAAAACATTAGAAATATTTATATGTGTGTATCTATCATACTTACAAATTATAGTTTAAGAACTAGCTGTTGCCCGCGACTTTGTTCACGCAATATTACGAACTATGAAATTTTTTATGTGATTTTCGTTATCAGCAACGCAAATACATCATCTTCCCGAAATCTGGAATTTTTCCTTTGATGTAACAGACACTCCAATTTTATTATATGTATAGATTAATTGAATGTTTGTCGTTTCAGAGGTTACTAAAAAAAATTACATATAGAAGCGAAAAGATATTGTCTATGTCTTAAGTGCCAAAGTTAATATGCTTAGTGTTTGCTTTTTTGTTTTCCTTTGTCTATTTCCCCCTTCGCTCATTCAGTAGCGTCATTCAAGTTCCTCCGCGATCAATGTGCAATTTCGTAGAAAAACAAATGTACATTTGCTAAAGAAAAATGTATTATAACTAAACTGTTAACGCCTTTAGACGATTTAAATATTCGTAAATTGGTCAATTAAAGTTGGGTAGTATGTTTGCGTTGTTAAAAATCGATCAAATTTTAACAGTTTCGGACGCGGACTTGTTTTTGTGAGCACACACGAGTATATGTTTGCACATGGAAACGTGGATTGATTGCAGAGTTAAGTATTTTTTGGTGTAGTTTTTTTTTAATATTGCACAGATAAATGCGCCTTTTTAATCACTTATTAACTCATGTTTATTAGTTCTTGTAAGGCAACTTGCTTTTAAGTATTCGCCACTATTCCTTATCCTTAATTGATTAATTTAATTTTCTATAGAATATACATGTAGATAATAATATCTAACAAAATGAGTCATCTCATATGATTTATAATCTATACTAATATAATAAAGCGTAAACACACACTTCTTTGTTGCCTAAGATGTCAGCAATTACAGCATATTTTTGAATAAGTCTTTTTTAAATAAAAAGTGGAAAAGAGATCATAAGTTGCTGCCAACATCAAGGAAGCAAGATTGCCATGGTTTGTCATCACGTCATGTCATTTTGACATTTGCAATTGATAATTTGACAAATGTAAACAATAAAATAAAGTTTTTATAATTTCATGCGGATGAAGCCACACGCGAACAGCTAGTAATTAGTATTACGAAAAATGTGAAGTATTGCAAATAAAACTATTGGTTTGTCCTAGACTCGACGGCGTCTTAGAAAATATGCATGAAAATATATGTAGCGTGTCTGAAGGCTAATGATTTGTTTGTTTGATACGGAGACCTTGCGACATTGGAAGACACTAAACAATTTCCACTGCCGAGCCATAAAACAAAAACTATTGTCAACCCTCTCATTCCCCTTGGAAAAAACAGAGATAATTGTATTGTACAGTTGCTTTAGCAGTGGAAATCAACGGTAACGAAGTCGCGAATCGACCCAGCTTCGCGAAGTGCGTGACTCTGAACTATTATGAGGTAAAAAATTGTTATTTTTATGATAATCACCTTTTATAGTGTAATTTTTTAAATTCGTTATAACGGAGATTTAACAAGGCCAATGTTGCATTTTATTTCAATTTACAAAACAATATTAGTATTGTTAGAAATTTTACTTTATGGTGTTACTTAATTTTTTGTAATTATTTAAGAGACAATACGCAGCGGATATTTTTTCATTAGGATGCAATTAAGATAAATCGATACTTTTGTTTTGTAACAAAAATCTTAATGCTTTTATTTATTTGTGAAAACGGCACTTTGAAATGTGTATTTGATTTGTCACATTTTTGACAGGCGCTTTCTTAAGAAAGAACTGCACTAATAAAAAAAATCGTTTGTTCATATAATTTAAATAATGATTGATTATTTGGTGTCGATTTATTAATTAATTATTCCAAGTCCTAATTGTGCTCACCTGACAATACTTTAGTACATATCCTATTATAATCTATAGCTATTATTAAACAATTAAAATGATTTATATTTATATGTACGATTTGTTTTTCGCTATGTCAATAGTACAATAAAAAGGAATTGAAAGAAAAAGAAACAAAAACCATATCGTGAACGGTCAACAAATAAATACAGGTATTACCTCTGGATTCAAACAGGATTTACGTTTAAATACGGGGGCATTTATTTGCAATTACGCTCACTTGTTTGTGAGAGTCTCTCCTTGATTGGGAGGAAATCAGTATTTACAACTCATATTATCATTAATTCGAGTGTAATTCTGTTCATTTTTGTGCTTTGAGCATTTCCATTGATGACAAAGTTTATGTCGGCACATGGTACACTTAAATATAGTAAAAATTCTAAGACAATTACGGAACGCAACTACACGATATCTCGTATAATCATGAACTAGGGAATAACACCCATTTTAAGTCATCATTAGAATCAGTATTATTTGAATGAAAAGCTTTCTGTAAATTTGAAATACATTAATTAATCGTACTAATAAAAATCCTATGTCACAATATTACATAAATAAAATGGAAAGCCGTGTCGTCGATCATACCTTTCTTCGTCGATTTGTATGCGGACATGTTTTGACAAACCTTACGAGACAAGAATAATGTACCTAACCTACATAATACGTAAAATGAAACTCTAAAAGGAAAAAAACAAAAGAATTTCTCTCATCGTAACAAATTACACAAAATGCGATCTTAAAGAAACTGCACAAGAGCTGTGGTACAGTCGACATAATACGCGGTATTCCACTTAAAAAAAAATGCCTTACACCTCGCAACAAACTGAAAATTCGCGCCTGATTATAAAACAATAATAATTGTACTTTCCCTACACGATATAACTAACTGGTGTATATTTTATTGCGAAGAATGTATTATTTTTACTACATTTACCGACCTTAACTGTTTCAAGTCGTACTAAACGTTCAAACAATTGTCAATTGTCTCATTTAAGATGGAATCCCGCAAATGAACTCGACTGTACATAGCTTAGGTCGTTTGAGGTGCAAGGAGAATTGTTGTTGCAAGACTAAATAACATCCGTTTACACAGGTGTACTCGTGCCAGGTACGTTATTATCTTACACATTTATTTGTCTGAAACAAGAATAAAGTTGTGTTCGTACTTAAGTGTAAAAAGCTTTCAAAAACGTCAAAATTTATACAATAATATCAATTAGTGGTGAGACTAAGTGAATTTATTACATACATTTAGTTGAATACTTTAAAATAGTATAAAATAGTTTGTATATGCGAAGATATTAAAAGGGCTTAAAGTTCAAAAACTTTACCTTTCATTAATTATGAAATTTTAGTGTAGACATAAATACATGTAAAATGTATATCTACGTTCATGTCTCATAACATATGAGGACAATAAATCTGTATTAGAACAACCGAAGCGTAAACACGCAGGACTAATGTTCGTTATAATTCGGCACGCTCGTTCAAGGTGTCAGGAATGGGGGACGGCGTCACGGGTACGTAGGTGTAGCCTCAGGCACGCAGCTCTCACCCTCACACCAAAACTTAATTATGCTAGTTGTACACAGATAGCTAAGCTACTTGCTATACTTCAGCTAAAATAATCCTTGCAGTATCAGAAATTATGTTGTGTGATAGAAATTGGCATACATATACGTTGGAAGTAGTGTCTTATGCTGTTTTAAAGTCAAAATTTCACTTCTGTCGTTTTAATACGTTTTACCTTCAGAAATATTAAGTAGGGAAAAGTGAGGGTTAATTAATGAAGCTAATCTACTTGCTACTTTGTGGAAATAAAAATACAAATGGAATATTTTTACAGAACTACAAAAGTAGAAATAGATTTTGTTGTAATACAGGATGATTCTTAACGGACGGTTTAGTGTGTAGTCCGGCCTAAGTAAAATGCCGGGAGTCCCACACGAAACTGTCCCTGCTGACCCCGCAGCACGGACGGCGAAGTGCGTAAATGCATTCCCCGCGTCAACAAAAAAAATCAGAAACGGATCTAACGATTTTGTATAGAGTCAGTTTGCAGTAAATCTGTATAGAGTTTTATTCGCTTCATTAAATAGTGTGACAAGTCTTTATTCTGCAGTGTATTTCATGAATTTCTCCGCATTGCCCTCTCTTATGTTAGTAGAAGTTTTTAATGTTTTAATCTAGTTTTTATACATTTTATATATTAATTTAAAATCCGAAATCAAAAACTACAATCGTCCAAACGGAGTTATATTTTATGCTATGGATATTTAAAAATACACACTATTATTATGCAAGGATCAGCCTACAGTTTGTGGTTCTGACAGATACATACATAACCCTTCAATCATAGGCAATTAATATAGTAAACATTTTAGTGTAGGTACATTATTTTGTAATTTATTCAATTAATTATATTTAAAAATAATACAGATACCCATACCCATACGATACCCATTTAAATTAAATATTAAAGGCAGAAAGAGACAATCTATGGATATTACAATTTCCAATAATATAATGTTATGAATGCAGATTTGGGTGTCAAATCCATGATTACTGGTTTATAAAAAATAATATGTCCAATATAAAAATGGACACGTACACCATCAATCATCGACTATTGTGCTTCAATGAATTTTGAGGAATTGAAATATATTAATCGAATTTCTGAAATACTGCTTTAAGAGAGAATATTCTTGTGTTATATCCAAAATCAGTATTCGGTCCTTGAGATCAATCCAAAAATATTAACTATTATACTTCGAATGAAACGTAATACAATAATTCGGTTAATAGAACATTGTGCGATTGCTATTGATCTATAGATCTATTTTTGAATAAATTGATTGAAAATGTTAAAAAAAAACACTACAAAAGTGCTTCAATTGAAAATTTCGATCTTTAATCTTAAAAATCATCCTCTTAAAATATAAATTGTTACAACCGCTAATACAGGTTGAGCTTTACTCCTCCCTGGCGTATTCTCTCCTGTAACTTTACCTTGGCACTTTGCGCAAATTGAGAGAGACTAATGCCGACAGCCAGCAGTCGATGTGGCGCCAAGAGTCAAACTTTGTCACTTATCTCAGCTATAACGATAACTTCCTCACTCGTACGCCAAGACTTTGCAATAACAGCTCAGTAAGCTCGCCGGTATTGAATCGACACTTTTATTAATAACTATTATTAAATAAATTAAGCTTTTAGATGATTAATATTAGACCGTAATTTTTAACTACTTACGTTAAAGATTAGACACTTCCAAAATAAAATAGCAATTTACATAAATTAATTGCTGAACTAAGGTCATTTAAAAGTTAGGTACTAAGGGCGACTTTTATTTTCGATTTTGTACTAAAAGTCTTTAGTAAGGTACTGTTGAAGTCAACAGTACACACTAGAAAAAAATTATATACTTTTACAACGAATTTTAACATGCACATAAGTAGTTGGTTTTATTTAATTTCGAGGGCATACGATATTTGCGTGAGGTTAAAGGAAAAATCTTTCGTTATAAATGAGTATTATTTTACTTATAACAACATTATTACAGTTAACAAAATGATTGAAACAACACTTCTTTATATTATAATTTTAATAGTTCGATTCGTTTCGAACATTATTCGTCGCAAAAGCTTCAAGGGGACGAAAACGTAGTGGTGGGCACACTAAAGTTAGGGGAAAATTAATATTTATGTTTTTATAATATTAATTTGTGCCTATGTTAAAACTTTAGCAAAGTTAAATAATAATAGATAGAGATTATATAATTAATATTGATTAAAAAACATTCATTGTGAGCCAGATCACCGCGCCTGTATTATGGAATTTACAAGAATCCCTTCACACCAACTGCTTTATCCGTATTCGATTACGCATACGAAATACGCCGGTTATGGATTTTCCTTCCTTAGGTCCGTGAATTACCGTTGAATCAATAATACATATTCAACAAGGTTAAAAGGATATTTTACCCTCATTTTAAATAACAGATACCATCTCTGTTCCAATTTTATGAATATATTATTTATTCAATAATAAGTATTGATTTTTTTAAGACAAGCGCTACAGCATCTAAGAACTACAGATATGGTAGTTTAAATTAAAATAAAATTGTATTTAACAAGAGTGATTAAGGAGAAGAATAGGAAGTAAAAAGAATGGCCATGAAGGTGAGAGCCATGAAGTGATAAATTGGACCACATTACAGTTTTCACCTTGACCAATTTCTATGGCAATAGGTGAGTTTACGTAAAGGAAATGGGTGTAGCGGGTGCTAGAGAAACGTTTAACGGCCATATAGCTTGTAGACACGCACGTCTACCGAATAGTTTGTAACGCGATGGTAAATAACAATAGCATTGTGGTTATACTGTCGTTAATGGTGTTTCACTAGGTTTATCATCCCGACTTGTACGGTAAGTAATTTGGAGGTCGTCAAAGAAACATTAACGACCCGCTCGGTTTGTTTTTGATCGAAGCTAATGCATTAAAAATGTTTACTTACATTTATTTGCTCTTTACGTATCCAAATATTTTAGGGAAAATAATATTTCCTTGATTTACCCTCACATTAGACAATAACGGCGTACGAGTAAAATGTTTTGAGTCAACTGGGGGCTAAGTTTTTGATTTTTTTTATGATCTTAGTGATAATAAAAGAATTGTAAGAGTAAGAAATTCACAGAAAAAGATTTTGTTTTCCAGATTTTATAATATTAGATTTTATTTATTAGATTTAGATTAGAAATTTCAAAGATGTTACGCTAGTTAGGTTATTTTTTCGTTACTGTGGTCCTAAACATGTACTAGTCGTGCCTTGTAACATTAACACCGTAATCATTTCTTCCTTATCTAACATGTTGATAATAAGAAGGAGAGAGAATCCGCATTCGAGGTATCCCATGGTGCTGGTTGTCTTAGTAAACGTTAGTTTGTTTTAGAACATACTAGAAGCAAGCAATCGTTAGTTTCTAATGCCGAGACAATTAACAACCAACATATATCACAATTGCACAACTTTTGTGTACACCAATTTCAGGCCATCAGATTTCAGTAGATTTATCCTACCTTTAAAAATAATAGATAAGTTAACTGCATCCAATAATAGCAGAGTAACCAACATTTAAAACTCCTAATCATACTAATATCATAAATGCGAAAGTTTAGATGGATGGATGTTTGTTAGAATTTGTAGCCTAAACGGCTGAACGCATCTCGATGAAATTTGGCATAGATGTATAGCATAGTCTAGAAGAACACATAAGCTACTTGCTTTTGTATTTTTTTTTAATTCCACGAGGACGAAAAAAATGGTTATTCAGCCGCCGCTTAAGTAAGTTAAAGAATATTTAAAGTACTTACAGTATGTGGCACTTGTCAGCCTGTCAATGGTGTCTTGTTTTAGTTTAGAGTTCTTCTTGCCCATGTCTACGCCTTTCTGTACCTCTGACGGAGTGAAGCGTTCGCTGATAGCACTAGTCACCGATTGGTGACTTATGACATGCTATGACACGCTCTTGTCGTTATTCACCTGTAAACGGAAATATTACGTTAATCCCGGGTTAATTTAATGAAAATACAACTTCTTTATAAGTAAATATAAGATACTAAACTTGAGTTATGCCGGGTTTCTGAAGTTTCTATTTATTTTATCAATACCTAGTGATTCACTAGTGCTAGTTTAACCTAAGTTTAATTGGTCTAAAACTCTTACATAGTTCGGAACCTCATTATGAATTTATCGAACCATAAACACCATCGAATGGTTAAATGTTGTTCGGAAACCGCCCATAAATCATTACAAACGAGTCAGTATGCCAATTATTATTTACAATAACAATACGACTATTTAGGATTGGTCGCGATTTCGTCCGCACGGAATTGAATTAAAAAAAATGTAGTTATTCAGTCATAATGTAGCTTTTTGTTGCAGCAATTTTTGAAATCGGCCAGTAGTTTTTGAGTTATTTCAATACATACAAAAATACAAATCTTTCCTCTTTATAATATTAGTATAGATAACTCGGTTGCTATAATATAATATTATTGACCGAAGATTATATGGTAAACATTCTGTTAAGATATCATCAGTAATAATCATTATTTCATTAACTAACTACCATTTTCAAAGACATTGTTTTTAATCGAAGTCATTAGCCAATACGCAAGGCTGTTTTTATTAAATAATACGATTATGGTAGCAGGTGAAATAGTGATAATTGAATAAAAAGGGACGGATTAACGACGCAATAATCTTTTTGTATCGGACCAAATCTCCTTAAGACATCTTGACACCTTGTAGACACAGAGATTAGGCAAGGACGCCGGCAAGCCTAGAAACGAAAATGCTTTTGGTGAAACGTTGTGTTATTAAATTTTATTTCAATAAACATAATAATCGCATCCTGACTTCGTCTATTGACAATGGCTTACACAAAGATCAAAATGATGTTCCCAACATAACATAACATACATAACCACATACACGACCGAGCCGCCTATATCACTTATGAACTAAAATTCCCACAAATTGCGCCGAATAAAAGCGTTACTATGTAATATCGGTGATTCTATGTTATATCGCTTCGCGTTTTTGGAGCATCACGATGATAGTCCCCGGTTTTACGACAATATTGACATCCCTGTCATTATTAAAAAAAAATAGTGTTCCGATACAAGTGTTTCAAATTCACGGTTATAGTCTAACAAGGATATCTGGCCCGGTGAGAAGCGCTACTATCGCGGTTAGTGCTGTTAGAAAAAATATAAAAACAACATGGGCATATAAAATGCATAAAAGAAAAAAAACAGTAAGAAAGGATCCAGTGACTGACAGAAAGGCGCAAATGAGCTGTCATTATTTAATTTGACTTAAGCCCACCGGGTGAGATATCCTAGTCGGTCTATATGTTATTTCCGTATG
Organism: Papilio memnon; assembly: GCA_003118335.3. NCBI lineage: Eukaryota > Metazoa > Arthropoda > Insecta > Lepidoptera > Papilionidae > Papilio > Papilio memnon. The sequence continues at coordinate 931,351 of LD688996.1, forward strand.
GGGCAGCTGTCAAGAGTTGACAGCATAATGGCACGATTCTACGAGTATAGCAGATCTAACGGTTTACATTGTACCGAAGACTTTATTACCTTTCAATGTAACTGTTCACTGTCTCTCCTCCTGAAGGTAAGACCACGTGAATACCCCATTACTGTCTTCAATAAATTATCTCCAGTTTTATTTTTAATCCCGAGTTTCTTAGTGTATCTGAAACGATGGAGAAACCCTTTTTACTATGAGATACTATTGCACAAATTATATTGTATCTTTCACAGGGTTTTCGCATCGCTATTATTATCGGAGATAATCGCAAGCATTTGCATACTTCAATCTTATTCGCCGTTTGTAGAAAGTAAACTTAAAGGGTTAAAATAGAATAAAAACTTAAAAAACATGCCGTAATTAGAATGTTTGATAGCGAAAAGTAACTTTCAAGACTACTAAAGAAACAAAAGCTCTCCGATTGAATATTCTATAAAGAAAGAAAGGAAAACATGCGTAGAAAATAAACACTTAATCAACCGGCGGAAAACAAGGCAATGTTATTCGAGATGAAATTCGCAAAGCAGAAACATCGAAGCTGAATTTGCTACCGTGTAATACGATGTCGTAACGACCTATAAATTGTTGTAGAAATGTCGATAGAATCCGTTGCGCATATCAAAGCTTATGTCTACATTCGCCAGCAATAAATGTCTACACGGCCCTGGTGGAACAAATCTTAATATATAAACGAAAATGGAATATTACGGAATGATCCAAACTAACTCATGTAAAATAACAATTAAGATAACAACGTTCTTTTTCGTTTCTGCCGGAGAAACAAACTTTTACAGTTAATATCAAAAGATGGCACGAGTCATAGATTAATTACATTGACCCAGAGAGGCTAGTAGGCATTAATACATGGTTGCTCGACTACCGGTAGATATGAAAGGAGAGTTATTATTTTGGGACTTACTATCCGATAGAGGTTTGGTTACTTCATCGTCGGAGAAGCACGAAATAGATTGTTACACTGGTTTATTATCTGTGCACTAAATAAAGTTCGTTTGGCACTTCGCGTTCGAGAGATATGCGCGGGCGCAGAGACGCTATAGGCGCGCCTATGAAACCAGTTTGCTTGTATTGCAAGTTTTTTTAACTGACAACTTTATTTTAAACGCTATTCGGAAAAAAACGTTCATACCTAACATGAGTCGTCGGGATAAAATTGTTTGTAATATTAGAAACTAGCTGTTCCCTTGCGGCTTCATCCGCGTGAAATTATAAAAAAAATTATTTCATTGTTTACCTACATTTGTCAAATTATCAATTGCAAATGTCAAAATGACATGATGACAAACCATGGCAACCTTGCTTCCTTGATGTTGGCAGCAACTTATGGTCTCTTTCCCACATTAGGGTTTTTATCCAAAATATTTACCCCCTAAGTTTAATGGAGTGAAAATATATAGCCTAAAGCGTGAAGTAAGTGTAGGGCTTTTTATTAAAAAAAGAATTATTCAAAAATATGCTGTAATTGCTGATATCTTAGGCAACAAAGAAGTGTGTGTTTACGCTTTATATTAGTATAGATGATTTACCTACAGACAACTGTTCTTTAACTAAAAACATTACTTTGACGTAAGTCTAAAGTAAAGTTTTAAGTTACAATAATGTCTTAGATTTAAGTTTTAATATTTAACAAAGTTTACCTTTATAAAGCTTAAGGTTAATCCACAAAGAACTTGATACACGACGCTTTGAAAGTTTATTAAGAATGCTTGAAGGTTGGCTCGATTTATCAAGAAAATATAACCATTTTGCAAAAGTTGTTTTACTTTAAACTACAGTGCTACTGGTTTATATTTAAAAATATTTTCTATTTGCCTAACTCTGAGTAACTTTTTTATAAAGAATTTTCGATGTCCAAAGATCGATGTCCAAATGTTGTATAAAATATTAGTAAGCAGGAATTAAAAAAACTCTAGGCTTAAAATCTTAGACGATTGTTTCATTAGATTTCAATCTTGCAAGGATAGTCAGATAGTTTAAGAGCACTTTGATTCAATCAATATGGCATTTGGTTCGTCGCGCGCCAAGTGTATTGAATTTAGTTCTCAAACTTAGGAGCTACTTTCTTGATGAGAACTAATCCTTTATACTTGACTGTTCACGTATAAAGGATTATGTTATAGATATGGCAATAACTGGAAATAGGAATAGATTTATATTTACACTAAGAGCGGGCGCACACCTTTGACTAAACTATCGCACAACTATTGTGCGATTGTCGATTGTTTCGCAGCCAATTCAACTGTTTAGTTCCACAACTAAAAATCAAGACGTGTGCGCACCTCCATATAAACTCATATGAATCAAAGCGAGACTAGACAGTTGTGCGATAGTTTAGTCAAAGGTGTGCGCCCGCTTTAAGGGATTCTTCCTGAGACAAATTAACGGCTCTGAGTAGGGTAGTATGTCCTATTCTTACCTTTAAGATAGGCGTAGGTAATTCTCTCACAAAACGATCTAGTTATATACATTAATGGTCAACATTTTAGGAAGTAGCTGTTTGAAAACGGTGACCTAATTGCAATGGAAATATTTGGGCTAATGCCAAAACCGTTGTACGAACAGTATAAAAATTGAAATTTTCTTTAACAATTTCAGCTTTGGACAAAACGCTTTTGGAAACAGAATATAACAACTTCAATATGGGGTATGAATATTAAGAAATAAACAGTAGTCAATGCTTAAGAAGTACTCTGACGTATTATAATGTGCTCCAAATATATGGTGTATTTTCTTCATTCATATACTGACGAAAGCTTCATTTATTGTTTGGATACATGTACTTTAAGAAAGCATAAATGTAAGCAGTTCGCAGTTAAGAAACAGACGGTACTCAAAATACCTGAAAACTCAAGCGTCACTGATCGTAACCTTTGTTGAATCATAGGTTTATGCAATCTACAGGTCTTGGGTTTGAATCCCGCCATGTACCAATTGAATAAAATCGATTTTTGAATTTCATATGTACATAATTTACCCGACGTTCTAACGGTGAAGGAAGACATAGTGATGCATCCTGCATATATCGGCGAAGAAATTCGAAGATATGGGTGAAGTCAACCAACCCGCACTAGGCCAGAGTGGATGACTATGGTCTAATCAACCCTCTGGGTAGCCTCCGAGCCCCTTACGAAGACATATAGAGAGCTGGTGATGATGGGTTATTAAATATTAAATCATGGTAGTACTATAGGTTTTAATGAGAATAAACTATAATAATAACGAGAATAAAATGATTTTTATGATATCTTATCATAAAATTTTCGAAATAAACACCTCTTTTATTTTCGAACAGTTTATTGAAAATATTCTAGACTAGTTACGCAATGCGGATGTGAATAGGGAGGATTTATTCTACATTCCGAAAGTTCGAGCTCGTATGGCAGTATGCGACCTAAGCGACGAAATTGACTGAAATGAAGTCGAACTTTTAAGCAATAATACTCGCAATATAATAAATAGTAATATTTGTGCTGATGTAATAATGAAATAATGTCAATAAAAACCTCGACAATATGTTATTTATTTACATAAACGTATTTCCAGAACATCCAATAAATTATAATACTCTTACGGCTGTCACGTGTCCTTTTGTAGGTTATTCAAATATTAACATAAGGGAATAGATATAAAAAACATTTATATCGTAAGTAGACTTACATAACAAATATAAATGGAAAATATGTAATTGTTGAAAGTAATTCAGCTTTTTTTTCCAATTGAGTTGCCACTGTTTGCCTAGAAGAGGCATTTACAGATTTAACATGGGCGAGCGCAGATGAAGCTTAGCCTAAACCTCGTTAATTCAGCTTTTTTTTTTAAAGTATTGTATGACGTTCTGATCTGTGATACATTGCGTGGGTTACGTTTGATATTGCAGAGAATTGCGTTAATCCATATTGCAATTTCCTATTTTTGTTCATGCACGTAACAGCGCTAGTTTGTTAGCCAGTGTCCTATATAGTTGCCATGAAATCCTCTAAGCGGTCTGTGACCTATGGCACGTAATACTGATTTTGATACTGTCACAAAGTAGTATTATATATTACTTTGAAATTCAATAAACAAAATAAAACATTTTTACATAAAAATTGATAGTGAAAAAGTATATAAAAAGAAAAGATATTTTCAGCGAACAGATGAAAATAACGCGTGCGAAGCAGTGGGGAACAGCTAATAAACAACGACTAGGCTACTGAATGCATAATTGCCGGTGTCCCAGCTACGTTTAACCATTGTTTAGTGTTTTTGGTTCAATAATTTCGTGAAATGAGTTTCCGAACTACGAAACTTGAACTTTACTCCATTGAAACTTAGGTCAACCTAACACTAATGAATCACTAGGTAATGGTAAAATAAACTTCAGAAACCCAGCATAAAGTAGTTACCATTACTTAAAAAACAAAATTGTATAATACTTTTTCGATAATTTTTTTTTTCGAATACAGGAATACATTAAATAGATATATGGCCGGTATTGTTTGACACCGGTTGAAATTAGACAAACAAACGATCTGTCTCGAGCAAGTCTCGCGTAATGTTTAAACAAGCTACCTGTCAGCTCTCATGATGACATGGGTTACTCGCGACGATTAATGAAATGGTATGTCGGGTTTAGCTCAGCCAATGTAATCGGGGCTTATTACGAAATCTAAAATTATATAAGGGCTTAATTAATGTACACATATAATCAATCCGCCCTCCAAATTATGCATTTACAGGACACTTACAAACTAGTTTAGATTAGTATTATTCTTAGTCAAATGTAAAATGATTTAACTGGCGGTTATAGTAACGTAAAGACGTAAAATGTGATTTGCAGGTCCATTAAAAGAATTCTCCAGAAGATTCATAAGATGTAATTAAATTATACAGAAACTACACATAAAAATCAAAAACATCATAAAATCAAGTTTGTGATTAATTTGGTAATTAGAGATAAGCAGCATTAATTACTTAATTATACTTATAATAATAGGTTGCTTAAGAAATATCCGTTAAATATTGTATTCAAGTAAACTTCATCAAGCTAGGGATTCTTTCACAAAACACAACATCACCGTAAAAGCTTTGTCGTTCGTAGCAACTAAGCTACGTTATTACATTAAGCTGTATTTGGTAAAGATATTAAACACAGTTAGTGATCTTTAGAATGTGTTTTGATATTATAAAGCAACAAACAAAAAGGCAAGACTAGTTTTAGCGTCTGAAATCAATCTTTGTATTATAGATAATTGTAGAAACTATCAAAGAGAAAACTACATGTATAATATTGTAGGTTATATAAAATGTAATGTCCTTAGGTTTGTATTTCAAGCATTTAGAGCTCTGTCACTTTGAAGTGAAACCACGAGCTCTCTGTTAAGTGGAAAGTAAACATTAGTTGGAAATAGAAAACGTTGCCTCTATTTGCTTTGAGTATTTCGTTGCTTTAAAATTGTGCTTTTAATTTATAACAATGGAGATTATATCTATAAGATTTTCAGTTATATTAATAGTAAAAATATTTTAATGTTTAATTATTATGTTTTAAATGTAATGGAGTTCTTATACGGGTAAATATCAATATTACATGTTGTGTATGGTGCAAGTAAAAGAAATGAAGGACGGATAAAAGACGTAACTTTAATAGGACTGTTATAAATTATGTTCCGGACTTTTCTTTAATAGAGTTTCTGTAAAACTTAGTGTAAGTCTACTTTAACGTTGTCAGTTTATGACGTGGAACTTCCACGGTGGAAGGCAAGGAGTTGAAAGCGTAAAGATTGAACGATAAATAAGATTTGCTGCGCTGGACGGAGGCACTCGACTTTAAATTGTTGTCACAAATTCACCGCGGTTTACCACCATGAGTGTTTGTATTGACAAAATGAAGTTATGAACAAATTTTTAGGAATGGGTGGGCGACTATATTGAAATATATTCTAACAAAGAAAGCGAGGTCTTGTGACTGTGCGAAATATTAAAAAAATATGTTAGATAATAATGATAATATATAAATTAAACAATAACAAATTTAAATCGCGGACTGTTATTACATAGTTATATTATATGTCAAGCATTTTTTATATAGTTAGTATAATAAATTAAGATTTGGTCCTTCGAGTCGGATCTTAGATGACGAGGAGCAGTTGGAAAAATTCGAACACTTTTTCTTGGCTTAGCTAACATGAATTAGGTGTAACCGTAAATAAAAGTCATTACTATTCAGAAAAAAGTCTACGTTTTGATTTACGTTTTTGCATTTATAATTGCTCTGTAAGCGTGCTCACAACGACACCTAAAATATTGCATATTTCGCTAAAGGGGAGGATTTAAAAGGAAATTCATAGACGTTTTATGCAGAGTTATGGAAATAAGCGGGGTCAAAGGGTATATTATTACTCGGATCAGATAAAAGTTTTTTGAATTGCACGCAAGGAATTAAACAAATGACAATGTCGACTCTAATTTTTTAAGTTAAACTAAAAATAGGACGATAACAAAACGAACTTTTTACTCGTACACTCGGTTTACGTCTTGAAAACAAACGAACTGGTAGTTTAGATTTAAATTCTTAAAACAACTATAATACTATAAAAAATAGCTGTTAGCATAGGTCATACATTTTTATTTTTATTTTATACTAGCACTCCCTCCCCGCATGAAATTTTAAAAACTTTATTTTATTGATTACATTTGTCAAATTCTCAATTGCAAATATCAACATACCAATTACCTTACTATGGCAATCTTGCCTCCTAAATGTTAGCAGCATTTTTATCCAAAATATTTACCCCCTAAGTTTAATGGCCTGAAAATATATAGCCTAAAGCGTGACGTAAGTGTAGGGCTTTTTATTAAAAAAAGAATTATTCAAAAATATGCTGTAATTGCTGACATCTTAGGCAACAAAGAAATGTGTGTGTACGCTTTATTATATTAGTATAGATTATGTGCTGTAAAAAGGCACTACATAACTCCGCTCCGTAATAAAAAATAGTGATGTTAATGAAATATTTGTAAAATGCTTTCAGGGGTAGAATTGTATTTCGATTGTGAGGTTAAGGCTTTATTATTGTGTGTCTATCTACGATACTCTGTAACCTAACCTTGGTTAGTTTATAAAACAATGTAGTAAATAAAATTTTCCTTCAAAGTGTCTTTTTGGCAGCAGCGAAGTAAATTAGCTCTGTCCGGCCTCGTACAAATTGTTTCATACGCTTGAGGTTACTGAACTGTAAAAAAAATATTATAACATCGTCCGTGCATGCGCAATATGTAAGGAATTTTTATGAAAACACCCAACAATTTTAGCGGTTTTAAGGCTTTGCCCTTGGAGAAGTTTTAATTAATTTTCACAAACCTTAAGGATAACAAAATGTTAGCATTTTTGCGCACTAAAATTTCAGTTGATATTTTTTAACATAATTTACAAGTAAATAAGCACATAATTTGTAAATGACAATTGGACTTTTTCTTTTAATAAAAATTGGCAAACATACAATATAAGAAATCATAAACGCTTAGTTCGTTTTTAATCAAAAAAAGTGTAATGTTAATACTAAAATTGGTAATAATAGAAAAAAATTGTTTCTAAATTATTGAGTACAATGTTGAACAAAGTATAACAAACTTAGGTACCTGTGTCCATGTTTGAGATTTATTAAAGTAAATTGCACCTTAATCGTTGGCCATCTAAAGCTGACCAAGAGCAACGTTTAAGATAAAGGGATTGATGTATAGGTAAGTAAGATTGTAATGTAGAAATTCTTTAAATGATTTAATTTACTTGAATTTAATTAACTAAAGTAGATATTAAATAATGGTTATCAGTAAGTCCAAATAATTTACATAAAGTACTTGTTGAAAAGGTTAATTATTAGTGCTACATATTTCCTAATTAATTTATGGGCGTGTTAATGATTTAAGCAGGTTGCGTAATGTAGGCATATTTCGCTTTATGCTATCCTTCAGCCAAAAAGTGAAAGGCTTTTGAGACATATAAAACGCGAGATAGTTTTATAAAGAAACTTTATATAATGACGACGGGAAACATGTATTATGGCTTCATTTGATTACAACCAACAGATGTAATACAAGACAAGTAGTGAGACGAGTAAAATATTATGTTCTCAAACGCTGTCGTTCGTTGTGTCGGCGTCGTTTCTAGATTGCATATTTTTAAGGTTTCCTATCAATTGAACATTTGTATTAGAAACACGTTTTAATGAATGTTACAGGCAACGCTTGCAAAATATAACTACAGTTCGCCTATTATTATACTACAGTTACGAGTCCATTCAAAGACAAGGAGAGCTTTAATAACGCAACTAATCGCCAATTAATTCTTTCAGGTATGTAAAGAAAGCGTCAAGTGAGTCAAAGCATCTCTTTTGATAAGCTAATGGCTAAACGTAAATCGATTTTATGACAATTTTTTCTAGTAAAAAGAGACATTTTTAGAATAGTGATGGTTAACCGACAGTTAACCCTCATAAAATTTTATAGCAATGAAACGACAAATCTTATCAGTAACTGGGTGTAACGAACGTAACTCAATAAATTTTATAGCAAGTGTCACACTTAAAATCAAAAGAATATGTAACACTATATAAAAGCTATACCGAATGTCTCTTAACCCGCTATTCCTAAAATTATTTATATTTGTATGGTTCTTCTCCTTCGTCTCCTTCGTGTCGTCCACTGCTGGGCATGGGACTCTCCCAAAGTATCAAAGTATCCAAAAGATTTCCTACAGATTTTTGATATTGCCACAATACTTTTCAATAGAAACAATTAGATCCTTATTTTGATTTTTAATTGCATCCACCACGCAGACGTAGTCGAGGGCTACAACTATGTATTTATATACCATGCACGTTTTGTTAAATTCTGATTCGATTCCAATTTAAAAAGCTAAATACTCTGAAATTCTATTCGACTGGAATTCCCATCTATAACTATTTTTCTAAAAACAAATTCTACACAAATACTGCGTTAACATGTTATTATGATTCAAAGGCTGATGGAACGTTGAAAATTGAAAATATCCAATGTTTGTTTTTAATATTTATATACAGCAATTTGTTGAAAACTAAACTCAGAGTAAGATTGATTTATTTAGAACTATGAAAAGAAAAATTCTGCCAAATCACTTTTATGATGCAAGTACAAGTTTCATTTTAATATAAAGTTTTTTAACATTATAAAGAGAAAATGACTTGATATTTTGGATTCCGTGATCTAGAAAGTTGGGCTTCCGTACTATGATTCTGATCCATCATCTAAGTTAAATTCCGTATTCAATGTTCAGTCAATTAAGGTGGTTGTCGCTTAGATAACTTTAACTTGTCACTAATTTAGCACATAACATACCTATTTCACTGCCCAACTTGTCATTCAAACAAATTAAGTTTCACAAAGTTAGCCATCGATTCATATAATATGGATAAAAGATATCAAATATTTAGACACCGATAAAGTATTAGACATAAGCAATATTTGAATATAAGCAATTTCAGTAAGTAAGTTTAGTTTAACACTTTGTGATAAGAAAGTGAACGAAAGAAGAAAGTGACTATAATTTCTACAGGTTTTGAAAATATACCTATGTAAAAATAGGACAAGTATAAATATGTCTTTAGTTAGAATCACTAATTAAATGCAGATCTTTTTAAAATACACGTTCATTCATTTGTGGTTTCATACGCTGGTAATTCGAAAACGAACAATTGCATTTGAATCTCGTAAAGGATTTCACTGATTAAATCCAGCATTTCCGAACATTCGTAGTATCAGACAATATCTTGATAGTTTGTCAGCAACATGCGGTTACTGGATGTGGTTACATTTATGTTTGAACTCCAGCTAATTATTAAACGTTCATTTTATAATGATATAGCATTTACGATATTAATTAACTAGCTATCAACCGTGACCGCAATAAAAAAACAAAAGTGAGTGACCTGTGTTCATCCCTGCTCATAACATGCCCATACCATGTTAACCTTCTCTACCACTGGGGTTACTCTGAATAATATACTCATTTCGTATCTTATCCATTCGCATTTCTGCCACATGTATTCTCCTTTCATCCGTCCCTTTTACTGCCCAACATTCAGATCCATACATCATGACAGGTCTTACGACGGCCTTGTAAATTTTACTTAAAGGGGAATTCTCGGGTCGTATATTACTCCCGTGACCTGTCGCCATTTCGTCCATCCCGCTTTTATTCTATTTGTCGCGTCACGGTCAATAATCAGTTGCCTATCACTAATATAATATTAATAATGTGGAGCGAAGGCTTTGTACTAATTTTAAAGGATTTTACGCTCTCGGATGAAAGTAAAATTTGGAACGATTGAAGTTGATGTAACAAAGAAGTTAAGCTATTTTCAATTAAAAATATTTTTCACAGTATAAGGTGACAAATAAACAAGTGGCCACCGATATTAAGTAAAATATCGAAGCTACCTCTGCCTGTAGGCATTCGTATTTGCCGATGCGTTGCTTACCGTAATAAACAGAGGAGGGGACACAGAAATAGTATATTTCCCCTAACTAAAAATATTTGTCTATGAGTATAAATTTCATTATTATATTTAGTGGAAAAGTATAAGCCAAATGACAATAAGATCTTTGATATAAGATTAATCTACATGAGTTAATTATAAATTATCAAGCAAAGGATTTACTCTAACATACTCGCATAGCCTCATAATGAAGCAGTGAATCATTAAATTAGGGGTGGTTAAGCACACGAGGGAGCGTAATGCCGAAGAGAAAACCCTTCATTAGCTAAATTACTAGAGTGTCTGAAGATAAATCCGTATTATTTCATATAACTCTATGAATTAAACGGCTTTTGTTATAAGTTAATTGAGGAACTCCTGGATATTTTAGTCTAATAAAATATTTCTTGTGATCAAAAATCTAATATGGTATGCTGTCGACGATGTGTTTTCTCTAGTCCTTTGCCTTGATGAGGTTTGTATAGGTATATAAACATTCTCAAATGTTGACTTAGGTTTTAGGTTTGTTTAATTTTAATTATAAGATTAAATTAAAATATATGGAGAGATAACATCAGAGGCATTTGAAATGATAAATAAACTGCAAATTCAAAGCATTCTTCGGTCAGCTCAACTTCACATGCGATGGAGGAATGAAATTCTAGTTATTAAATATTAAAGTGGTGTGGTGTACCAGGCCATCAATACCAATATCTCGACACTGGCATGCTATATGCCTAGATATTCGTATGCTACTAGCGCGACTGGTATTTCTATGAGAAATCGCGCTTGTGGAAATGGTGCACACATTGCTGACGTGACGTGCGACTAATCGTATAATGGGAAGAGATCCTCAACCGGCTATTAATTTCACATGAATAGAACGCCGTAAATGTTTCCGTTTAACGTCTATTGGTTAACAAAACGGAGTGCACGTAAGGTACAAACACGTAAGCATCCAACTTGTATCTTCAATTGTTATTAAAAGAATGCAATTAATTATTTTACGATTTATTAAACTAACTGTGGCCCGCTATCTGGCCATAAAAATAGTTTTAATTACGTTAAGTGTTGTTCCAGAGTATGTTCTACATCTACGCCAAATTTCAGTGAAATCTGTTTAGCCGTTCTGCAGATACACAGTAACATCCATCCATCCATCTAAACTTTCGCATTTATATTATAATATTAGGAAGATTGCATTGTCATTAACATTCTACACACTGATAAGTTATAAAGGATATCATCAGAGGGGCTATGAAAATTAATGAGATTGCTTTTTCATTCTGTAATCAAACAAAACAAAGCGTTGCGTGACTTTCCACGGGGTGAACATAGCGGCGGCCATTAATTTTATTTCGATTTTGTTGCGTCCCTTTCCTCTCAAATATGTTTTTCCTTTTAAAAATAATGAAAAAAAAGAAGAACGTGAAAATATTTGTTTCATAAACATCATGGCAATTATTTTCCAGCATATCTATACGTTTTGATATTTATAAGACTACTAGCTGTTCCCTTGCGGCTTCATCCGCGTGAAATTATGAAAACTTTATTTTATTGTTTACATTTGTCAAAATGGTCTCTTTCCCACATTAGGGTTTTTATCCAAAATATTTACCACTTAAGTTTAATGGCGTGAAAATATATGGCCTAAAGCGTGAGGTAAGTGTAGGGCTTTTTAATAAAAAAATATTATTCAAAAATATGCTGTAATTGCTAACATCTTAGGCAACAAAGAAGTGTGTGTTTACGTTTTATTATATTAGTTATTAGTTATTTAGATATATAGATAGGTAGATAGATAATAGAGATAGATAGATACTTCAAATTGATCCTCCGTTACAGCGTATCCATCTTGCATCATGAGTTCCAGAGGAAATTAGAATGCTTTTTTTATTGAATGTCGTAGAATCTATGTCTATAATCATTTATCTCGATATTTACTACGAGAATATGTAAAAAAATCTATTATGTTCACTTCAAAGTATAGGTTTTCACACGTGTTTGCGTAAGAACACGCACCCTTTTTATCTATTCCCATGCGAAGTGCGGATCAATATGTGTACCATGTGTTCAAAGGAAACTTAGGTTAATATCAGAAAGTGGTTGGATGATTTGACTAAAATTATAGATTTCTTCTTCAGTACTAAAAGACACAGTTTACGCTAGACGCAATTACTTTTTAAATCCATACTAATATAATAAAGCACACACACTTCTTTGTTGCCTAAGATGTCAGCAATTACAACATATTTTTGAATAATTCTTTTTTTAATAAAAAGCCCTACACTTACGCCACGCTTTAGGTTATATATTTTCACGCCATTAAACTTAGGGGGTAAATATTTTGGATAAAAACCCTAATGTGGGAATGAGACTATAAGTTGCTGCCAACATCAAGGAAGCAAGATTGCCATGGTTTGTCATCATGTCATATCACTTTGACATTTGCAATTGATAATTTGCCAAATGTAGGTAAACAATGAAATAATTATAATTTCACGCGGATGAAGCCGCAAGGGAACAGCTAGTTTTGTTATAAAGTTATAATAAAATAAAAATGTAGGTTTGTAATTCAGAAAATATACACAAATACATGCTTTTAACCTTATCATACTATATATTATATTAAAACAGACATATTATTGTCGTATAGAGAACGAAGGCGTCCAACAATGTTTATGGTCTAGACAAAGTTGAGGAAGTCCTATGTATGAAATGCACTGGACTGTAAACTGATAAAAGGAGCACATTGATAGAACATTATTCTAATTGTGTATTACGTTATATAATTTCATTGTATTAAGCCAGTGAGTCCGTAAAGGGATTGATAGGCGTCCAAAGTACTTTATAGCGAGAATAATACCCGCTGGTAACGACACCCGAAAACTTATCATACATTGCAGTTATCATTAACAGTTTGTATAAGGCGTGAAACATGCAAAAGTGGATTATCAAATTTAATTGCAAATATAGAACGAAGGGTATATTTTGTTTTATAACCTTGTCTGGCCTATTGGAGCTAGCTGGTAAGTTAAATATTGTTCGTTGTAGGTTAAATACCTATACTATAATAATATAATGAAGCGTAAACACACACTTCTTTGTTGCCTAAGATATCAGCAAATACAGCATATTTTTGAATAATTTTTTTTTTAATAAAAAGCCCTACACTTACGTCACGCTTTAGGCTATATATTTTCACGCCATTAAACTTAAGGGGTAAATATTTTGGATAAAAACCCTAATGTGGGAAAGAGACCATAAGTTGCTGCCAACATCAAGGAAGCAAGATTGCAATGCATGACATATCATGTCATGTCATTTTGACATTTGTAATTGATAATTTGACCAATGTAATCAATAAAATTAGATAATTTCACGCGAATGAAGCCGCAAGGGAACAGCTAGTTTAATAATAAAAACAAAATAGTGAGTAAAAATTATAACATGAGCTTTAAAAAAAATCTATTTACATTTTATTTTATGAATTTACTTTTATTTGTTTTGTTAATTTAAAAAAAAAGCAATATAATCCCGTTCAATTTTAAATTCTAAAAGCTTTCCACTTGTATTAACTCCAACTTGTATACTTGACAACAGGAAGATCAAACAAACAGTTGCATTGAAATAACGTTTTAACACAGCTCATGCAATAACAAAAGGCCTGTTCGAGCGACAGAGCTTTACTTTGAACTTTTAATGAATGTTCAATGTTTTAATATTTTAACATTAAAACATTGTTCTCTCTTTTTATTTTCAGAGAACGTGAGAGATAGAAATATTGTTGTAAATATGTGTGTGTTAAAAAGACAATGTAGATACGGTTCAAAGAGTTTAAGGGAAATTGTAGTTATTCTATGAATGATTAAATGATTGTTGCAGATTATTAAATATACGACAATATGTTACTACTATTCAAAACTTTATTTGACTCCTGATAGGAAATAATTTCTATAAAATCATTAAAACGATCCGATAACGATTTTATCAAAGAAATAATGCAGCATTTCCTTGGGGTAACGTGAAAGGCAACGGCATATGATTCAAGCTTTTCATCCCCAATATCCTTATTCAATGCAAACGGCGGTATATGATGGAATTGCCTTATGCAGCTGCAGGTTGGAAGCTGTGCAGACTTGATATCGCAATTTGAATCTCCATTGAAAGCGCGACATAAAAGGACCCTCCAATAAAAGCTGGGTTTACCCTCTGTAATAACTAGCATGCGTTTTCGTGTACAGCGAAAATTTTTAATTGGAAAACTCCTTTCCGTGCAAACTTTAATTTACTTTTTAAAACAACTTGTACTATATAACTATACTTAAACTTAAATGTATATAAACTTACATACCTTAAAACAGAAATATATACCAAAACTATAAAAAGCAATACATAACTTTAAGATAATTTACCATTCATATGGATGAATGGTAAATTATATAAATCTATATCTATATCTATATAATATTATAAAGAGGAAAGATTTGTATTTTTGTATGTATTGAAATAACTCAAACTGGACCGATTTTAAAAATTCTTTCACCGTTAGAAAGGTAATTTATCTGCGAGTAACATAGGCTATATTTATTATTTTCACGCGGGCGATGTCGCGAGCTACAGCTAGTTATATTACATAATTAACGATGGCGTTATAACAAATCGGTTAAGAGTTTAAACAATTTTCTCTCCTTGTCGAAATAAAAAAGTTAGTACCCGTAGCCCTACAATATGTTTCTTATCTTAAACCAAATACTGTCGAAATAATCGTTAAAATTTCTAGACTCAAGAAAAAGAAATACTGCAAAAATTCCGGTTCCAACTGTAAAGTCAAGTGCTCCGCCCTATTCATAACACCACTACGTTTGTCCAAGTCACTAAGAAAGTATTCCAGCGTAGAGTAAAATCCAACACGTAAAGAAAACTAACCTAAAAACTTTCTTTCATCGTTCCTTTAGAAGTGTAGAGAATAATAAGACTCTTGGTAAACGCAGTCCGGTTTCATTTCGGTCCTTAGTGCCAACGTCTTGAGATGTCAAAGAAAATCGCTACCCTGGGATGTTTTAAATCTCCGATTTTCACATTTAATTTGCTTGTAATAAAGAAGAAAGCAGTAACTTGCTAAACTTCCTTGGGCGATTGGAATAAACTTCTTGAAGTTTTTAACAATTTTTTATTATTTTATCTTGATAATATATAATCTGTTCTATAGATTGTGAAATCTGTTTTGTGTCTGACTTGAAGGACTGTAAGTTATACTGGTTTTGTAGTACCGTTGAAAGCGGATTATTTTACGAGCTAGTGCAAGTTAGCTACTAGTTTGGAACAGGCCTAATTAAAATTGCAACTGGACTCCGTAGCGTACCCCTTGTTTATCTTTTATCGATGTTGATTTATATTTCACTGGATGTTCTACGATTATATAAAATTCAATTCAGACACTAGACTAGTATATAAAGTATTGAGAATTTAAATAAAATTAAATGTAAGTAAAATACATACATGTGATGTTTCTACAAACGATTTCTTAGATAGAATAAGATGAACATCCACTCTAAATAATTATCAAACTTATTTAGAACTAGCTTTCGCCCGCGACTCCGTCCGCGTGGAATAAAAAAAAACAAAAGTAAGTAGCCTATGTGTTCTTCCAGAGTATCCTCTACAACTATGGCAAATTTCATCGAGAACCGTTCAGCCGTTTAAGCTACAAACTCCAACAAACATCCATCCATCCTTCTAAGCTTTCGCATTATTAGTTAGATTAGATTTAATATTTCTTTCTATATATAAGTACGTTAAGTGTGATGATAATAATGAGCGAAGCGGTTGTTATTAACTAGACTTTAGTCTGACTAGGCTACGGTAACGACGTTGTTAATAAAAATTACACCACACATTTGCCTTATGTTGTCTACTCAAACGAGATAGAAAAATGTGTGCTTATTTCGAACGAGATATAATAATAATATCAGGTTATGCCAATTGATGATAAATTTAAAAAATAAATAATCAGCCTGAATGTGTGTAAAATGACAACTTCTAGCACTGATAGATGCAGAAGGCTAACAGTTGGATGCAAATGTGATATTAATAAAAATCCTTTGCACAACAATGCAAGTGTAAAAAATTGTATATTTGTAGCACTTATTTAGTTTTTTAAACAATACCGATGGGAAACAATAAATGACACCGGATCTCTAAATGTGGCCGCAACTTCGAAGCCGCCATTTTACCGCCGGACTATACTATAGAGAAAGTTTCTAAAGGCTATTGTTTTAATGCACAGAAAAATATATTACATTTTACACCATTAAAACAGCAAATAGAAATTTTATTGACTTTTACATTTTACACGATGAAAATGTATGTCTACGATTTAACTTTAATGATGCGATTAAAACTTTTTATTACACGAGTAGTTACCTCGTGACGTAATTAATGTCTAAAATTAATTGCTATCATTTTTTTGCAATCCAGTAAATCTAAAGTTTTAAGCGATTACATACGTTTTATATCTGAGGTTATATTTATGTGATAATTTCATTATAGTACAACTATTTTTAATTGATACCCACATTCGTAGCTCTTCAACGTAACAAGAGTTCAACTAAAGGTCATACATACTAGGCTGAGTTAAGATGCAACGCTAACAGTGGTGGTTGACTCAAGTGGTTAAGAAACCACTCTTACCAATTCAAAACACGCACTGTGTACAAAAGCAAACAAATATAAATAACAGAAATGGATAGATTTCATTCGATTAATCTCGTTCAATTTTTCTCCAGCGAATCCCGAGTACGCATTAATTGATTAATGACTATCGACATATTTCGTGATCCAGCTTTTTATACTTTGAGATTTAATTACTATATGTTATTAATAAGCGAATTGAAAATTTCCAAGCTCTTTTAAATTTGTCATCATCTTTGCATGCAAAAATAATTAACCCCCTTATATTTTAAGTAAAAGTTATTATAATAGTAGAAAAAAAAATACAAAAACCCTGAATTCCATAGTAATTTTACCGAGAATTCATACAAAATATGATTTACTAAGAGAATTAGGAATTGTTTTGACAATGGAAACCAATGTTAAATCATAAAACTGATTCGCTGTTTCACATTCGAGAGGAAAAATATCTTCCTTTGTTTTCTAAGAGCGTACACCTGAAACTAAACTATCGCATAACTGTTAGTCTCGCATTGATTCCTATGAGCTTATATGGAGGTGCGCAAACTACTCGATTTTTAGTGGTGCAACTAACAGTTGAATTGGCTGCGTAACAATTGACAATCGTACAACGGTTGTGCGATAGTTTAGTCATAGGAGCGCCCGCTCTAAAAAGCTAGAGCAAAATGTAAACACCCACTGTGTTTGAACTTTCTCTTATCTAACTGGAACTTTGGTACGGATGTTCGTTAGTGACACACATACTCGTACTGTGAATTTGTCAGTTTTTTTTAATAATGCATATTATTTTGTATAATTCTATCAATACTCACTAAATATGGCCATGAATAAGTTTGATGA
Organism: Papilio memnon; assembly: GCA_003118335.3. NCBI lineage: Eukaryota > Metazoa > Arthropoda > Insecta > Lepidoptera > Papilionidae > Papilio > Papilio memnon. Next base: position 949,437 of record LD688996.1, read on the forward strand.
TTTCAAAGTAAATTTATGTTACTAAATGATAGACTATTTTAAGAATAAAAATAATAATGAAAATAGGAGCAGAGTTATGAGGTAATAAAAAAAAATGTCAAAAATTACAGTAATAGAGATTTCAGGTGGTTCAGCCAAATCTAATTTATCAAATGACATATAGAGAAAATAAATTATTTATATGTACAAATTAAGTTTGTTTAACTTTAATATTTTCCCAGTAGGTCATATAAACACGCCTGACATCGACTTCCGTTCCACTTCCACCGGACGCGCCATACAATTTCAAAGTCTTTGTATTTTATAGTTAATTCATACTATTTCTACACAAACGTAAACCATTCTATATCCTAAAAATAGGTAGATTAGTGTATATTTAGATTAGAAAACTACCCTTCATTCGCTCCGGTACTTAAAGGACCGATTATCCGTAATCCATTGTTGAAACTATACGCTTACGATATGACGCCGTGTGCCAACGGCATTAGACTACTGCTGTAATACGAATTGTGTTATAAAATGAATCCCATGCAGTGAATTAGGTCAATTATTTGAGAAATAAAGATCTTAAATCACAAACACTGCTGTTTAGATTACTTTAGTGAGTGTTTACTTTAGTTTCAATGGGAACTCACCTCTTAAGTAATTTTTAATTAATCGGGACCTAATGAATAATTAATTTTTTTCTCTTTAAATCTATACATATAATAAAATCGGAGTGTCTGTAATATCACAAGAAAAATTCCAGATTTCGGGAAGATGATGTATTTGCGTTGCTGATCACGAAAATCGCATTTAATTTTTTTTGTCTGTCTGTTCGCAAGCCATGTGTGTTCCGGGTAATCTCCGAAACGGCTGGGCCTATTTCGACCGGACTTTCACTGAAGGGTAGCTAACATAGACGTGCATATTATAGGCTACTTTTTATCTTAATTTTGCGTGGACGAAGTCGCGGGCAACAGCTAGTTAATAAATGAAATATGATCGGAGTAAACTTCCATGTAGTACGTGTTACTTAATTTCCCTTAAAAATTTCGTTTGCATCTTTTTATCCCTTAATCTATATCTATCTATATCTATATTCTATATTTATACTCTATACTAATATTATAAAGAGGAAAACTTTGTATTTTTGTATTTTTGTATGTATTTGATTCACGCAAAAACTACTGGGCCGATTTTAAAAATTCTTTCACCTTTAGAAAGGCAATTTATCTGTGAGTAACATAGGCTATATTTTATCATTACTAATATTGAGTAACTATTAATAAGCAGCGTGTTCCTGGACCCGGCGTTAAAAAATCACTAAACATTAACTTTTTTCGGCTTACGCTGCTTAAACCGTTAGAGATATACAAAAATGATGTGTGAAAGAATTGTAGATCTCAAAAAGTGCTACAGAAAAGTTTTAAACTCCACGTGGACGAAGTCGTGGGCAACAGCTAGTGTTGATATAAATACGATCTTTTTCTACTTATTCGGGAAGCGAAATGACTTTGTTGATGTCATGAGCAAGGCCCGTTAGTATAAAGAATGAGCTACGTTTCCTTTGCTGGGAGCTCTTTTTACCATTAATTTATTGTTCTATTTCTTTTTGCGGCATTTCTATCGGATTTTTATAGTGCCAGATAAAATTCTTCAATACAGCCAAGGAATAGGTTTTTTTTAGAGATAATTTTAAATATGAGTATCAGTTGGTGTTCTAATACTTCTATAGGAATCTGAACAAGTTTATAAAAGTTTATTTAAGTGTTCGTTCGTTTTTTTAGTAAACAGCCTAACAGTACGGTTTAAACTAAAGGTGTGTAACGTGTAGCTTATAAATTATTCATAAATTTAAATATATTTTAGCAGGTATGCTTAATTGCTAATTAATTAGGTTTGCGCTTCGTTTCCTTCCTATTCATTAAAACTTGGGTAACTCTAATACTTGAGAAACTAGCGGGATTCCACCTTGTCGGATGAGGTATGTACTTTATACGCTACATGAATATTAATTTGTGGACAGATGTTTTCGTTTATTTAATCTATATTTATATAACAATATAAACTTAATTCTTGGCTGTTTCACTAAACAATTAGTAAAATTTTGCAAAACAAACACAACCAAGGATTGTAAAAATTCAACGTCCGAAATTTGAGTAAAAATCGTGCAATTTTTCTTCATTTCCACTTGATGGACCGCTTGAAGATGTCCTTCAGAATTGGAATATTGGATGCCGTGCGATCGCACGACCTTTGTTTGACCTTAAGAGAGAACGACGAACCCCGAAATAATAATAGAAATTTTGTCAAAATGTTTAACGGCTTTTTATAATTAATTTTGCTAGTATCAGGCATTTCTCCATCACATGAGGTAAGATGTGAATAATGAGATGTGGTAGTAGGAAAATTAAAATTTAGAATAAAATCAGCTTCTCAAAAAAACATGGCTATTATTTTAAGCGGAAGTCTTTCACAGAGTTGTCACTAAAGTATGTTTCAGTGTAGATTTAGTATGAAAATGACTCTAAATACGAGAGTTTATATATAAGACTGAGGGGGTTATATTTTTAACGAAACATATTATTTCATTGAAATTGTTTGCGTCGTTAAGACGCTTTAACGTTTACGCATAATTTCAACTTCGTTCAGTAGTTTAGATACATGGTCCCCCAGAGATTTTCAGCTCTTCCGCTAGACAAACGAGGAAGTGTTAATGGATGGTAAGCACTTAGTTTGAAGTAGTTTATCATATACTTACTTAGAAGTTCTCTATAATATCTATAATACATTAGAAAATGGTTACCTGAATAAAATGTTTCGTTTCGAGTGTTCACTAGAATCGTTAAACGTCAGATATGCTGCGTTCATCAAAATAAAAAAGTAATATAAAACTTTTTTACAAACTGGAACATGTACGGACGAAGGTGTAATATTTCCAAAGTAAATTCAGTCCGGGTCAGGATAAGTTGAACTATATTGCGACATACTGTAGGTAAAAACAGAGTTGCTCGTTTCCCGTACCGAGCAAACAAGCATATCGTTAGAACATACTATTTTGTTTCATCTAACATCAATTTTAAATATATAAAACTAGCTTTAGCCCGCGACTCCGTCCGCGTGAAATTAAAAAAACAAAAGTAAGTAGCCTATGTATTCTTCCAGACTATCCTCTACATTTATACCAAATTTCATTGAAATATGTTCAGCCGTTTAGGCTACAAACTCTAACAAACATCCATTCATCAAAACTTTCGCATTTAAAATATTAGTACGACAAACGCTTGGATTTTTTTATAAGACTCTTAGTTTAGACAGGTGAGTTAAAGACTTACGCGACTTTAAAACATGTAGATACGACAACTGTAGTGCGCTAAAATAACGCAGACTTTATGAAATGATAGAAAAAATATTCTAATGATTCATTATTCTCCCCTAGTACAGGGATATGTTTGTACAGTAGAAAGAATTTTCTTTTCCCATATAACGTCGCCATGAATTGCTAACACGCAATGGCTACATATTTTAATAATAAATCTGACCAAGGGTGGGGTTTAACGACCTTCTTAATTCACTCAAAGCACGAGATACGAAAGTCACTCTCATTCGATTTAATTTGTGCGTCATGGGTTTTACTTTGACTTTTGCTGGGATATTGAACTGTTTTGTCCATCTCTACAACATTTGTAACTATAGGAAACAATATGATTGGACAAGGTTTTCTATTTTAAATTTATTTATGAGGGTGGCATAAATTAAAGCAATATTTGATAAGATCAGTTAACGGTATAAAACAGCTTTTTTTAACTCAAAAACATTTACTTAGCCCCTGTTTATGTTTAAATAAACATGAGGTATGGACATGAAAAGAACGTAAATGGACATTCGATACCTCATTTACGGGTGTTGTCCAAATTTCAGTGAAAAGCTTAATTCAACGGTTACCTTCGTATAGATATGTCATTAAAAATATCGTAATCACTTAATTTGTGAGAATTTATGGTAATTATGAAACCTCACACGTTCACTTTCCAATAAAACACGTATGAAATTCTAAAGGTAGCACTTAGGTAATTTTCTGATATTAAAACTCTATTGTGCAGTAATTATTGTTCGGGGAAATAATATATTCAATATGGCGTGCAATTCACCGATACCACATATGTTTGTTCTCACGTATTTTCAAGATTATGTGAAAAAACTGTAACAATATTTTTACATATTTAATCATAGTCTATATCTAATTTTACGTTCAATAAATCGTAAAACTAAAGCTTTGATCTTTTATATAAAAAAGACGAACATTAAAAATGACTTAAAAGAGAGAAAGACCTAATTGTGATAAAATAATGCCTAACTTTTCATGTTCTACGCTACGAATGAACGCACTCGTCCTTCCTAAACGTCCTCTATTATTTTTAAATCTATCAGATTGGATTCGTAGACTAGCAAAAGACATTACTAAATCCTATCAAAAGGGTCAATAGAGGTCACCCCTTAGTTTGGCAGGACGAATTGTTAGAAACAAACACAATAATAAAACGATTAAATTCTGTTTTTGATAATCCTATTATAAGACAACCACAATACCAGTTAATTATGTTATTCAACTTTCATATTTTTATAAAATTTACTTACTATATAGATTCGTTTTTTTACTAGCAATTCTCTAAAACTGTTACTTGACATATAATTACTAAGCTTATTATATTCAACCATTCCTAATACTTGGGGCTTATGTAGCATAAAATAAATGAAAAGTACAATGATGTACAAGTGATACAATGTAAAGTTTATTTCTAAATAAAATAAATATTCCATTTCCAGAGACGAAAGAAACATAATTATATTGACCTTTGAAGATAAAGTATTTTACGTTTTGCACAAAAAAATACGATACCTACGTAACAGAATTTTACACGTCTTTCTTTTAGTTCACTTATAACTTGGAAACAAAGTCGTTATCACGAATGCCTCAACAACTTGAGATAAAGAAACAGAAATAAATGTTTGTATTCGTTTATCTCAAACACGAGTATTACGCAATTACGAACAATCTTTAGCGATGTTTAACATGAAAAGAGAGCCTGTTTAACAAAATGTTTGTCTCAAATTGATATATTATGAAATCCCTTTTGTAAATCTTTACAAATCGCATAATAGATACAAAAAAATATTAAAAGCAGTCGGTAAAGATATCTAGAAGTTCAGATAAATTAATTAGACTAAAATTTTACTATGAACTTTCGAGACGTCATACTTTGCAAGGGTCTATAATGCTTTTTGTTCCTGAAACTCACGAATTAGGGTGTTCGAGGGGCGCTTCTGTCTCGTTCTTACCTAAAGCTGTAGTATGTACGTTTGTCTCATTCATGCAGTGTAAATTACGCACTTTACTACCGGGGTTAACATCACAGCTGCAGAATTCGAAGGGTAAAATTTTTGGCGATTATATCCGATATTGTAACTTTTTTTAAGAACAAACACTTAACAATTTGTCTTGAAAATCTTTTTTTACAGGTTCGTCATACCAACTGGTTGATTCTGTTCTTTTTTTAATATATTATAGAAATTAGAATAGGTACCCTTAACATAAATACGTAATTCCAGTTTGTCTAGTAGAATTTCCAGATAACGTTATCTGAATGTCTAAAGTCAATGATACATTGTGTATTGTTGAGTTCGCCCCAGCCTTGACCTCGGAAAGCTTTCTTTTCGGTAGCAAGTGACTAATGGTTATGTTACGCGGTATCCCAGATTTTGAATCTCACCGCCATTGAATTATCGCACCTAAAGATAAGAAAAACATTTTCAATTCATTATATAGTGTAAGTTTTTTTTGCTACACTTTAAACTAAGAGTTTAACAATATTGAGTGGTATTATTAAGTTTGAAAAGTCTGATTTTACAATATTAATATTAAGTAACGAAGAAATTATGTCCTTAATTAGCTCATGAATAGAACCTTTCTTTATAATTGGGATTACAAAAAATATTTCACATCCAATTGATAGCAAAAATTACCACACGTGAAGCTACCGCAAGTGTAAAAAACAAACTCATTGACTTTATTAATTTAGAGCAGATAATGTATTATAATAATTTATTTTTACTTAACCCCATTTTAAAGTGAATACTGCATGTAAACGTTAATTAATTGTGTCGCATCTATAGTCATGTATAGTGAACTGCCTCGCCTACATCTAATTACGTCTGTTCTAAATGTAGTTTGCTGCCTCCCGTTTCATGGAGCCCTGGCATTTTAATCAAAAGTTCTGTTTTTAGTACAATAATGGCATTGAATTTTTGTCTGAAAATATGTCCGTTCGAACGAACTTTAGATTGAAATGGCATTTAGTTTTGAATTCGAACGTCTCTATGAATAGAGCACTTTAATGGATATATATTCTTTTTGGACTCGTTATGTCTTTCATTTTATTTGACAGGTGACTGAGTTCTTACTGATCCCATTCTCTTCCAATTCGGTATATTTTCTCATTTGGAAATGATTGACCTTTTTAACTATCTTATTTGTATTACTTGACTAGCTGTTGCCCGCGACTTCATCCACGCTATATTAAGATAAAAAAGTAGCCTGTAATATGCCCGTCTATGTCAGCTACCCTTCAGTGAAAGTTCCGTCGAAATCGGCCCAGCCGTTTCTAACATTACCCGGAACAAACACTGCTTGCAGACAGACAGACAGAATTTTTTTTAATGCGATTTTCGTTATCAGCAACGCAAATACATCATCTTCCCGAAATCTGGAATTTTTCTTTTGATATTACAAACAGACACTCCAATTTTATTATAAGTATAGGTATTAGCGAACCGATAATTTACATAAAGTAAAACAGACAAATTTTCACCACATTCATACTATTAAAAAACAAAAAGCAATGCCAGATAAACATATTACAATTTTATTCTGCTTTTGCACTATTGGAACCCCGCTTATTTCCGTGTTAGTATTGTATTTAAGGGAGAGACTGTAATCCGAGTTAAAAGCGTTCAATCAATATGGCTATCACACTAATTAACCTCGAACACTTTGGCCAGCTAAATTGTCACGACCGTTCCAATTCGGTCCGAGTTGATTGGGCCCTATACAGTTTTCTACTGGATTATGTTTGAGTAAGTATTGGTTACTAATGTTACACTATTTTCAATCCCGACGGCTACATTTTAAGTGACAATTATGTAAGAACTAGCTTTCGCCCGCTACTACGTCCGCGTGGAATTAAAAAAAAAACAAAAGTGAGTAACCTATGTGTTCTTCCAGACTATCCTCTACATCTATACCAAATTTCATCGAAATCCATTCAGCCGTTTAGGCTATAACTCTAACAAACATCCATCTAAATTTTCGCATTTATAATATTAGTATGATAATAACATTAATTTTATGTTTGTTGCAATCTCATTTTTAAGGGGAAAAGGATTACAAATTCGTTTACTTAACCTCATTGTAAGGATAATCAATATCACATTTAACTTCATCGATAAAATAAAATGTTTTCACAGATCTGTGTGGCCAAAAACTTTTATCGCTGCTTTTATTGTATTTACAATAGGCAACCCTAAACCACTTTACTTAATGCATTTACTGAGGTTGGCCTGTTCAAAAACATCACGCGCTAGATTGACTGTAACGACGTCGACAAGTGTTATCACATTGAATATATCAAATTTAGGTATCACCATATATTTGAGGGTAACGACTTATATTAAATATTTTATTAATATTAATTAATTTAAAAAGTAAACACCAGTTTCAGGGTCAGTAGACGTGAAATATGTTTTGACATGTGGACAATCTACTTCACCTTCGAGTCGCGAAAATACACGTCTCACTTCAAAAGGAAAGCATTATAAAATACCATTTCACTAAAAAAATATGTGCTCTTTGTTTTATTTTTCCAAGGAAAGTTTTTAAGTCAGTCATTTTTTTAAAACAGAAAAGAAACAACAAAACGCGTATGGTGTTTTTCGTAACAGAAAAGTTACGTTATCAATTTAAACAACATGTGTATCATTTTATTTGTTTCTTCATCCTTCCTGTACCATCTTTACCCTGGTATTTATATCTTTTCCTGCAATTTGCGAAAACAAGTTGTAGTAAATAAATTCTGTCAGCTAAAGGAACCCTCGCGAAATTTTATGGCAGCGATTTTAAGTGCACCGTTCTATTTGGCGGAGTTTGAAACCTTTTTTCTTTCCGTTCATATTGTAATTGTCTGGATGCCAAATCGAATGTTTAGATTCGTATTGGCTATGTACAGAATGACCTCAATACGGACTATTGTTTTCATATTATAAGGTACAACTGCTAGATAACAAGTTCTGTTTCATTACCTTCTTTTTCATTTTTACTTGAGTTATTAGAAACTTTGATATACATTGTTGGAATAAATATCTAAAAGATGAAACTAGAGTCGTGAGTGACCAACATTAGATTTTATAAAGTTATTCAAATCGTATGACCAAGCTATTAGACATGTTTAAGTACCTGATGTTAATAGAGAAATATGAGTTGGCGCTTGATCAATAACATATCTAGAAATTGTGTAAGTAATCTAGAAAACATATGAGAATATTTTCGATGTTCCATTAGGTAAGTGTTTTCAGGAAGCTATCTATGGTTATCTCATTAGGCTATACGAGCGAGAAATAATATGGTTATATTTATTTTATTACGGCAGTATACACAAAAACAATTGAGCGAAACGTACTTTCCAGAGAATTCTCTAAACATGACACTATTACGGCTTTCAAAGTAATAGTAATCTTACTATCTTACTTCTTACTTATAAATGCGAAAATTTAGATAGATGGATGGATGTCTGTTAGAGTTTGTAGCCTAAACGGCTGAACGGATTTCAATGAAATTTTGTATAGATATAAAGGATAGTATGGAAGAACACATATAGCTACTCACTTTTGTTTTTTTAAATACCACTTGGATGTAGTCGCGCGTGCAAGCTAGTATGTTATAAAAACACAATAATATAGTATAAACTAATAATTACATTATCAATAATAAAGTGAAAACAGTTAGAACTTAATTATCTTTAAGTCACTAATTTTTAACTATGAAAATTGAGTGCTTTAATTTATTCATAAAATATATAAAGATTTTAGCTTGCATCAAATATGTTAATTTCCTTAATAAACATGTTTCCGGAAGTTTTTTTCATATATTTTAAATATTTAAAAGACAGGAATCCATGTGAACCATGCGAGTTAGTAGGCCGACACTCTTGTGGAGCTCGTGAAATGTTAAATGACCATTAAAGCTGAGAGTCTCGCCTGTTGAACTATCGAATAAGAAACTATTAATAGATGATTTTAGCAATTCGGTGTATTTCATTAAAAATTCAATTAGTCATACTTGAATTTATTTAAAAATCAAATTCTACGGCATATAAATTTTGGTTTCTACACTTTATCCTGATGTCTTTTATGTTTAGATATTTTATAAATTAAAAAGATTAGTTGAATCCGGATAGAAAAAAACGAGACAGAAAGTTTTCTAATTTCTCAAAATTTCTTCATCCGCGTGAAATTATAAAAACTTTATTTTATTGTTTACATTAGTCAAATGTCAAAATTCAAATGCATAAATGACAACTAAGGTCTTTCACATTGACAATCTTGCTTCTTTGATGTTGGCAGCAACTTATGGTCTCTTTCCAACATTAGAATTTTTATCCAATTGATTTACTCCCTAAGTTTAATAGCGAGAAAATGTATAGCCTAAACCTTGACGTAAGTGTAGGGCTTTTTATTAAAAAAAGAATTATTCAAAAATATGCTGTGATTGCTGACATCTTAGGCAACAAAGAAGTGTGTGTTTACGCTTTATTATATTAGTATAGATTAGTATATATTCTGAACATATATTAAAATGGCCTGCATTTTATAATGAGGATTAAGGTTAGTTGCATTGACCTTTTCCCATATTTCAGTATCAGCGAATATCTATACGCATAATGATCTGAACGCTTGCCAACGTCGAAAACTAGAGTAAATTTACATGATTGCTTTGAAGCATTATTTGTGCTGAATAAATTGAAAACTCTATTAAGCTTGTTTTCACACGATGCGGGATGTATGATCGAAGAGAATTGTTACTATTATAACAAACTAGTTTTGGACCACGAATCTGTTCGCGCTGAATTAAAAAAACTTAGTGAAAAGCCTATGTGTTTTTCCAGACTATGCATCAGATCCCTTGACTCGTTCTAGATATACATTCTAACATACATCCATCCATCTAAACTTTGCATTTATAATATTAATTTATACTAATATGGTATATCGTGATACACAAAGTACATCCAGCTGTCGGTACTGACTGCTTCAAGAGGCTTGCTCATGGTTGGTTGCAAGGCAAACGGTCACTGCAAAATGCGGTTCGTGTATGACGAACGTCAACTTCTCGCCGATTGCTGGAATCTATCGTGATAGCCTATATGTAAAACTGTCCGTGTACAGAGGCCCTAAGTTGTAATATTTCTGCGCCGCGCGATACTTCGCAGGTTTAATCTGTAAAAGCTCAATCAGACAATAATGCGAAAAGAATTACCGAGCTCCAATGAAAGCTATTTCTCATCTGAACTTCGTTTGAAGAGCAAGCTCATTTCCTTTTTTGAACGCAATTCGTTACCCGCAACAAAAAGCCTTCATATTTCTCGTCACAGACCTCAATTTTGATTTATTTCGTGAACTTGTTTCGAGCTATCAAATTGCTTGATTAAAAAAATAAGACAAACAAAATAACAACAACTGCATTAGTATGGTTAATGAAAATATGTATTCAGTTAATTTTTATTCTAGATTATGCCTGCATCAAAATAAGTGGTTTGTAGATACACTGTTTATAATAATTTCGTTTGAAACGATAATACGTGTTTGTAAATCGATAGTGCACAATAGAAATCACTAGCGCATTGCATGCGGGTCTCATACTCGTACATTGTAATCGGTTCTCGCATGCGGTTTCTCTGCTAAACAAAAATCCACGCACCCCGTAATATAACAATGTCGACCAACGTTAATATAAAGTATATTGAGCTAATTCAGGTACGTAGTATTTAGGATGAAATATAAAAAAGCAAAATATAATCATAACAGATATTTATCACGTATGTATATTGTTTTCCAAGTATTCTTCCCAACTGCATTGTGTGCATAAGGTGATTACATCAAAATGGGTAGGAAATTATTGTCCTCTGTACATAACATTCCGGCAGTTTCACTTTTATCAAGATCTATTAGGCCATCTCAGTCATAAAAGTTGACAATACACTTTTATGTTATTGGACGAACAATAAACTCGCGGATTTTCGCTCTACCGTCTGTGCAATAAACCACTTAAGTTAATTCGTTTATAGATTGTAAACGTCTTCTGTGAACATTACACTGAAAACAAATCTTCGTGAAATAATCCGTTAAAGCGGCAAACAGCGTTGACTTCGTAGCGATAACATCAGTAGAATGTTCTACACAGTATGAAGTATTTACACAAGTTTTGAGTCTAACCCTGAAATGTAATCAATCATTTTTTTTAAATAAATCAACAGAAAAAGTCAAAATAGTTTAAGGTAATTAAAACGGTAAGTGTACACTTATTATATTGATTTATCATTAATTTTATTGAAAACTAAACGCAAAGTTATGAATCAAAAAGTTGAAATGCAGTTAAACAATCCAAATTTCTTTATGGCAAGGTTTTATTTTTTATTTTATGGGATAAACTGCACTCGTATTCTTAAATTCGTAACGCGAGCGTTAGAATAAATGGGCAGAAAATTTATGGTTTTTGTGTAAACAGATTTCAAAATATTACACAGAAGTAATCGATTACTATGATTATCAGATACAAAGTCTGCGAAGATCTGCGAAGTGCCAATTAAAAGCATTTCTTCTTTTCAAACTTGGCTCAAATATGATCGTGGCCATAATAATTATCGAACTCTTTTAATATGTACATTTTTATTAAGCCTTTCTTCGTCTTTTGTCGTTGAATCTTTTATTCGTCGACGAATAACATACAGGTTAAAATAAAAGTTTTATGAATAAAATAATTGAATACTAGTCGACAGTAAGACAAGTACCTACGTGCTAACAATATTCATACAATCATGCTTCATACTAATCATCATCATCATCATCATCAGCCTTTGTCTGTCCACTGCTGGACATAGGCCTTCCCCAATGTCTTCCACAGAATGCGGTCCTCCGCCTTCCGCATCCAACGACTACCCGCCGTGCGCACTATGTCGTCGGTCCACCTGAAGGGAGGACGCCCCACGTTCCTGGTCCCCGTCCGCGGCCTCCATTCTAGGACTTTCCTTCCCCACCTGGCGTCCTTGGATCGACAGATGTGTCATACTAATACTAATATTATAAATGTGAAAATTTAGATGGATGGATGTTTGTTAGAGTTTGTAGCCTAAACTGCTGAACGCATCTCAATGAAATTTGGCATAGATGTAGAGGATAGACTGGAAGAACACAAAGTCTACTTGGTTTATTTTTAATACCACGCGGACAGAGTCGCGGGCGAAAGCTAGTACTAAATAAATTATATCAGAAGATCGATATTTTTTAGAATATTATAGAGTACTTTTTAGATACAAATGTAATATTGATACCAGAAACGATAAAATGTAAGTGTATTTTATACCGATACTGTTTTAGAATTCTATCGTACCTTTGGGCTATTTCGTTACTTTCGTGGCAATAAAAAGCTAAGCACACCCGAGCGTAGTCTGGTGCCGAAAACCCTACCTGAAGCGATTTTAAATGAACGTAACGTGTAATTCGGTCGCTTCGAGCCGGCTTTGTTTACTTTTCCCGTAGACTCGCTTTTATTGGAATGTTCTTTCAGTTAGATTAAATCGATATTTAGCTAAATCAAACTAAACGATGAGTTCAAACGTAATAACAAAGATAAATATTAAAGATAAATTAAGCCACAATCAATATTTATTTTATTTTAAATAAACTATACAACTTCTTAATAAGTTAATGAGAAGATGTAATACGAAATATTGAATTAATATCACAAAATAAAATAAACACATGGCTTTATGAAAATCAAAAAAATAAAATATTTTAGTTGCAACGCACTTGCAACTTACAATGTACGGAACTGAAGAAAACTTTATAGCTTTAATCCTCAAAGCGTCGGAAACCACTTTTTTTTTCATACAGTCTTGGAAACTTTTTAAGTTACTTCTTTAGTTGATTCCACTACACTTTATGTCGTAATCGTCCAATATTCAACTTAAGTTATTGCCAGTTGTTCGCTTCTCAGTCGCTAACTTAAAATAAGAGCTTAAACTGATTTAAACTGGAACATTGGATATTTTTTATAGGGAAGTAATAAATATTTATACTATAAGGTGTGCACCTTTGACCAAACTATCGCACAACCGTTTAGTCTCACTTTGATTCCTATGAGCTTATATGGAGGTGCGCACACAATGAATTTGCTGCGAAACAATCGACAATCGAACAGAAGTTGTGCGATAGTTTAGTCAAAGGTGTACCTATTTAAAAGCCTAAAACACCGACCATTATCTTTTATTGAACAAGGTATAGCTGAAAATTTCATCATTATTTTTTTTCAATCAGTTTTTCCACATCTTGTCAACTACCCCAAAATGTATTTTAAAAACCCTTGGAAAAGTAATAATTTGTATCTCTAACAACTATTAACGACACCTACTGATATGAAGAAGAAAATTAAAAATTATATTTGCTTACTGTCTATCACTTACGGCCAAACATTGAAATCCACGCATACTCCAAATTCCATTAAAAAATTGACTTCTGCCAGATTGTAAGCTTCGTTTACGAATGAAAGTGTTTAAGGTTCGTTTCAGAATTAAGTCGGTAGTTTCTCAGAGGTTAGTTCTTTGTCGTCGTAACCGAAGTGACAACAAGCGACACGCAATCTATCAAAGTCATGCCCAAACTTATCATAGTTTTCACTTCAAAGTAACTATAATACAGTGACAGAAATGGTATTAAGGCTTTCATTATTGTTGGTTTTCTCTTGACAATGTTTCAAAGGGCAAACAACACTTTGTATACTTGGACTTGAGTTTTTTTTGTGACCAAATACTTTTATATAGAATTTTTCAAATTCAGTATTTTTCATGATCGAAGCTTGCGTCGTCGATACATTTTTTTTGTGTAAATCAGCTTTACTTAACTTGGTAGTTTACTTTTAAACCCTGATATAAGAAATATTTATATTTTAATATAATAGTTCCTTATTATATTAGCCGGTACAGATTTTATGTTATACATGTTTACATTTAGTATTAAGTAATCTTGATTATTTTATAAAGTAAGAAAACTTTTGAACATAAAGGAAAAATTTACCGCCATTTAACAGTGTCTGGGAAATTTCATTTTTCGTAACACTCGGGGCTGGGAAAATCGTAAACTTTTATTTCTTGGCGTTTACACGACTTTTTGGCACTAACAGCGCAGGTTGACTTAAAGCCACGAACGTACATCACTAAAATTTTACCATTAAATATAAAAAAGTATTGTCTAAAACAAAAGTATTTTTGTCGCTAAATTACATCTTGTACAGCTGCTGCTTTGAATAAATTCTAGAATTCAATTTCTTGAAGGACTTTATCTATACTAATATAAAAAAGCGTAAACACACACTTCTTTGTTGCCTAAGATATCAGCAAATACAGCATATTTTTTAATAATTCTTTTTTTAATAAAAAGCCCTACACTTACGTCACGCTTTAGGCTATATATTTTCACGCCATTAAACTTAGGGGTAAATATTATGGATAAAAACCCTAATGTGGGAAAAAGCCCATAAGTTGCTGCCAACATCAAGGAAGCAAGATTGCCACAGATTGTCATCATGTCACGTCTTTTTGACATTTTCGATTGATAATTTGACAAATGTAAACAATGAAATAAAGTTTTTATAATTTCATGCGGATGAAGCCGCACAGGAACAGCTAGTATATGAATAAGAACATTATTATAATTTAGCTATGGGTACAAATATGTTTTCTTAAAAATCTATATAACAAATTTATATTCTAAAACATAAGAGTGAAAAGTGGATGTAAAGGGTCGATAAGACTATGAGATAACTCGAAAGTTTTTCACATCTTAGCACAATAGAAAGAACGACAATGTGTTTGAGGTATTCTATTTTTGTACAAGATAATAAGTGTAAGGAAATATTTTCTGAGTACATGTTTTTTATTGCCTGCCTTGAAAGTAGAAAAATATATATTTAGAACATCATTATGCACTCGAACTCCGAATTGAGTAACTAAAAACATTTTAATCTCGTATTTTTCGTAATTTTGAACATAAACAAAACACTATTTTAACATTTTCAAGTGCTATTACGTGCAACCCTTAGTTATTGCCAGAACTAAGTTACGAGGGCTCGCGTTGACTATATCGATATAGTGGCCACAAATTAAATTGAACCATCGCCGATCCATTATTCATGATAGTAGCCAATTTATAACTTACGCTTTCAGCTAGTGATTTATTGTTGAAAATTTGAACTTTTAATGCAAAATTGAGAGCTGAGGGAAAATGCACATGACATGCTTTTTAACATGTCACCGATCGTCGCGTCGGAGAATGTCGCCTATTAGTAGTCTAGGGAAATTGTAAAATTTCAGAAAATAACATTTATAGTTCACCAATGGGTGTTACATTTGGAGTAGAAATAAAACACGTCAATTTGTGAATTGAGTCATTCGGTATACAAGCCGACTCTTTACAATTTGCTTGGGCAAATTATAAACTGGAGGTATTCACGATTAATATGTGACAATACATAATATATCCATCCGTATAGGATGTACTAACCATTGTTATTTGAACAAAACATGTCAAACGCTTTGATTGATTAGACTGTCGACCAAATATGTTGCCTTGAGTGGATTTTGTGCTATGAATCAAAGCATGGCTGAATGTAGACGAATTGGGCGGATCAGTGCTGTATGGGACTGGAGGACTGATATTAAAACACTAATTAATACGTGGTCTATCTCATAATTAGTTTACTTGTTAAGGTAGTAATTCGTAGACCAAAATAACGTATAAAAGCTAAGAAGCTGGTAATAAGAGAGATTGAGGTCGATTAGAAAAGATGACATGATTAAGCAGGAAGGTTCGGAAATTTCGGATCGATCGATTTAGACAAAAAAAAAATCTTATTTTTGTTGCTTATCTATACTTAATATAATAAAGTGTAAACACACACTTCTTTGTTGCTTAAGATGTCACCAATTACAGCATATTTTTGAATAATTATTTTTTTAATAAAAAACCCTACACTTACGTCACGCTTTAGGCTATATATTTTCACGCCATTAAAAATAAGGGGTAAATATTTTGGATACGAACTCTAATGTGGGAAAGAGACCATAAGTTGCTGCGAACATCAAAGAAAAAAGATTGCCATGATTTGTCATCACGTCATGTCTTTTTGACAGTTGCAATTGATAATTTGACAAACGTAAACAATAAAGTTTTTATAATTTCACGCAGGTGAAGCCGCAAGCGAACAGCTAGTTATTACATAAATTTAAATAATCGTCTAAACTAAAACTAAATATCTTCAAATCATTTATTCATCAAATTATTGTTTTTAACAACATTTTAATTCTTTTGTATCGCTCAAATCGAAACAGTATTAATAAGAGGTTGCTAATGCCGCGTATTACGTGCCTTTCGGCAACAACCTGATTAACACCGAAGTTTGAACTTTGATTACCATAATTGTGCCTTCAGATGTATCAACTAAAATAATTGAGGATTATGTTAATTTGAATATAGTCTTTTAATTTATACATAATTTTAATACATAAAGTTAAATTAATAAATAAAGTTTGATAGTAGAATGGTTAATAAAACAAAGACCGCAAAACTAGCTGCAGCTCATGGTTTTACCCGACGCTCTCAATTCCTCAGTTCAATAAAAGATTGTTATATAAGAAATAGAGATTGATTGAACGTTGTTGAGATAAACAAACAAATTCACCGTTTTTCAATTTGTAGGTGTAGGCAGGGGATTTTTTTTAAATCTGTTATTAAGAATGGATTAATTTAGTTTATACTATGTTTAACATGTAAAACATCTTAACTAACACCCAAACGGGCGATCGTTGAATATCAAACATAATTAACTACATCGCTTAAAGGGGACAGCGTTTAAGATGAGAATCTTGTTTAGCCGCTACTGTTCGCATTATCTACGTTATTATCTAAATTAACATTAAACAACTATACGAAATAGTCATTGGAAAATTACTAGATAAATTATATAAAATTTAAATAATACAAAAATATTTACTAAAATAAATTTAAGTAAGAATAAAAACAAAGAATTATAACTACTTCAAGTAATTTTATAAACACTAGTGTAGTTTACACACCGTAAAAAGTGAAAAAATCTTGGTCAATAAAAAACCCATAATAAGTCAACTTCCATTTCTGATTATTTAATCAGAAATAGAAGTTGACTTATATCTACAAGCCACTCGGTTATCAAAAATCCCACCGCTATCATTCGTTTCACACCCACTTAGAAAATGGTACGCTTAATTTAAATTGGATGAACTCTTGGAAATTTTTTAACCTTCGCTAGTTACTGGCATTGACGTTTGCGTTTCTGAAATCCATATATAAATTAACAATCCAATTAATTGGGACCGTGTTCAAGAGTTTTGTAGTCGTAACGTTCAAAGGTTTATGAGTTTTTCCAATAGTAGCAAGATGAAGAACGGGCGCTTACCTTTTACTAAACCATCGTACAACTACGAGTATATTGCGATTAGCGATTGTTTTGCAGCCCATTCAATCGTTTAGTGGCACAACTAAAAATCGAGTAGTGTGCACACCTCCATATATGCTCATAGGAATCAAAGCACGACTAAAGAATTGTGAATTTAGTCAAAGGTGCGCGCACGCTCTTACTGGCATTGACGTTTACGTTTCCGAAGTCCATATATAAATTGACAATTCAATTAACCGTAGCCGTGTTCAAGAGTTTTGTAGTCAGATCGTAATGTCAAAAGTTTCATGAGAAGTTTTTCCAATAGAAGCAAGATTAACTAAACGTTCAATCAATCTACTAAATTTATAGGTTTTTAAAAAAATACATTATATAATTGTTATAAGCAAAAGGTGTCTGAGCCAACACATTTGTCAAATTAGAGCAAATAAGAAGAATAGAAAAGTAAGTAAAAAGTCTAACAGTCATCAATTACTAATAGTTAGTCTTGAAAGGCTAGTTTTATTTAATTTACAGTTACTTCGATGAAGATAAATGTTAGATGAACAATTTATTGATTATCGTTGAAGGCATTAGTATGGCCCGTGTCCATTATACCACGTGTTCTTAAACGTGAAATCGTGCTTCAGTAACCCTAATTGATTTATTACCCAACTAAATATTTCGAAGCTAAAGGTGTTACAAGTTTGAGGCCGGATAAGTATGGATTACGTTTTAATCGATCAGTTATCAATCATGTCATTCATGAAGTGACAAAGAGAACATATTGTGTGTTGACACTTTTTTTTACCTTTAGAATTCAATTTATATAAATAATTTTTATATTAATGGTATTTTCGATTATGGATTTTTTAACATAATGAACATTTTAAAATGTAAACGTAACGTATGTATAAGGTATAAGATAAAATACTCACATAAAAGTTTTTCCTTTTAAGTCATCAGGGAAAATTCAAAAACTATTTAAGTTAAAGCTAATTTACTCAAGTTATGCTAAACGTTATCAAGTAAGTAAACTCCAACTGTTAAAGCGGTTTTCTAGCTAAAATAAAATAATCCACAAAGCTAAAACATTCATCGTTATTGGCTTTTTAACAAGCACATATGGACTCGTTTATCAGCTTTTTATTTCTGTTGAACCATTACAAAAGCGGTAACGTTTTCAACATTTATTTTCTCTTGGAGGTAAACGTCTGTATATTTTTATTATATGTATTGTTAATGATTTTCATTACTTATTAATATTGTGTTTAATATGTACTAGTTATATTAATTCTTCGTAATATGATTTCGGAAATACTGAATGAAAAAAAGATTAGAAAATTTTTGCCACACATTAGCCGATGATACGTAAAATAGTATAGCAAGGGAAAATATTCGTTAAACCTGAAAAATTATGTTTTTTAGGTTACAAATATTCTCACAAGTCCAAGAATACTGACAAAATTTAATTACAGTCGGTGTACCGCAAGCAATACCAACATACATTTTTATTTATGTGCTAGTGCTATTCCGCGACGTTTCTAAAAAACTTATTCAATGTCACAATACGTGAAATAGGATCATTCTTCAAGTCACCATGTTTTCGGGAGAAAAACATGTCAGAAAGCGTTTGAAATGAGAACGACGAAAGCTGTCCGTGGAGCTGAAAAATTATTCTGTTGCTATTCATTTCGTAAATCCAAAAGCTTCGTAAAATTTTGTCAACAAAATAAACAGTAAGACTAAGTAATCATGAAAGCGGTCTAAACTCTTTGTCCTTTAAGCTCTTGATTTGCTTTTTCACTTTAAATCTACTTAATTTTTTTAAGCCAACACACGTGTATGAGATCTTAGATAGCCAATGAATACCTGCTACACCACACAATGGTCTTAAAAAATTTAAATAGATGTTTAGTATTTTGTGTGTCACCGAATTTTTTAGGCCACGACGCCGTTTCTCACAGCTGTGTTAAACCTAATTAAAAATAAATGAAGATTTAAAATACTTAATTTGAGAACAAGGCTTTGAATTTTCACAGATTGAGAAATAGCATCCTCTTAGATTGAATTTGATACAATTTAAATTGCAACATGCAAATTCGAATGAACCAAGTACCATTTAGAAACCCCTCCAAGTGAGGAATACAAAACTGCTTTGAATTGCGGGAACTAATCAAATTTACCTTTGTATAATTCAGACGCTAGAAATTTCATTTAGGATACCTTTAATACAATTATTGTGTAAGTGTAAGCCAGATTACATTTCTAGACAATAGTGGAGGATTTCTGCTAAGGAAAAGTCGCTACTTCGACTGGCGCTTTCTATTTTCAAATTTACCTTAACACCCGATGAGTCTCTTGGCTTAAATATTTCATTTTAATAGCTGAAGAAATACTCCCCTGCGCATTTTCTTTTTACATTACGAATAATAGGACTAAGAATAGAATAAGAGTCAAGAAGTCAAGAAGTCGAAGTAGATGTCAAGAAAAAATAAGATCAACGTTATCTACGATGAACGATTATATGTGTTACATACATAGTTTAGTTATCGCCTTTAAAGCAAATTTTTATTTATTAATAACACACAGTGTTTTTATATAATAATTTTCAATTTTAGACATTAATAATATTCTCAAAGTAACGAAGAAATATTAAGTATAGGCTCCGTTTAAAATAAATGATGCCAATTAATAATTTGGTTCAAAAACAAGGTTCAAATAGACTTTATTAATTACTGTAACAAAATACAAAACGAATTAATAAACCAAACCATCAAAGACGAATTACACTTATAATAATTACAGGGCTTTGTTTTATTACTCAGAAATATATTATTCAAGTATCAGTAGAATAATAAAAACATGATTTGATTTCTGTTTACAGGTTTGTTCGTAGTTTTTATATTAATTAATGAAAGCATAAGTAGTTTTAAACTTACGCATGTCATTTAACATTTATATTACTAAGATTTATTGGTGTGAATAAATAAAGTTCAATAGAATATAAAATTCAATAAAGTTTAAAGTCTAATATAATAAAGCGTAAACACACACTTCTTTGTTGCCTATTTTTGAATAATTCTTTTTTTAATAAAATGCCCTACACTTACGTCACGCTTTAGGCTATATACGAGTATTTCCACTCCATTAAACTTAGGGGGTAAATATTTTGGATAAAAACCATAATGTGGGAAAGAGACCATAAGTTGCTGCCAACATCAAGGAAGCAAGGTTGCCATGGTTTGTCATTATGTCATGTCATTTTGACATTTGCAATTGATAACTTGACAAATGTAAACAATGAAATAAAGTTTTTATAATATTATGCGGATAAAGACGCACGCGAACAGCTAGTTTTTAATAAATATCCTATTTGAATTATATATATATATATATATATATATATATATATATATAACAAAAGTATTGAATGCACACATAAAACGTTAAATTACAGGAATTTTAAGTCACACAATGGTCCAATAAATAAAATATCAATTTGCACGAGTATTTATTATTATATTAATACTAGCTTTTGCCCGCCACTACGTCCGCGTGGAATAAAAAAAGTGAGTAGCATATGTGCTCTTCCAGACTACTCTCTACATCTATACCAAATTTCATCGAAATCCGTTCATTTTAGGCTACAAACTCTAACAAACATCCATCCATCTAAACTTTGGCATTTATAATATTGGTATGATTATGCAATAAGTCGCAAAACTGAACAAATCAACAATGTATCTTATGCCTTACGTAAATTGACACAAAAATATAGAAATAACAGAAGCCGAATGTAACAGGAAATGAGATTAATGATTGATTCCTTTTACCACTTTCAGAACACGCGATACTTTGTCGTAATTACTTTTCGGTATATTATAAAGAATAAAGTTCACGACCACTGAACCATAAATGATGGAAAAAAGACAATGAAAAGACGATGAAAATTGCCTAGAACAGGCTTACAATAATCTTATTTAGACAAGAGCAGATAAAATCTTATGTGGTTTAACAAAACTTTTAATTTTTCTAAATTTCCTGGTCTTCTTCAATCACAAACGTCTGTTAGTCTTAACAATAACAGTTGTGCAAACTAAGAAATAATATAATTCAAATAAAACTTACCTAGAATCTAGCAAAAGGAAGTTATATTAAAAATATACTATAACACCGAACAACAACGTCTATCCAAACAACCAATGATTAAAAACAAATACTATGCAACGTAATACACATTGTGGTTATGTATAGTATGAATAATATAATTTTCCTGTTATTCAGTCTTGTCATACCTCACCTAAACGTTTATTATTATTAACCGAGTATTTCGTAGCTGGAACGATAGCTCATGAACATAATGATATGTTCATAGTCCGATGTTCGAAGGTTCAAATTCCAGTTTAAAATAAATTAAAGATATTGACTGATCTAACAGTATTCTATGACCATGAAATTTGAGGATATTAGGTTATATTTTCAATCCGAGAAAGGACTAACGCAGTAAAGACGGCACGCATAACGATGTGTAACCTCGCAGCCCATTGAGATTGCAATTCCATCATACAGTTCAGCAAGGTCCGCTTAGTTGAAACCATGGCTTACGAAACATGAACCAACCAAAGTGATAGACTTAACTGCCATTAACATCAAAAGGCGCGTTTATGTCGGTAGGAAGTCAAAGCTGTAATTTCCAAACAATCGCCTATCTTTTTAATACATCTATGACATCACATATAGCCAGACAGAACGTCTTTTATTTTTAACTTTTTAATTAAAAGGGGTTGTCACTAAATCGGAACTTAAATCTCGTTACCAACATTTTCGCAGCCCCATTTTAGGGAAGCTGCATGGAGTTTTCAACCGAGTGTAAAAAGGAAATGAAAAAGGGAATTGGTTTATTATCTTGACTGGCGGAAACGTCCACGCAAACTGGAGACGTTTTACGATTGGATAAATATAATAGCATCTGGTGAAGAATAAGGAATATTTTCTAATAATCTAAATTTGTGATTAAAAAGGGTTTTAACAATGTTTTTCTTAGACTTTACTTTTAGTAAGTTGGTAAAATATTACTCCTTTGGGTATTGTAAATTTAATATAAAAGCAATTACAGGGCTCAAAGATTACTAGTTACATGGTAGAAAAGTAATTTTATAAACTGATTTACGTAATTGTAGGTAATACTTAGTTGATACGTTTATTCTTTTTTTTTTGTTCTGTTACAACAGTAACTGTACTATTCTTATTTAAAAATATGGATGAATAAATGTTCGATTCAGACAAGCCTAAATCGAATTCACAATTTTGAATCTACGAAATTGGATTTCAAGTGATACAGATTCCATTTAAAATAAGCTGATTCTATGTCGGAGGTAAGTCTTGCGAGAAAGTAAGGGGGAAGGAATGGGGAAGGCACAAAATCGCATCATTTCATATCTATGCCGACGT
The DNA here is from genome assembly GCA_003118335.3 of Papilio memnon. NCBI lineage: Eukaryota > Metazoa > Arthropoda > Insecta > Lepidoptera > Papilionidae > Papilio > Papilio memnon. The sequence goes on from LD688996.1 coordinate 972,667, forward strand.
ACGCTCAACGCGCTCAGAAAGCGATTTGCTGACCGAGAAACAATGTGACAAGCTTCCCCAACGACGAGTCTTTACAAAGAACGAAGATTCACGTCTAAAGGTCTGTCATTATATTATAATAACTAGTGAAAAAGTTTAAACACTGTAAAAAAAAACCAGACCATTAAAATCATCCTTCTTCAAATTCTAATAGCAGTTTGGTTTAATTCCTTTAGTTGTTACATATAACAAATACGTGTAATTTAAAAACGAATCTGGTTAACTGGATTGAACATATTTGTTCGACAAAGTTGTGGCAACGCTTATCTCAATTTCAATATTAAAACACCCGGTTTTTGTAATGAAAAGTAATTATAAATTTTTCACGCAAGTATTCCGTGTAGCCATGTTTTTTTTATTCTTGTGCCCATTCGTGCACCATCAAGTAGCTTTGGCTTATAAAAATATTGAACAAAAATGTAACTGTGTCAAACTCAATAATAGCCACGAAGCAACCACTTTGATATTTTTAATTCAACGCGACATTTATTGAAGATTGACATGATTGTGATATGGAACAAAACGAGGTCGGTATAAACAATAGCCGCAGACTATCAATATAATTTATGAATCATTTATTAGTAGTTATATTTGCTTACGAGGTCAACAGTTTTTTATTTTATTTTGTACCAATAATATCTACTTACTAACACGTCTTAAGACAATCGAATGATCCACTGGAATGCTTAAAATCTTAGCTACATCTAGAATTTACGACGACTATTCTATGTTAATGAAATGGTTAGATCTAGCAATAACTTACAGGATTAGGCGGTTGGTAGATTATCGTCTTAGCAGACAAGCAACCGATACCTTTATTGATTAAATGTAACATCATCCTTATTACAATACATTTTTATCTTAAGATGGCAAGCGGCCACCTGAATTCGTTGAAATAACTAAACGACGGCTGCCCATATCTTAATCGACGTAGGAGAAGACGCACATAAAGAGAATATTTCCCCTTCCTATGCATCTCCCCCACCGTCAAATCTGAAGGAAAGGGACTAAAACTGGGCCTCGGGCGCATTGGCAATGAGATAAAAATATCGACCCATGTAAGGAAAAGGGAGTGAGAGACATTAAGAAATCCCATAGATACATCTTCTCTTGTACGAGTGTTTCATCAATAGAAATATTTGGTTAAAACCGCTTTGTGAAGCGACGAAGCGCAACTTAAGCCAATTTCCTTCATGCTACATTTCATGGAACGATAGCCAGAATCTTAATGTTTTAAATAACAAACAAGGTTAATTTCCGGATTTAAATTTAACGCCTGGAAAATTACTTGTAATTTAATTTCATGAAATTTTTCCAGTTATTATGTTTAATTATCGAATCGAATAAAATAAACCCAATGGAACCTGAATGGTAATCAAATTGTGAAATCAACAATAAATTGATTAACTCATTGTTGAGTTAAAAATATATGTATGTTTATATGTTAGTCCTCAATGCGTTTCGAAACCTTTTAGTGCCGAGTACATTTAGATCGGGCGCACACCTTTGACTAAACTATCGCACAGCTGTTGTGCGATTGTCGATTGTTTCGCAGCCAATTCAATAGTTTAGTTGCACAACTAACAATCAAGTTATGTGCGCACTTTCATATAAGCACATAGGTCTCAAAACGAGACTAAACAGTTGTGCGATAGTTTAGTTTCAGGTGTGCGTATGCTATTAGTGGCGTCAACATTGATGCTGCAGCATACATCGCATTGTGCAGTGTTTATTTTAGGCTTGTTCGATGTACATTATTAGATAATTACACACAACGTGTTATGCATTATAAATGTTGTTCAATGTAATTGGTTGCAAATTGAAGTCTACCGAATCGTAACTAAATTTGCACATACACATTCGAATAATCAGATCACGTACAAATTAGTTTAGTGTTTACTGTAATACACTAATTTGATTCCTTTGTTAAGAATAATTTCCGCTATGAAAGTATATAAAACTCGTCATACAAATAAAATACATATTTTTATTTGGAATTTTAATTAAGAACCAAAATTGTTTTTTTATGAATTCCAAAAGATGTGAGTATACCGGAGTAACAGCTGTAACGGACCGAAATGGAGTAACGTCTGATTGTTAAGGAAACATTTTTAACAAGAAATATAATTTTCTCTATCAAGATTTTGGTTTGTAGTGTTGTAATTACACTGTATATAATTTAAGTAAAACAGATAATTAAATATTGAAAATACTTCTAATGTGATCTAAGAGAAATTATTGTTATTTATAAATATAAATATATCAATATTAATTTTATATACTGTTTGAATAAAACATGCAAAAAACACTCACAGTGAATATATACTCGTAGACAAACCAATTATATTCTTATTAATTTTATGAATCCGAACATTGTATTTGTTATAAAGTACCATATAGCATTTTCGAATACATCGTTATTGTATGCATAAGCTGCAGCAATGTATTCCTTTAATCCTACATTCACATCCCTCATCTCAAGCACCTGTGTCTCTACCACTCAGCATACCCCCGATATTAAAACGGCATTCCAGAGAAGCATTCAATATTAACAATAATTTATATTTTCTTTCGTTTTATGAACAACATAAGAGATTTGTGACTTATAATTGAATGGGGAACTAGATAGAGAAATACATCATCAGCTTTTATCTGCCCACTGCTGGACATAGGTCAATGCCTTCCACGGAATGTGAAAATAGAAAAAAATAGATTATTCGTTTAAAATAATGCATAAAAAATTATTGACAACAGAAATCTATGTTCAGATAATCTTATTACACCTCTCTTAAACATTTATTATGCAGTTTATAGATACAATAAAACTGACATGCAGTCATATAAGATACAAGCGTTTGTAAATAAAGTCGGGCTTTATAAAGAAAGTGTATAAAACAAAACAATTAAGTATAATAAGAAAGTAGAATAAACATTCCGTTAACATTTGCAAGATCGTTAAGGTTGAGGGAATCTCTCGCAGCAGCTAGTTAGCAGTCATATTGCACGAATATAGAGTAACTATCTTGTGCACGACCTCCTTACACGTACATTGTAAATGTTTTTGAAGTGACCTACATTCCTACTGCTAACGGATTTTTTTATTACACATCTTTTTTTGTTTTCACTGCAGTTGTGTCGGCTAATGACATGTTAAGATTTTTTTAAACTTATTAAGTTAAGACTCTTACATTACTTTTTTTCTCCGCTCGACTGACAAAGGCAGACAGTCTTTCTAGTCTCTATATATGAGTAGTGTACGTTAATAAACGTACAATATCTATAGTCGCAATAGCGACTTTCTGTTTCCTATACTGCTTTTAAACAAAAAACATGCGATTATTTTAGTCGCCATCAGTTTTATAAAAACTTGTTTTCTATAAAAAGTGAAATTCTAAAATACAGCACTTAATGTCAGCAACGAAAACGAATAAATTATTACAGAAAATCCCCTTTCAGTTATAACAGCGAAAATCGGGGCAGTTTAAAAGAACAAACAAAACTGAACTGTTAGAAGCTTTCATTTGACTTCTGTTGTTACTTCGTTTGAGTTATCTAAATTTTACGAGCTTATCTCAAAGCTCTTTACAGTACTGAATTAAAACACTGTAATCTACTAAAGCTAGGAAACTAGAGTAGTAGTACTAGTGAAAAGTATATTTGTTTTGTTGCAGTTTATTACATGACTATAGTAGTAAATAATCAGAAGTTTAAGCACATGTAATTAATATATTCCAACGTTATTGACTAATGAAATAAAGGTTTAATTTATTCAAATTTATTAATTTAATCGAGAGACACTTTTTATTAAATCGTCGCTCGTGAACTCTTCTTTCACTAACGATTATAGTTTTTTTAATGACAAGCCAGACGATTGCAATTTACATTTTCCTAAAGTTTAATTATTGTGACGCTCAACTTTAAAAATCAATATAGTAAATTTCACTTTGAAATCAATTTTACATTCATTTTTCATTTAAATATTCCACATTTCTATGATAAAGGAATACAAAACATTATAAAGAGGAAAGATTTTTGTATGTATGGAAATAACTCAAAACTACTGGGCCGATTTCAAAAATTCTTTTACCATTAAAACGCTTTTTTATCAGTGAGTAATAGGCTATATATTATTGCATATGAGACATTGTCGCGAGCAACAGCTAGTGTATTCATATATTAATAATAAACTAATATTAAAAAAGAAAAACTAAATAATAATAGCAATTAAATATAATCGAAAACATTAAAAATACATTAAAAAAAGGTAATAGAGAGGGAGATTAGAAATCGGTTTTTTTACTTTTTTAAATTTTAACTCACGTCTACTATAGATGTTTTGTGTCAATATAATATATCCTATGACACTCCGGCGAAGAAGGCGAATCGAATAACATCTCATACATCAAAATGGGTTCAGTTGTTAAAGATTCAAACCATCACAATGGAATTGTAGAAACACACACACATACGTAAAAAATATTTAAGCAATTCTATTTTCTGAATATGCAACTTTCATCACGTTTATTATAATAGTTTTTATTTATCTAACGTAACTTTATAGAAAAAAAAATACCAGAATAAAATTTAGGCGACCTTTTTCAAATATATTTCAACATGTCCGTGTCCCTCGGTGCAGGAAAATAAAATTCAAGTCAAAGGCACATTGTGAATATGCAGACATGTTTGATATATTTACTCCGAACACAACAAACCGTTTACTCAAACAAATTTTTAGAATAATAAGCAACTCAAAAACAAATTTCTTCTATTGTTGACATACTGTTTTTAAACTAATAACATAATAGATTAAGTTATTTTCTGCCATAGAATACTTTATGACTAAACTAACCATTATTGCATAAAACTGTAAAGGGAAGACAACTTGGTGAAATATTAGAACATACTACAAAACAAGGATTGTGACTCCGTTTCACCGACACGCTAAAGCTTCAATGCTCTGGGGAATAAACCAGCTATATACCGAACAAATACCTGATACTAAATACAGTTTAACAAAAGGATAGCAAGTTAGATGTGCGACTTGAAAGCGGGGATGTCTCCCCGCTTTCAAGTCGCACATCCTCTCCTGTACTCACAGAAGAGGATTATATTTACATTAGAACATTAACCGCTTCTATTATTTTGTTGTTTACGTGTTTGAATACGAAATAGCGCATTTCTTCGTCGTTTAAGAAATGTGGGACAAAGAACTGAAAGACCCAGTGTAACACATTCTTTTCTGGAACAATAAGCCACTTAATGCCAGATGCGATTTTGTTTGCGCGAAGATTTATACACGTTTTAATTTTTACACAAAAAAAATTCTTGAATTAAAAATCGAGTAATCTTATAAGTTAAGATTCGGTAAAAAAAATCTTTACCATAAATAAGATATATTGAAACAATTTACGTACCTTAATTTATTTAAATTTATTGATTTAATCGAGAGACAATTTTATTAAATCGCCGCTCGGGAATTCTTTTTTCAGATCGGTTATAGATTTTTTAATGATATGCCAGACGATTGCAATTAAAATTTACCTAAAGTCTAATTGTGCCACAGTAAAATAATTTCATACTGTCTGTATTGGATTACCGCACAAAGTTATGAATAATTAATGAAAGAAGTTCTCGTATATCTTCCGCGTTGGAACACTGGCAACAAACAATAGTTATAAAGTAGAACTATACGCAAGTTTGAAGATATGGCAATAATAAAGCTAACAATCTTTGAATATAGAATTAAAAATAAACTACTGGGAAATATCTTTAAAGATAAATGAGCTTAATTTTATCTATATTAAACATCAGCATTGGCTCAAAGATTGGAGAATAAATTCTTTGTAGAAACATACGATTTGGAAATGAATGAACACTGACGCTGTTTTAATACATTGTTAAAATGAGTTGCTTTCATTTTTTTAATCTAGAAATAATTTTTTCCCATTGCCACGTCGTTAAGTCACACAATAAAGAAAATAGAAAATATTATTGCGGTCTGCAATAACAGCTTACCTGTGGCGCTATAGCAATTGTTGATTTAAGCTTGTTCTTGTTTTCTTAGCAGTTTCGGAGTTGGATACAGCAATTGGAATGTAAGTTACACTTCGCCAACTTTGTTTGACGTAAATTAAAACTTGAAAAGACTGTTTTCGTGAAAACATTTTCACTTAATTGTAGTCGAGTATTATGAATAATAAATCTTTTATTACTTCAATAGACATATACGAAATAATAGTTACTATATCATAATGAAGGAGTCACATTTATCCACTAAAAAAAAGCTTGTTTTTAACTATAACTAAGTAAAATTACATTTAAATTAAAAGTGCCAAGATATTCGTCCGGTTTCGTAAATAAAGTCAAATGTAATGCGACAAATTGTCTTATTTAAATTTAGCGTATTTGTTTTCGTAGGATACTTTGATAACAGACGGCTTTCCCCGAGGGCCCACTCGCCGCGTCACTCCGCATTAAACAAACATCAGATTGGCATCTGCCTTGATACTCAATCCCATCCCGCTACTTACTTTTACTTAAAACGTGCTTTAAATTCTGTCCTTTGAATATAGAACTTATTAATATTGAAAATATTGCAAACACTAGACTATTTAACAAATATTTACCTTAGTTAATAGTGAGGGAAGACTTACTACTCTTACATACTCGTATAAGTATTTCAATCAGCCATCATATCTCAATTACTACCTTTATAATGCATATACTCTTTCTCTGTCATATCTACTTTGGCAATATTTAAATAATATAATCTATACTAATAATAATAAGAGGAAATATGTATTTTTGTATGTATTGAAATAACTCAAAAACTACTGGACCGATTGTAAAAATTCTTACACCATTATTTTAATTTCACGCAGGTGAAGTCGCAAGGTACAGCTAGTGTAAGATAAAGAATAACAGAAGATGATCTAAAACAGTATCTAGTCAAAAGAAAAAAAAATAGCTAAACTGTAGCAAGAATCTCAAAAGGCATCGATCGCAAGGGGTGGAATGGGTCCATTTCGTTATGATTCATCGGCTTTCGAAGATATCGACCGTTCCAATCCACGAGATAAGCCACATTCGAGCATGGCCTATATCGAACCCCTCTTTGTTATAAAATACGTGGACAAATACTATCGAAAGAGTTCCAAAATATTTCCTATGGCTTTTAATCCTGATCTGTGACTCATTTGCATAGTTCACTTCTAATGTTTTTGGCTCACGTAATTAACGTCCGGGACGACCTTGAAATAGTATTTCTATATCATATCACCAGTCTAAACTAATATAAAATACTAATATATTTGTATTTAAATAATAAACTCAAAAACAACTTGACTAATTAAAAAAATCTTTTGCAAAATAGGCTATATTTATTACTAGATATTTTTAATCCCGTGCCGACGAAGTCGGGTGTATAAGCTAGTTAAGTATGTAATTAAACACATTTCAATAATTCCAATTGTAACGTACATTCGTAATACCAATGCTAGATATTTCTGGAAGATATATTTGATGTGGTATTCTTACGCCACAACACACGTCTTGGTAAGCCGTTGTAATTCCATTAAATTTTAATTCAAACATGAATTATGTAGAATTTAAGATATTAAGATGTAAATAATATATATTTACATATAATATATAATAATATATATTTTGTTTTAAAAATCAATAAACCCTACGATAGAGGAATAATCGAAAGACAATCCACTCATCAGAGGTTTAGGCTACGGAAGATAATAATATTTTATAATAACATACAATCCATAGTTAAATAGAAGCGAAAAACATTACCCTCGTAGGAATAAATAATAACTTCTAAAATTGACTAATTCCCGAACAAGACCTTAAAATCGTTTGTGTAAATTTCTATACATTACTTCAAACGATTGAATTAAGTTAAAAAATTACAATACGCAATTATTTACCCGAAATAAAATTATTGACACGGAACGGTTGAATTGCGCTACGCCATCTGAATATCAATGCCCTAATTCTTAAGGCAAAGGTTCTTTGAAGGTTTATTTTACCTAACGATTTTCTGCGGATTTTTATAGCCAACATAATAAAAACTAAACTAATTTAGAAATAATACAAATAAAAGTACATTCGGAAGACTACATTCTTCTCTAATAGTATTTACCATTACAAGTGTTTAAAATTTTACTTTACTTATAGAATAAAAATACGCTTTAGTTTTTAAAAATCAAATATAATTTAAAGCCAAGGGTACATGTGTGTATGACTGTGAAGTCAGCACTAAAAATAAATCTACCAAATCATCTCTTTACACACGTGTCTCAGTAAACATTTTCGAAGAGATATATTAAAATAACAAAAGAATAAATTAAATGAAATTTGTGAACATTCCTGTGACGAAAAATTTACAACACAATTGAAAATTAAAGCACACTAATCTGACGATCTTTTTAATGCTTACATATTTATAAGGGATTGTGTTGTTAATACATCAGACAATAGAAGTTGAAAAATATATACGCATTGTCGATGAACACTGGAGGTCAAAACGCAATGCTTTTAAATTCAAAATACACAAGTTTCTCAGTGGTAGAGCCCGCTTTAACATCTTAGCACGAATGGGTCGGCTCGCCCGGTGCAATACCATGACCACACAGAAGACAGGCATGAAACGAGAGCCGCGTACAGTCTGATGAGTGTGGTGCCGGAGGCCCAACTTTAGTCCCTTTCCCGTTCCACCCTTTTCTTAAAAGGAAAGAATTGGATGGGAAAGTGGATTTGACGGTGGAGAAGGCGCATAGGAAGGGGAAATATTATCTTTATGTGCGTCTCCTCCTCCGTCGATTTAGGGTAGGCTACGCATCTGCAATTACGGATGTCTATGGGCAGCGGCTTCGCCATTTCGGCGGATTTAGGTGGCCGCTTACTCGTTTGCCACCTTATTGTATAAAAAACGAAATTTAAAGATCAAAAATTCACTATTCTAGCCCAGTCTCTAGTAGACAGAACTACGCTAAGAGTAGGCGTAATAACTAGTCTCAAATGTAGAATAATCGATGGAACATAAACAAGACTTTATCAAGTGAATATATCGAAGCCTGAAAGCGTGTGTAGTGCGGCTAAAGTAACTTAATACTTTAGAAATAAATCATTTAAGAAAAAAAAACCTTTGTTCTGTCAGTTTAGTTCTTATTAATAAAGTAAAATGAAATAAATGATTTTTTTCTTCATCGTTCATTTATATTTTTATATTAGATCTATTTAATAAATGTGATGGGGTTACTTTTACATTGGAAAAGTTATGTAAGTACAAAGATTTTAAGTTATGTATTAAGATCACTCAGTCGTAGTATAAAATCAGTGGGATTGCCTTTGACTTTCATAGCAGGCTATAGATGAATGTGTCGCCAGAGAGTTTTATAGTTCGGCTCCGATAACTGGCGAACTAATCTCGTATCAAGCCCGGACGTGAGAAACACTCATAGATATCACTATCTAACTATTGAAATAACAAACTGGTATTCATATTTTACGAACAAAATAATAGTTTCACAGGCATTTTTATAGTCACACACCTTAGTAAGTACTTTTAACCAACAAATGTATTTTATTTTTTAAATGTCTTGGATGGATGGATGTTTGTTAGAGTTTTTAGTCTAAATGGCTGAACGGATCTCGATGAAATTTGGCATTATCGTAGAGGATAGTCTGGAAGAACACATAGGCTACTCATTTTGTTTTTTTTTAATTGCACGCGGACGAAGTCGCGGGTGATAGCTAGTTTAAAATAAATTGACCTAATTTTGCCGTTCGATGTTTTTGCCGTATTCCAAGCAGTCTGCCCGGTCAGATGAACACTACTTCCCGCTTTATCCCGGCCGCAATCCCTAACTTAAGCGAAACGGATTTTGCGGTCGAGAGTTAGCGAAATGAAAGCGGCAAATTCTGATTTTGTATTGTAAAAACAATTCCAGCATTCGTAGCATTATCACGTTTTCAACTAATACCAACAATGTAACAAAACTAACTGGTTAAATAACAAGATTATGTTACGTTTAACGGAACTGAATGAAATTCTCTTTGAAGTGGCGTTGAGTTTTTATAAAACAACTAGCTGTTCGCGTGCGGCTTCATCCGCGTGAAATTATAAAAACTTTATTTTATTGTTTACATTTGTCAAATTCTCAATTGCAAATGTCAAAATGACATGAAGTTATGACAAACCATGGCAATCTTGCTTCCTTGATGTTGGCAGCAACTTATGGTCTTTTTGTCACATTAGTTTTTATCCAAAATATTTACCCCTTAAGTTTAATGGCGTGATAATATATAGCCTAAAGCGTGACGTAAGTGTAGGGCTTTTTATTAAAAAAAGAATTATTCAAAAATATGCTGTAATTGTGACTTCTTAGGCAACAAAGAAGTGTGTGTTTACGCCTTATTATATTAGTATAGATATAGATGTATTATACATAATCCGAGATTTCGAGCTATAATACGGCTAAAACATTTAGTTAGTTGCTAGTACTTCGTTTGCAGTGAAATCGGTGAAGTCTCACTTTAATAAACGATAAGTACTTTAGCTGTCTACAAGATAGAGGTAATTGATACAGTATGGTAGTTAAAGAGGCGGAACGACTGTCTTTTTTATTACAGTTCCTTACATTGTTGTTAAATTAGTATCTGTGACGTTATAGCGTAAACTTGTTACTAACGAGACCTGTAATGGGTTTAATTAGTGGACTCTGACCATTCTACTGAAGGGTCTCCGTGGCCATTGTGTAAAATAACCGTGTACAACATTATGTATATACAACTCTCCCTAAACTTTTTACACAGTGATAATTTACTGTAAGAAACGAGGAGGGGAACCCTCGCGGGACTTTTAAATTTCTCTCAACTGTGCACTGTCTAAAAGTTATATGCGTGAAATAATAAATTATCAATTATATTAAAGAAATATATGCAACCTTTACTTAGTTTATATTACAAATGAGTTTTCAAAACAATAAACATCTAAAATTGGTCTAATTATACTTATCTTACTAATATTATAAATGCGAAAGTTTAGATGGATGGATGTGTGTTAGAGTTTGTAGCCTAAACGACTGAACGGATTTCGATTAAATTTGCCATAGACGTAGAGCGTAATCTGGGAGAACATATACTCATTTTTGTTTTGTTTAATTACACGCGGACAGAGTCGCTGGCGAAATCTAGTAGGTTATATTACAAATTGTACTACCAAGAAACGGTACAATACTGTATTGATCTATTCTCTATCCACATAATATGAAACTGCAGCCAAGTTAATTTTTGATATGCTTTTTAAAGGCAAATGCAGCAATTTTAGTGCCAGTGTCACGGAAGCACCATAAATACTGTACTAAGTTTTACTGAAGGCACCAACAATATAGGGTCTTAGAACAAAGGTATCGATAATAGGAAAAAAAATCAACCTTAAACAGAGATTGTATTTACCAATGAAGTCAAAAATAGAAATATACAAAAGCTTAGTAAACAAACTAAATGATGGATATATCTTTAATACTATGGATATTATAATGAAATAAAATTGAAAAAATAAATTATGAATTTGTTAAGAATGGTCAAGTGGTGTTGATAATACGCCTGCAAGAAATAAAGTTGCAAAACTTGATACAACAAACAAAGTGATGCTATCTACAGACGTGGATTATCTATTACATCTAAGCATGGTCTATTTCGGGTCGCGAAATGTGAAATCTCTATTAATCTATAAAAAAAGAGTTTATATGTGGTTTTAATACTTGTGTAGATCGCGTGTAATCTCATATCTGAAATGCCGCCAACGATTAAACTGTTAAAAAATAAAGTAAGAACTTTACTCTGTAAACAATACTTCCCAGCTCTTGCTGGCGCACACCTATGACAACTATCGCACAACTGTTGTGCAATTGTCGATTGTTTCGCAACCAATTCAACTGTTTAGTTGCATAACTAAAAATCCTCCTTATACGCTCATAGGAATCAAAGCGCGACTAAACAGTTGTGCAATAGTTTAGTCCAAGGTGTGCGCGCGCTCTATTATTGAGAGACAAATGACCACACTAGTCACCTCATTTACGTGACTATCACTAGAAAGGTCGGGAGTTAAATGACGAGAAGTACTACATTATTAGCTGCAATAAAGAATAAAGAAAAATATTTTATATAAAATTGACGTAATGTTCTTTAGATCCTGGACAATTAAACAAATAACATTTAAGATTAGTCTAGATATTAGTATAACCGCTGTAATAACAGAATTGAAACAATAATTAATTTTGGAGCAATCCAAAGTGGACCTTTGTAATGTATGAAATGTAGGAATTAATTTTAAAATCAGCTATAAAACCGTATGCAAAGTTGAGGGTATTAAATAAATCTCGCAGGCAAGTGTTGTAAGCTAAATGTTTAAACACTTGAAGTGTAGCCGCGTGGAAGGAGCGGGAGCGCTGGCGCGCTGGCGCGTGGCCGCTGCACTCGCTACTAAACATTGTTAGTTTAGGTCCTCGGATAACATTAGCCGACAACATATACGTTTAATCACACAAATTTTTAATACTAAGGTATTTCTTACATAGAACATGACGATGATGATGAAGATCAAAACCTTGTACCAACTTTTAAGGAAATTGTGCGCACTAATGAAAGTGAAGATAAAGTTTTTTAATAAAAAAAAGTTTGAATTTTAAATTATATCCATGTGTAAATAACCGAAGACTTGCCACACATAGGAACTTTACGATAACGAGTTTAAAAACGTCATTAGTGATATTTTCTTTGCCGAAATAAAACGTCTCTAAGATAACAAATGAAATGTGAAAACGTACAAATCCAAAAGTGAATCTACTATTTTGTGTAGTAAGTAATTCTATTCCACTAGAATTTATTGCGCTTTACTCTTTTAGATATTTCAGTCTTATCCCATAGTAAGCGGATAATCTAGATATTCTACTATCATTTCTTACATTATATTTTTAAAAACGACTCATGTTTGTTAATAAAAAGGGAAAACTAAAAGAAAATATTTTAATGAACACATCTTTAAGGTCACTGGGTTTCAATGCGAACCAACAAAACCGTACAAAAATTATGTATAGACCGTATTTTATGAAAACAGTGAAGTGGTCTCTCTAAAATATGGCTTGACACCTTCGTCAGCGGCAACTGGTCGACAACTTTAATAAAATTGAAGCACATCATTATTCCTTTACTAAAACAAAGATGAAATAAATTATGGACACTGGTATATGTGACACATATATGTATACCTATATCTGTTTTACAATTCATGTTAAATTTACAATATTAACCCGCTATTTTGGGTTAAGATATTCTGTGCGATCCTGACATTGGCTACATTCTTTATAAAATCAATCTTAAATATCTTTTGGTAATCGATTACTTTGGTCGACATATGCCGCCTCTATCCTCTTACTCTATAACTTTTTTTCACCATAAAACACTCTATGCCACCTTTCCAAAATGTGATCACTGAATTTTCATTGAATACTTCGGAGATTTATATAGGTAAAAACGTCTATTATAGAATTATAGAACAAGCTTTCGCAAGCGATTCCGTCCGCGTGGAATTAAAAAACAAAAGTGAGTAGTCTATGTATTCTTCTAGACTAACCTCCACGTCTATACCAAATTTCATCGAAATCCGTTTACCCATTTAGGCTACAAACTCTAACAAACATCCATCCATCCATCGCCGTCGAACGGAATAAATACTATCCTATGGCCGTCTCTTGGCTCTAAGTTATCTCCTCACCAATTTTCAGGCATATCGGTAAAGCCGTTCTTGAGTTATATATAGTGTGACTAACACGACTTACTTTTATATACATAGATTTGAAACTTAACTATAATTGTTACTTAATGTAATAAACAAACACATACATTTAATAACATTTAAGTTATTTTAACTTAAATGTTATTAAATTTATGTGTTTTTAACAGTGGTAGAGCCCGCTTTAACATCTTAGCACGAATGGGTCGGCTCGCCCGGTGCAATACCACGACCACACAGAAGACGGGCGTGAAGTGGAAGCAATTCCGCGTTTCGTCTGATGAGTATGGTGCCGGAGGCACAATTTTAGTCCCTTTTCCGTTCCACCCTTTTCTCATAAGGAAAGGATTGGATGGGAAAGTGGATTTGACGGTGGAGGAGACGCATAGGAAGGGGAAATACCCTCTTAATGTGCGTCTCCTCCTCCGTCGATTTAGGGTAGGCAACGCATCTGCAATCGCGGATGTCTATGGGCAGCGGTCGCTTGTTCGTTTGCCACTTTATTGTATTTAAAAAAATATATATTTAGATATTAAACTGCGGCTTTGTTTAGTCATGTTGAAATGGCTTACAGCTTCAATAATCTTTTAATACTATTTGATACTAAACAACGTCATATTTAACGCGATCACACGAACCATCTAACAGTGAGTTTCCATTGCCTAAACAGATATGCAAAACATGTCATCCCTATTATTCACCTTTAAAAAATAGATAAAGCAATGTTCCTATCCAGATGTTATGGCATTAGAAACTTATGTTTAGTTTAACTAAACAGTCGAACTGTACTGTTAAAACTAAAGTGTGCAAGGAAAACAGAGAACTGTACAATTTGCCGACAATTTAAACTACGCTTACACATTTAAAGTTTAACTGTACAGATTCACTGTTCAGTTAACATTTTGCAATTAAAACCGAACGTGTGTAGCGGACTTTATATGACTTTGGCATCAAGGGTCCACTTGACAATTTACGTGATTTGTAGACTAAATTGATGTGCAATAATTTTTCGAATATTGCACTAAAAATATCCCAACTGGATAAAAATACTGTTTTATAGTGATCGTTTGCATCAGCACAATTGAGATGTTATTAATTAAAAACAATTATTCCCAGTATTGATTTTTAATTAAGCCAATTAAAATGCAATACTCCAAAACAAAGTAATCAAAAGTCATGAATATTAAATTCCTTGAATTGCAATAATAAAGATTTTCTAGAACTACATGATAAGCATAGTAACATTTTGTTAAATTTTACTAGATTACGGGTTTGTCTATGTCGCCCAATATGATCTCTGTGAATAAAAAACAAATCAAAAAGTGACTAACCGTATAAAAAATATTATAATATTAATACGTATAACTTTGTACCCTTTTTTAAGGAAATTGCGCGAACGAATGACATTATTAAAGTTATTGTGGAGAAAGAGCTTAAAAGCTATTTTTAAGCATAAAAAAAGCTACGAATTAAGAATTAGAATTTCGACCAATGGGCTAGCAAGTAGTATTAAAACATCAAAATCATCAATGTATTCGTGAAACACTTTTTATCATATACTAATAAAATTGAAGTGTCTTAAATTACTAAATTACAAAATACCGTAATGAAAATAAATAAAAATTGTGGTCGGAACGCTAAAAAAAAGCGACTGCGATAACCGAATCCCGTTCAGCAGCTTAAAAAAATAGTCACGTAGGATTATTCGTTTAAAGGAATTACTATTTGGAAGTCTCAGGAGATAAACGAGAAAACGCTTGTAGGCCTAATGGGTAAACGAATTCACAGAAAGCACGTGTTCGTACTTTAGGCCCTATGATGTTAAAATACTAGTAATATTTAAATTAAATAAGGACAATACAATGTAATTTTACATTGGTATAAGAATTGCGCTTTGTGAGTAACATTTAACGAAACGGATGTCGGAGGAACAAAGACTCGAGTTACACGAAACAAAGGCACGACGCCTTCAAAGTTATCTTACGTAACAAGAAGCTCACTATCACAACGCTCTTTAAAAACATTAATCAGACGTAACCTTCCCATAAGCCGAACAGATAGGAACTTTATTAGTCCTCTACGAAAAGTCTACGCGCTACGCATCATCGTAGCCGCAACCTGTTACGAGACATTATCATTTGCTTCTGTCGTTACAAAAACGTTTCCCCTGCCTTTAATAAGGTTTTTTTTTAAATGAAATAAATAATTTTTAATCATAAGTTTTCGTAAAAATATTAATTCAGTAATTTATTGCACAAAATTCTTAAATATTTTTATCATTGTATTATTTTTTTATATTAGTCGTAAGTTAATTCTTTATTAATATGTTATAGGTATCACAAAAGCAAAATTACGAATGATGATCACTTACGTAAATTACTTATAACTTGTTATTTTTCCACATGGAAAACAGTATTTATTTATTTTCAACATTTTTTTAATAAGGTATTTATTCGGCGGTAGCAAAAATAATTTATTCTGATTTCTTGTTAATGAACAAGATTATTTTATGAATTTCATTGACAAAATTTCTAATACTTACTTAATTTGTTGTAAATCGTTTTAATTTTTTTTTTAAAATTTAAATAACACGTTATTCTCATTTTCTGATTAAAAATATGTATTAACTATTCCACCATCGAAATTAGTCAAGAAGAAAAGGAATGACGTTAATGTAGTGAGAATTTTTTTTAAAGATGTAACGCTGACTGGCTGAAGTGAAGCAAAACTTTCAAAACAGTTCCCACTTAAAATATAAGTGTCATTTAGTCGTTCATTAAAAAAGTCTTCATCGCCCAGCATTTTTTAAATAATGTAGAAACAAAAAATATTATGTAACAAATAAATATAACGCATGATTGAAGAAATAATAAACATAAGCTTACCGCGCTCGTCGAGAAGAATTTGACAGTGAAGAAGTAAAGTTTGAAGACGGATAGAGTTGTTTAAGTAATGTTTCGCGGCGATTTTAAATTATGACACGAAAGTCGCGAGTGAGCGCGACTGTTTGGAGTTGTGTCGGACGATTGCTAACTGTTGCGAGCTCGTGCGATAGGAGGGACCGCGCGCCAGGGCGGCTCGAGTAGGAATCAGCTTCACCCTCCAGCGTTACATAACGCGGAGTAGCGCAGCGCGCTCCCCCTCCCACCATCACCCCGCTTTTAGGGAAAAGATGAATGAGCAAAGTTTCCTAACGGACGTTATTCCATGGATCACGCTGGTTTTCGGAACGACCAATGGTTATATAAAACTGTTTTTTGGTTACGCTCGGAGAAGCTAACGAGATACAACCACATTGCCCCAAGTCACCTATGCTGGTGTTTTGATGTTCTTTTTTTACTTCAGCCACGCCAGCAACCAACGTGCAACTTTTAACTGTTTGTATGGAAGAATTGAAGTTATGGCCACTTTGGCAGATAGAAGGAGAATCCATCTCCTTTGGATCCATAGCAGCTTCATTTAGACGGCCAATATTTTGTTATCAATGGATTCAATTTAAGAACGATTTCAAAAATATTGGCAAGTATGAATTTAGTTATTAGTTCCCTTAATATGTGACGGCACTATATGACCGCAAACACTAAATATCCAAAGAAAGATAAGACCTTGACAGAAGTTACATCAAACAAGAAGAACTACTTGAAGAAGTTGGTTCCTCAAAAATAAAAATTGATTCAACTTAAAGTCGAATTACATTTCAACTTATTTGGAATGTAACGTTGTGCCTATCGAGTCGAATCGTTCCCGCTTCATAATCTCTTGCCACTGAAACAGCAGTAAAAGATAAACTTAATTGCCGAAACAATTAAACGGGACTGAAGGAACTCAGGGCAGGATCGGCAACCGTCTTATATCTCGTGTTACGACTGAATCGTAGACCAAGAGCTTACCCGAATCGAGATTTACATTTTATGTTAAACAGTTTTTTTGTTCTTCATCGGCAATACCTTGTATAAGAATATTTATTATACATCTCCGCATAGATGCCAATATTTAAATTAATATTTTTTTTCAACCATCCGCAATCCAATTTGTATAATTATTAAAAGAGTCATTAATTTATACATATAATTGAAGACTCTCACTAATTCATACTATGAGAATTAGGTTAGATTTTCACTGCGGTAAAATTTATGTATAGAAAATGGTCCAGACCCGAAACTTTTGGTGTCGGTTCGAAATGTTCTACATATCGATGATCCAATTTCTACGAGTATCTTGCATAGGAACTTCGATCTCTATTTACACCGGTACGAGAGACTAAGTTACAGAAAGGCCAATAAAAGGGCTATCATAAACGGCAGTATATTAATGTTCTGAGACGGGAACTGCGAACCCTAAGGTTGTAAATTCTAATCTGGCATTCGATTAATATCACGATATATTCATCTTGTGCTGGCGTTATCCTAGCCAGCGCAGCGTAGGAAATACAATCACTAAACAGCACAGCATGTTTGCATGTGCAGTTATACAGCAGAAAAAACATTGGTGCAATCACTGATTATGTATGACATATTAGATGACTATTTAAGGAGAGAGCCTCGGTGGCTCAGGGGTTAAAGCACTTGACTTGTAATCTACAGGTCTTGAGTTCGAATCCCGCCAAGCACCAATGTGATTTTTCGAATTTTCATATGTACATAATTTACCCGACGTTCTTACGGTGAAGGAAAACATCGTGACGCAACCTGCACATATCGGCGAAGAAACTCAAAGATGTGAAGTCAACCAACCCGCACTGGGCTAGCGTGGTTGACTAAATCCTGGTCACCCTAACTTAGGGTAGGCTCCGAATCCCTCAGTGAGGACGTACAGTGAGCTGGTGATGATGAATAGACAGTTAAAAACTCTTTAAATTAAGGTAATAAAACTTCTTAGTTTCTCTCTCTCTCTCTCACACACACACAACACAGAGGAAAGGGAGAATATTAACGAAAATCGTATAAGAAACATTCTTAACGTAGATAGATGGTTTAGGTTTTTTTAAGTGACCCGGATTCAATGCTCTTGAGTGAACAACGTTGTCAATGTTATTTATAAAAAGTTACGTTAACTCTAAAAAGATAAATATTACACACTTAAAAATTATATTTATACAGTAAAACATGTAAATGTATGAATTTAGCTGTTGGTTTTTACAGCTGAAACATTCGGTGGAAGCCCACGTTAACAATTTACTTAATAGCATTTTTGGGCCAGTAATTTGTCCCGAGACTGAATGGGTCGACGCAGATATTATAAAATTAATTGCCTACTTTCAGATTTTTCATGTTACATCGTTACTTTGAGGTTGAATATGTGACGCTGAATAAATTCAGAATAAAATGTGTATGCTGCTATAATCTTAAAAATATTGTAACAAATTATCTAATGGGATCACATTTATAAAATACTAACTGAATTTGAAATCCAATATAATGCAATTCACTCATTAAAACTTTTAATTTTATGTATAAGTGTATAGTCTAATTAAATAGAAATGAGCAATTATAAGAAACCTATATGAACAATTTTATCTTTATTTCTTTGTATCTGATTTATTAAAAACAGACATGTTTGAATCATTATAATTTAAAGACGGAAATGTTACAAAAATAAAACCATAGAGTAAAAAAATACTTTGTCTGGCAGTCATCATCACCAGCTCACTATACGTCCCCACCGAGGGGCTCGGAGCCTACCCTAAAGTTAGGGTGTTGTCTGGCAGTAAAATGCTAAAATATAATTTCTCATTTTAAAGGTTCACACTTAAACGTTTTCTGATATTACACAAGGCTCTAAGTACTGCTGAGTAAAGAAATATTTATGAAAAAAAGGTAAGACGACTATTGCTATTCATCTATTAGTCAATCTTATCACAAACTATATGAAAAGATATAAGTAATAGATATTTCGCTATGAATTAGGCGAATATTTCAAGACGTTGTAATGTAAACCGCTATCGGACGCCTAATTTAGTAAATATAGGTAAAGAATTAATTACCCTTCCCACTTAGTTCACCCTAAGAACTTACGCAGTATATTTGTTGCTGCAACGTTTTTTCGACATAATTGCATCGCCCAAAATAATTGTCGGGGTCACTATATTAGTACATCGGACAAAAAGACAGAAGAAATTGTTTTTTATTACGATGACGAAAATCTTTCTTTCATTTCATCTAGTTATATTTTATATTCTCGATAACTTGCAGAAATTTAATACCACGTGACTTGTACATATTTCCGATTTCCGCAACATTTGTTTGAGATAGCCGGATATTACGCCCAACACGTACAGAGTGAACACTTAATGCCTTCATATTGTTTCTGTTGCCACCGGAATTAATATCACTGACACAAATTAATTCCATTCGACTAATTTACTACCTGCCCACTTATTAACGTTTGCCAAAGTTAGATAAAAAAGGCCTGTAACACATGAAGGCGGCACAGCGAAAGAAATCGAAACTAAACTTGACATATAGCGATTTGGTTCCAGCGAATTATTTAGTATCTAGACTCACAATGTGAAACTGAATCTAAGGAGCGAAGTTTGCACTTTTTTCAGTTTACTTTTATTTCGCTTCGCTTTCGCTGTCGTGTGTCACCATCCTTAGCGCTTCAACACACTGTTTTAATGTTGAATCTTATCTAGGATATTTTTTTAACCAACTTCAAAAAGAAAGTTCTCAATTCGTGTATACGTTTTTTTTACGTTATTTAAGTTAAAAACACTGTGTCTTAGCTTCAGTGTACACAATAGTAATAGCTAGCTATAGTAGTATATTATATTAGTATGTTGTACATAGCACACCACAATTATATTCCGTGCCATCGTGATATGAAATTAACTAAACCAATTAGAATATGTGGTGTCTTCACTTGACTGAGTGCGAGCAATCTGTTAATTGCAACCTTGACATGACCGCCACACGTGGATATCACTATTCTATGGGTAAAATTTACTCAAATTACCTTACCTAAATTCAAATATATTTTTTAATATTATGAGGTGGCAAACGAATGAGCGGCCACCTTAATTCGCCGAAAAAGCGAAGCGACCGCAATTGCAGATGCGTTGCCTACCCTTAATTGACGGTGGAGGAGACGCATATAGAAAATAATTGCCCTTTCTATGCGTCTCCTCCACCATCAAATCTACTTTCTCTTCCAACCCATATAAGAAAACTATGAGAAGGGAAAGGGACTAAAACTAGACCTCCGGCACGCACAATTATCTGACGAAACGCGGAATTGCTTCCACTTCAAGACTATCTTCTGTATAATAAACATGAGACATTTTGTACTTATGTAATAAAAGTTTTATTATAGTAAAACTAAAATAATGCTAGAACTAACAGAACTAACGAGCACGTACGCCCGCAGTCGAAAGCCTGCGCCTATCAATGTTGCCATTGCCACCTATACTTGGCCAAAAACAAAATAAAATATTTAATTATTTTAATTAATTGTTCATGAACTCCAATTGTTTTCGATTATTTTCCGTTTCCAATTTTAGGTGTAAAAAAAAACAACAACATTTTAATTACATTTATTTATAACATAGACACATATTATACGTGTTTGCATTTTTAAATGCCAGGTAATAGGTAATTACTAAAATAGTTCCTTGCAAACAACATAATAAAAATTAACCTAAACATAAAGCTGAACATAATATAGGAGTGAGGCTTAATTGCATACATTTAAAAATGCAATAAAAATTGGTCAATTCATTATAATAGAAAATAATTAAAAACCCACTGGAATAAATGTTGCATTGTGTTATTGCAACAAATGTGTAAGCCATTGGCACTGAAAACAAAATTTAAAGTAGCACTTACAAAGAGCGCCATCTAGTTCAAATGGAGTAAACTAAATCCAAGCATAGTTTTTCTGCATTTCAACAAATTACAACAAAAGTCTTTAAAATGAAGTCATATTTATTTTTTAATTACCAGAAAAATGAAACAAACTTTAAAGTACCTCAAATAATTAGCTTTTGTCATTTTTCGATATTAATTTGCATATTTTGTTTTTAATATTATTAACGACAACAGGTAACCCTACATTTTCTGGTAATTACAAAATAACCGTGCAATAAAACCTATAGATATATACTTAATACAAATATAATAATATAACCATATCATAACATCAATACTATGCAAAATTAATGCATTAAAGTATGCCAAAATTTAATACTTAAGTAAATAACTTAGTAATAAAAAAAGAACAGTATATATTTAATTAATTAATGTTAACGCCATGATACAGTCCATAAATTTGTATGTTACCTTAATCGAAAATAACTTTTGACTAGGGGCATAGGCCATAGCTTTAAGCCTGTCCATTAATTAGCCGGTTTAATGAAAATGAATTTAGCAACACTTAACTTAACTGGTTTGAAAGATCTTTTAAAAATAGACAGATATAAATAACTTGAAATAGAAAACATTTTACATATCTTAGTATGTGTATAAGAGTACTGGACCAAAAATTGATCCTTGAAGAACCCCGGAACAAAATTAAGTGTTTCGAGTTTTCTTTAAGTGTATTTGTTTTTATTTAACATTTTATCATGATAAATAAAGCTAGTGTTTATAATGTTTTATGTAATTAATACTTTTGATGATCTTAAGCGATGAATATTTGGATAAAATTGCATGATATACCTTGAATGCTTTCTCAATATCGCATGACAGTATTCGCATATTTGTACATCCAAAGCTACAGTGATTACTATAATTTATATATATATATATATATCGTACGAAATACTGCATTCTAATACAACTTTAAATGATATTAAACTAAGATATACTAAAATATTGTTCACTTGTGCGTTAGAATGTTAAAAATATATAATTCATAATAGTCTTAATTTCAATAGTAATAAATATATCTACCAATTTTAACTAGTTTTTACTATGCTTGATTTTTATCTATGGATATATTCATATCATTTTATACTAATATGAAAGAATCAGTCAGATTGTTAGACAGAGAGAGTGATAAAATGAAAAATATCGCATTATCGGCAGCCGGGGTCATTCTTTAACATGGCATTTCTTAAAACGGAATTCTATACATACGGTTTACGATTATGATCAATCAAACGGTATCTAGTACGTAGTACGCTATTAAGTTTCTAAATCTATCATATAATAATGTTAAATTAAGTAAGCCGGCCTCAGTTAATAGCCATTATTATATCAACTAACATACGTCATTTCTTTTTCATACATTTTTTTTATACGCAACAGAAATATGTTCTCTAAAGAAACGTCAAAATGAGCAAATTCAAGAAATTGCTTATAAGTTTAAAAAATACTGTTGTATTGTTTTTTATAAAATAACAAAGAAATCTTATACGCAATAACGGGAGATATCTCAAAAGACATATACAATGTAAATTTATGTCACATATCAGTCCATATACAGTCGCGGAAAATCGCGGTATTCCATTTCAAGATAAAATAGCCTTGTTCAGTGCAATGAGACGACTCCGCCTCTTCCTACAAATAACAACGAGTGGTACAAACTAAAGGACAATAATAAAAAGAAACCAACTAATCGACAATTTCCGTACAGTTACAATTATAACAGAGTTATATTGGTTTTTGTTCCGTGTCCCGTTTCAATGTTCAAACGATTGCACCCTTTAAGCTGGAACACCGCCACTTTCCCCGACTGTACATTTTGTATATTCAATGTGGAAATTTTTAATAGAGATTCTACTAAGTGTTTTTATATGTCATTTATCAGTGTTGAATACTATGTAAGAATTGTTAACTGTTTCTTATACAAACAATGTAACGAATAAAAAAGAAATTCATGTTCTGGAAAGAATTATGTTTTTAATTTTTTCCTATATTTCATATAATTTAAGAATTCTAAATATTAATACTGATTTAAAATTATTTAATTTTGTTAACCACATAACTACACGACTTAAACATTTAGTTAATTTTAAGCGAAAGGGAAAGCATCTAGTAATATAATTTTTCCTACTATAAAAACGTTTAATTGCATCCAGAGTTGTTACTAAGGGGGGCCCCCTTAATGTAGATTAAGTAAAATAATCTACACTAAGCGGTTGTGCAAGCAATGTTAACATTGCGTGTTCTTTTAAGATTAGAAATGTATATAAAGTGCAACTATTTATAGAAGTGTATACTTTAGTGTATTTTCAACTACTCTTTGGTCCAATAGAAATTATGAAGGCGTGATAAATCAAGTGTTTACGATGATAATTTAAATGGCTCCTATGTAAACTAACGTATGTTTAAAAGGCAAAATTATGCAAAACATTAACACGATTACGACGAAACAAAGATCCAATAGACAACCAAAATTTACAGTTGATTCTAAAATTAGTTTTAAATTTAGTATTTATCAAGATAATTTAAAAAAACACAAGGCAAGGTGTAAATCTCAAAATTGTGACTTACTGTTATTTTCATAGGAGCCATCGTATATGTTTTACATGATAGCTATATAAACGTGTTCAGTCTTTATAATAAATTTTGTTACGGTATATTAAAATCGGAATAACTATCAATATTTCAATATTATAAATGTTTATATTATAAATACTTTTATTTTATATTATATTTATTTATTTTAGTAATGGTAATAGTAAAAGTGAATTGTGAAATAGAGAAATTTCATCGGCACCATATTGATTTTATAATGAAGTATATAATAAATATTATATATATAGGTACTTATATATATAAGGCATTTATTTTAAAGCGAAGGTTTGTTTTAAAGCGACAGTTAATTGAACATTTTAATTCACAAAGTATGAAAACATTCAAGCATATATATTCGTACTTAATTTCATGTATTTAAAAAATACACTCACCATTATTATTCTTGAAAAACTACTGTAAAAATGTTTTAAACCTCCTATGGAATTTTTTTTATAATTTTTGAAAACATTGATTTTAATATAAAGCTACAGTTTAATACTACAATATTTTTTTATATATTTTTTTTATTATTATATAAAAAAACGTTAATAATACGAAAGCTTAGTAAGATATTTAAATATTATTTGAATAATTGTTATCTGTAAGTAAATAAGAAGGATTAAGAGTTTTCAATATTATCTTAATATACATGGGTAAAAAGGAATGACTTTAAAATAATTTATCAAGTAAATTGTTGTTTTTAATATTAGAAAAAAGGGTCAACATAATATAGTATTTAATAAAAAAAATTAAGGGCCTCATGTACTAAATTGTCTTTCAAATTACTTAATTAAAATCTTTGAAACGTATAGCCGATTTTTTTTTATTTTTAAATAATTAATACTGGTAATTAAGATAGGTTAGTTCGGTTAATCTTTTAATACTTTGTTTTTAAAAAAATGTTATTTCCTAATTATAATTTTGGCTGAAATTAGAACTTGCATGTCAAATGCTATTATAGAAATCATAATACGGTTGGGTAGTTCATAATTAATACGAAATAAGTGCACAATAACAAGATACACATACGCTTGTCTCTCTCCCACACTTAACAAAGTTACATCAAGTTAAGTAACTGCAAATCGTATACTAGTATCAAGTTATTGTGCACTACAAATAATACTTATTATACTTAGTTTTAAGTTACTTATAAAATTGCCAATATTTAATACTGTTCAAATTTGCACCAACTTAACAAAAATCGGTAAACATCGGTATTTTTAAATTCACTGGAAAAAAATATAAACAAGACGGTAAGACGACTGTTTTTTATCTAGAATCGGCAGTTTCATAAGTAAACCAATAATTATAATAATTATTTAATTAATCTTATATAGTAATACTTCTTATACTATGAAAAGGTTTTTAAACTATCAGTAAATCAGAGAGCTTCTATCAATTAACATAACTGGAGATAACTAACACTTTATCTGCCGCAGTATCAAAATGAGCTCGCAAGTGAGCCTGCGGCAGTGAAAGTGTTTAATACTGGCTGTTTCTAGAAGCTTCTGCGTCCTGTCGTGTTATATTGAAGGCTTCAGTCTTCAAGAAGTCGACAGTTTTGTAAGCAGAAGCCGCGTCGGCGGCGGACCAGGACTTCCCATGCACACCAGCAAACGTGTTACGCTGAAATAAATAATGCCATTCTCTAGTCACGCATTATCTCAATTTATCTGGCCATTTTATTTACATGAAAAATATGTACTAAATGAATCGTGAGTTGGAATAAAATATAACTAAAAGACTTAACAACTCTTGAATTCACGTCAACAATCTTGACGTTTAATGATTAATTCCAAGTTAAATGCTGCTCGCGACTTCGTCCGCGCGGAATTTAAAAAATATAGCCTATGTTACTCAGTGATAACATAGCTTTTTAATGGTGCAAGCATTTTTTAAATCGTTCCAGTGGTTTTTGAATTATTTCAATACATACAAAAATACAAAAATACAAATCTTTCCACTGTATATTAGTATAGATTAAAACTTATAATAACTTAACTTAAACGTTCTGGAGATACATAGTAACAAACATCCATCCATTAAAACTTTCGCATTTAGATTATTAAGCGAGATATTATACGAAAATCGATCGTAAAAGTGGGTTCTACAGCAAAGACAACAAAACCTTGAAAGCCACGGTAAACCGTAATAACAATTTGCAAACTCATATCTGCGCTTTGGAAACATCTGCAGTAGGTATTCTAGAAGTTATTCATGTTCATGGGTCTTTCAAAATATGCGCATAAATAATGCAACATACGTACGTTTCTCCTTGAATTCAACACGACATATTGATCACTCAAAATATTCATTTTGTTAGTAGTACTTCACACAACAGCATGAATCATACAAATATAAATGCGAAAGTTTGGATGGATGTTTGACTACATATCTCCAAAACGACTTAATAGGTTTGGATGAAATTTTGCACAGTTGTAGAACAAGAAAAAATCATAGGTCACATACAAAGTTTCTTTATAATTCCGCACCTAGGAAACGTAGGCAAAAGTAAAAGTTTTCTTACCCCGCTTGGTGGCGTTGAAGTGGGCAGATCTAAATCCAAATACTGAAGCACTTCCGACCGTGCTCTGTCGGGATTGAATTGCATAACTCGCTGCACCTAAAATATGTACCAAATATTAACATAGTCGCAATTATCTTTATTACTTATTATTACCTGACCAGGATAATAAAATGTATATACTATTATATGTTCTACTATAGCTCTTTTAGTGACAAAATATTTACCATTATTTGGGTCAAAAATTCCATCCAACATAAAAACTGAGTCGCTCCGTGTTCTGATTTTTATATCCTTGGTCAGGCTATAATTTGATACATCCCCAAAAGCGTGATTTTGTTTTACCAAATAAGTTTTAATATTTACTTTACAAATAAAATTTCAATTTAAAATCGCCATTAATTCTTATAACTCTGTAGTTCGCTGAAGTAAATAAATTAAAGAAGAGGAGATTAATGAATGAATGAGGTGAATGCATACAATACGCCCAGAGCCAAGACACGCACAAACTCATCTTAGGTACATTAATAATGGCCGAACCCAATAATCAACCTCTATCTCTCAAATAAATTTCTAATTTAAAATAACTTTAATTTAATTAAATGTGCCTTAATTTTAACCGATCTGAGATACGAAATAACTACTAACGAATTTAATCGTTTACGAGAGCAAAAAAAACTATTTTTTATCGACTTCAAAAAAGAAGATGTTTCTAAATCGTTGTTTTTTCACTCACTCCCTTCAAAGTCATAGAATAATCTTCAGTTTGATATGAAACATCGATTATTCGGTTCCTCCGTTATTGATATTGCGAACTTCAGAGCAATAAAAATCATGGCGAATGCACACTTTACCATAATAGTTGAATTCATATGGCAAAATATCCCCATGTAACAGATAAAGGAAACCATGAAAAAAAATCGCTATAAAACACACTGAAATACGCTCAGCTGAATAAATACATTATGATTTCAAAAATGAATAAAACTGCTTACATCTCAATACGTAATGTGTTGTTCCATACGACTGCTTCATTTAAATAAAGAATAATTCATGAATCCCATTGCTTTAAAATAATTTACATGTTTTCTTAATCGATAAATATGAATATTCATGAATTATGTTTTTTTTTTTAAATACAAAATTAACATAAATTTTATAATCAACTGAATTCTTGTAACAATTTTTATTCTGAAGGCTATTTCTTTATACTTTTAGTAAATATAATTAAGAAAATAATGTCTTGTACTTGTATAACGGTGGGTTTTCATTGCCGAAACACATGTAAAAAAACATATTGTCATCCAGAGGTTTGACAAAAGGTAAATTAAAGTAGAAAAAGTATGTCTTCATAATAAAGCAACCAAAAAATGTAAAAAAAATATTGTAAAAAAACATTACGTATATTTTATTTAAAAGCAATAAGGAACAACATCTATTTTAAGGAACATAACAAAATTCGCAAAAAAAAATTGCGCTTCAATACATAAAGGTAAAATAATGAAAAAAATGGCGATAAGACCTGACCAGAAATATAGCAACCCTGAGTAGCGCATGAGAGGGCCACTATTTCCTTTGATGTTACACACCATACATCTACCTCAATACATCTGAACAAAACACTTTAATTTCAAAAACAAAACAAGTAATTTTAAATTAATCCTGCGTTAATTACCTTTTTTTTCAACTAGACATGTTTTTGCGCATTTTAACAGATTAATACGAATTAAAAAAATAACACCGCGACTATAAAATGGTTTGCCGACTCGACAGTTAACAAAATTAGTGCTATGGCAACAAAGTTATAATTTTAATGAAATTAGTGTTACCAATAGAAGGAATTACTTCCGTACGTTTTCTGCAACATAGCGAGGCGTTCTATTTTTCTGGTCACGCTATACAAAAGACATAATATTAATGTGAAAAAAGAAATAGCCCCAGAACATTTTCAAACGCTGTTATAACATAAAAAAGGAAATCAGTCCTAAGGAATTTGGATCATATGAACAGATACAAACAAAAGTGATTATTAACAAAGGAACATAATAATTTAAAATATACCGTGCGTTTCCACTGCCGTAAAACTCATACAAGCATTGTCATTCCTTACATTCTCTTTGATAAGACAGAAACACCAATATGCTTGAGCACAAATCTTACGTCAGTGGAATTTGACAGTTACAAAAACATGCAACAAATAAATTTATTTGTATTATTCCAGGTTAACATTGCAAAGGTGTAAAATATTAATATTGTTTGGCAATATCTTAATTTAATAATCCTTATATCATAAATTAATTCTTAACTAACCATTCTAGACCAATATTAAAAGTAAAGAAATCCAAATTTTAATTTAAGATCGAAACAAAGCGTTAATTCAACGGCCATAAAGCACTATTTTGACTACTTTAAGCACTACATTTTATTTTCTTGATGCAGATTACAAGTTAGTATAGTGCAAAATTAGTTCAAAAGTACATTACATTAAATACTAAAACAAATTATAACGTTATTTAAAAAAAAACGTCTCACAAAAGTTAAAATTATTTTACTTATTTCTAATTAGTGATTAAATTTACATTATAAAAAATGTTTAGATGTACATTTTAATGAGATAAATATTGTATGGTAATAGCAACTTTATTATATTTTTAGGAAGCAATAATGCTTTAATTTAAGCATAACTTGTATATTTTCCATGGCTTAACTAACTTAGATTAAAATACAAATATTAAGAATTTTAGACATCTGTTATTTTAACCAATTTCTTTTTTGACTTTTTTATATCAGATTCCTTTGTTGCTTTTCCCTTCCAACGTACAAGCTTGACTTGTTTCTCTGGCAGTTGTGGTGGCAACGGCCTTGACATTGACACGTAAATGCTCTCTGGCGGTTTCCGCATAACATGCTGTAGATTGTCCATTTAAAATTAAATGTACCGTCACATTCCAA
The DNA here is from genome assembly GCA_003118335.3 of Papilio memnon. NCBI lineage: Eukaryota > Metazoa > Arthropoda > Insecta > Lepidoptera > Papilionidae > Papilio > Papilio memnon. Next base: position 1,002,446 of record LD688996.1, read on the forward strand.
ATGCAGCATTTAATTTGAGAAAAAAAAAGTATAGTTTGTATAAATAAGAATGATTAGTTTAACAATTAATTTGACAATTTAATAGGGATGGTTTGTGTATGACGTATGGAAGTTTTCGATTTTCTACTTTTACTTTCATAGAAATTGGAATCGCTACGTTACAATTTACAGACCAGAATAAAAAAACACCGTTTCTCCATTCGTTAATAATTTGGCCGTTGAAAGGCAAATCAATAATGTATTATGAATCTTGTCCTGAGTCCTGCATGATGTAATTGGAATTCGTAAGATAATTGTGAATATTAAATCAGAAAATATATTTAGATATATTTGAGTAAATAATAATTTTAATTATGATCAATTAATTATACGTTTAAACCGATTTTCTATAGTTTAGTTGTTCAGTCTGCGCGAATGTCTTTACGAAATGTATTTACTTTTATACAAATTTAAATCCATACTTTATTATGCGTCATTTATCAAACTCATCAATCTTAAATCGACAAACTATAATATTAAATTAACTTATGTAAAAATAAAAAATCTTCAACTTTGAATGCGGTATCGCAATTAGTTATTTATAAAAAAAATTACACTAATTTCTTATTTTTACTTTAAATTTTAAATGATATATTACACGTTTAATTCAGAATTGTAAATGAAAGTTACGTATCGACTGTCAAATCAAATGGAAGTAGGCACAACGGATCCGGAATAACATTGATCAAGTTTGATCTAGGATACTCAAAGAACATTTCAAACACAAACAGAACTCTCGAAGCCGCTACAAATGTGATAACACGAGTCATTAGCAAAAACTAATTACTAATAAGGCAAGGAAAAAAAAGGGTAAAGCGTCTCGGAAAGAATTTAGCAGAAATTAAGCAATGGGCGAACATTCCTTCCCATGAAAATGAATAAATGAACAGTTAATACAAATCTTACTTGAGCTAAACTATGTTAAGCATTTCTACGAAACACAACATCTTAATACAAAAGAAGGCGCGTGGCATTATTTTACACTATAGTATGATTATATCAAATTCGTTACAGATCTGATCTGCTTATTTCAGAATATTAAATGAAAAGAATGTGTTTGTAATTTCTTTATTCTATATCTTTTCAATTATGGGCTAGAATGATTTGAGATAATTTGGAATACCCGGATTATAGGTTTATTCGAATATGCGTCTACGGGAAAAGAATGCCACCCAACTATTAATATAGATCACCTGTGGAGGTCGGGGAATGAAACCAAAGAGGTTCATGTAAAGGGGTTCGCGTTGCTCTTCCTCTAGTTTCCTTTTCCCATGCAGCCGGCAATCGCTATCTGCACTGGTCGACTACACCCGAATACATGTTGCATAGCAGTTAAAGATACAATACATATACCATCAAAAATAACTCGCGAGCAAGCTTTTTGCATTATTTTTTACCAAACAATAATGATATCGTATATAGTATACGACATTGTTTTGTAGTCTCCCTTCACCTTATGCATTTGATGATTGTGTTGTCACTTTAACATCATAGTTTGTCCTAATATAATTTATTATCAGTCCTGTCTAAACATAACCAACACCAGAAAATTGTCTAGTCAAACGTACTTTCAGAACGCTAGAGCTCGGCAACCTACATCTCTGTTATTTTATAAACCTTAATTTTTTGGTTTAATTTTAGAGCCAGTCTTCTCGACTATGGGAGTAAACTCCTTATCAAAGACGAAGTTGATTTTACTTCAACTATGTGCCCTTTTTCGACTGTCTATTGCTCAGCGGTATTTTTAAAATAAACTACGATCACTCAAAAAGCCACATTTTAATGATTATGCAAAGCTTATATTTTAGAAAGTAAAGACAAAGAAAAAAAAAAAATTTCTGAGACTAACTATTTTTTTTTGCGTTCTTAACTTAGTCTAACAATTAACCACTATGAAAAATCGCTTAAGTATCCATTAATATAAACATTGAAAATGAAATAAAATTGCGAATTCTATAGTGGGTCACGTTAGGCTATTACTTTCATTTGAAAAATCCTAGTTCATCTGTGGTAAAAATAGAGAATATGGTAGACGCTATATCAGAGTATGAGCAGAGACAGTATTATACACTAGTCACCTGTTCTGGTGAGGGTTGTTGCACGACGTAATTGGCATTGATGTAAGAGGCACCATCTGTAGTATGGTCTTTCCTGCTTTCCTCATTCCCTTGCACTCCGCATTCAATCGCCGCAGCCATTGGCTACACTCGGATACATTTCGCTTAGTTAATTTACAATAACAATATTCTGTTTGACTATTATTAATTGTCTCTCATGGTGCCGCTTTAAAAGCTGTGTATATAAACAACGAAATATCGAGAACTGGTGGATTCTATTTAATATACAATAATGGCCGTTTTCACTAAAAAAAAAACCTAATAAAGTTACTACAAAGTTACGTCTATTATTAGTAAGCGTTAAGAGTAGTTTGCGCTCAGGCATCATAACATTTTTAGTGTAAAACTGATTAATGGTAATATTTATATATTATCTAAATACAAATTAGCAAAAACGGACATCAAATTATCAAAATCTCGTGCACGTTTGAGTATACAAGTGCAATATTGTATTATACAAGTGTTCTTTGTAATAAGTGAAGGAAAAATCGACTTCAATTGTATGATCTTGGTTGAGGTATAATAAAGTGTATAAAAATGAGATTTACCTGTGTTCCAAGATTGTTCACGTTGCCGATACTGTGGCTGGAGTGACGGGGCTTGAGCGCGCGGTCCACCGCCGGCGGCATAGCCAACACAATGTTTGAATACTGCAAGGCCTGGAATACATTATAACATCTTATACCACACTACCTATTCCCGTACGGCTTCCGCATGAATTTATAAAAATAAGTAACCTATATGTTCTTCCAGACTATCCTTTACATCTATGCCAAATTTCATTCTGTTCCGTTTAGCCGTTTAGGCTACAAACTCTAACAAACATCCATCCATCTAAACTTTCATTTATATCATCAACATTTATATATAAAATATAAATATAAAAATGTTTTTCACACTTACCTGGTTATTACGTTCCTCATCATAGTCAGTTATCTTTATGTTGGGCACGACTTTTATTGGTCCAGGCGACGGCGGGGCTGCTATCTTCACAGGCTCGGGCGCAGGCACTGGCGCATGCACAGGTGCAGGAGCGGGGGCTGGAGCGGGTGCAGGAGCGGGGGCGGGAGCGGGCGCAGGAGTGGGAGCAGTATCTGTCACAAGCTCTGGCACTTGCACTGCCACATTAGCACTCTAAAAACATTAACAAATTCAACTCAATCCCAAAGAAGATAATCAACATATTGCATCTTTTACATTTAAGATGATTTAATTATAAAAATTAATGTTATTATCAAGATCATTTCAATTCATTTTTAGACAAAGGCCAACAATCTCTAATATCTTTTGAATACAGAAGTATTAACTTTTGTCCCCAAATGTCCTATATATTATATTCCATAATGTTGGCTAACAAAAATCCATTACAATTAAATCTTACCCTGAGATTAAGAACAAAATTGATGAAATTACAATGTACTCTGCCCGTTCCCAACATTAATGTAAGTCAGAAATTATTATATTGAATCTAGTCATAGTTCTGTCATATATGTACGACTAGAATTCATGCTTTTTGTACTTACTATCCATGCAAAAATAATACTACATTAATTAGTATGACTTATTTACATATTATACAATAATTTTACTATATTATAAGCGAATGCGTTATTGTATACGGTTATTTACATAGTTATATTAATATAATTTCATATTTGTCTTATTGTAATTTATGATAGGCAAGAACGGGGAATTAAGTTATATATGCCTTCCCTACTTCCAATAGATAGAGGAGAGATTAAGAGTGTGCACACACCTATGACTAAACTATCACACAACTGTTTAGTCTCGCTTTGATTCCTATGAGCTTATATATAGGTGGGCACACTACTCGATTTATAGTTGTGCAAACAGTTTAATTGGCTGCGTAAGGCTGCGACAATCGCACAACAGTTGTACGATTGTTTAGTCAAAGGTGTGCGCCCGCTCTTAATATAAATAAATAATTATAACTAAGATATTAAAAATGAACCACAAAACTAGCCTCAACAATGCGGCGTCGTGGTTGATGACAAATCACCTCGACTTGATGTTGATGCCCGATCTGTATACAAAATAGATATAAGATAAAAAAAAATCTATTCTAACAATTAAAATCTTAATTGTTTTAATCTTTTTTTATAATTATCGATTGTGCCGTTTAGGCTACAAACCCTAACAAACATCCATCCGTCCATCCATCCATAGTATATTTAGAATCTTATACCGATAATCAATGTTTATATGTGATGAATAACATTTGATTAGACTCGCCTTATCATTTCTTTTAAACTTGCAGGATTTTTATATAAAAACTCACAAACTGTCAAAACTTTAAATAATACCTTCCCCGAAATATTCAAATATAAATATTTAGAGTAACAGTTACAATGTATCCTTTTAAATAACTGTCACACAAAGTAATGGTTATACAAAAGCAATGGCATCAAATCTTCAACCAGGCCAGTAAAACGGGATAGTAGCTGTCTTGCCACTTTTGGTACTTGTCAGCTACTGGCAAAACATGTTTAAATATGCCAGTAAAAGTCACAAAATCGTATGAGTATGTATTTAGTACCGCCCCCCCTCCGACCCTCCGGCTAATTACATTAGCTGTTACGTAATCATATTTCGCAAAAGTTATACGCTTGCCCGTAGTGGCATGCAAGACAATGTTCACACATGCTGGCTGGTAGCTGGCATGTAGAAATACCAGCTACTTGCATGTGTATTCCCGGCCTAACAATTTATTTTTTCCGTTTTATTTGAATTTACAGTTTCAAAAGTGATTCGTACCCCTTTGTTAACAAAATGTAAATATTAACAAGGATACGAGTGCGCAGTTATCCCTTTTCCTGTCAATATTAATATTTATCATGAATCTTTGTTTGTGAAAACAGTTGTTTTGTCATTGAAAGTAGATCTGCACAAAGCTTATCGAGTGCAGCTGTATTGACTCGCTGATCCAATCTGCACCAATCACCTCTATCTTATTGTTACGTGCAACATCGAATATGTATTCATGCAAATTTTATACGAGAACATAACCCGTACGCATTATGAGACAGTCACCAATACATAGGTTATCTACAGTCGAGGATATTTATTTTAAACATACATACATGCTTTGCAGTTCTTATTGTGACATTTTGTATTATATCCGATACCGAGTGGGAAGCGAATTTAATTCCATAACTACAGTATATAATATTTATTTTGTACTTTGTGTAAAGTGCATGTGTCAAGAATTGTTAATAGTATCTATTGTGATATATGAAGCTAGTTTACAATACTATAAACTGTAAAAAATAATTAAATATATTACATTACTATTACCCTTCCCAAGTTAAGTTACTAACCATTTATATTTACATATAAATTTTTCCCAATTTTGATTGATAATTTTTTAATTAAATATAATATAATACATTTTTTTAAGTATCTATTGTTTAAAGCTCTTTTATTACTGCCTAATAAGATAAACGATAAATTAATTTAAGAACTTACCTCGTTCTGTCGTTCAAGCATTCTATCATCCCTGTGAAAAAAACCCTTGCTCATTGCAAAAGTCTTAGGCGGCCTTGGTGGTACGGGAGGTCCTGTAATAACATTGGCAATATTAAAAAAAGTCACCTAATCTTTAAAATCAAAGAAATGACAGCTTTCCCTTAAAAAAACATTTAAAATGTATTCATATAGCTTTCGAATCATTGCGTTAAAAAAATTATGTTCTTAATATATAGGAAGTTAAAAAATAACCCTTACCGTGGTGATATTCTCGGTATTTAGAGCGACCGTTAGTTTTGGTGAATGTCTTTGCAGCCGCCCATTCCCCTGAAAATATATAAATAAAACACCTACAATGTACGAAAAAACATTAAATATTTATGATAAATTCAAAATCCTTTATGACTATTTCAAAATTCGACCGAAGATAGGCAATTAACGTGAAGAGTGAGGCGACGGACTCCAATACTATTCCATCTAATATTTTTTTAAAAGGAAAAAAACAAGGAGTAGTGGATTTATGAGAGAGGGTATGGATAGAAAATAAAACAATGCTATTTATTCCCACTTTTCTCGCCATGTTATGTATTTGAGACCTTTTACACGAGGCAATGCAAATCTGAAGTTTTATTATCTAAGCTACTTACGTAATACAACATCATAGAAGTTCGTACACAAGTAGAGCTCTTGAATACATGACATTGCATTAAATAAGTAACATCAAGACTCAAAACACTGGTTTTCATTGCCAAGGGTTAGGTAACTCAATAGATGACCGCTGTGCTGTTTACTGCTTCAATAAAAAAAATAGAAAAAAATAGCAGAACATACTTATATTAGATTGACTAGCATTTAAAGATTTGCACTCTTCATCACTGAGGTTGGAGTCATTTTCTGAAAACTCTGCATTGTTGAACCTGATATGTGGCTGACTCAAGTACATCTTATTACTCTTACTTGCGTTTTCTTGGCTCCTTCTTGATTTAATCACAATGTCCTTCGAATCAAATGTGAACGCCCTCTGAGAATTCTGTAACAAAACATTATTCAATATCTTATTAGTAGTTAATACAGCTAAATGTTAAAAACTGGAAATATGAATCTAGACATTCGCTCATATTTGTATTAATTTAATATTTTTAATCTTAATAATATTATAAGTGCGAAAGTTTGGATGGATGGATGTTTATTGGAATTTGTAGCCCAAACTTCTGAATGGATCTCGATAGAATTTGGCATAAATGTAGAACAGTCTGGAAGAATGCAGTCTACATACTTATATTTTCTTCAATTCCACGTCGGAGTCGCGGGCGGAAGCTAGTATGTTAAAATAAATTAATATTTTACTTTACTTTTGGCAGTATAGTCCATATAATTGTTATAATTTTAATAAATTTGGCCATTCAAGCTTTTGATTTTTGAATTAAAAGATTATAGAAGTACCTGTGCACGAACTCCAGTAATGCATTCAGAAATTGGTATATAAGGACCAATTGCGGCACCTTGCCTATATTGATCATCGATCAGGCTCATTTCATAAGTACTTATATAGGGATCTGAAAATAGTTTTCATTTTTAATAATTTTTACTTATCACAAAGAGAACTATTAAATAGTCTATCCACAATAACTCTTCATAGATTATCAAAAACGAAACAAAAATAAAATTGGACATCAACGCCATTTAAAAAAATGTCCTGTCTAATCAAACAAGACGTTAATACTATGAAATAATTTATAAACATTAAACATGTAAAGTTTAACCTAAAGGATTGTAAAAAAATCCACTTCAAAACAAAATGTAGTAAAATGCAACCAAATAATGTCATGAATACGTTTGAAAGACAGCAAACTCTCTTATTTCTTATATTATGTTTATATTGTGCAATTATTGTTGTTTCAAAGGCGGTGAAGAACAAATGACATGCAAAAATCATGAAAATCAGACAACCAGGAGCGGAGTTATGAAGTAACAAAAAACATACAGACAAACAAGATAAGAACCTCCTTTTTGAATTCAGTTAAAAAGTTCATGTGAAACATATTAATCTGTTGTCAATAAATTGCAGAGTTGTTTTGGTTAGAACATATGGCCTTTTAATCACCAATCATCAACTCCACCTCAGATTTGAAAGCTCATATTCTGACATTGTAATTTTATATTAGAGCTACTACATAAATACTTGTTATGATTCCATGGGCATTATTTAAACATCTCACAATTTGCTTAAACCTTATCAAAATAAAATAATACATTCTGAGAAGTAAATATAAAATAAACGAATCAATTGTTCGCAAAATATTACAGTCGGTTAAAAAAACTATCGTACATTTAAAACATATACATTATAACTAGTCTGTAGGATTCCTATCGTTACAGTTTCTAGGAAAACCTAACACCTACAATAGAATTTCATACCTAATGTAATGTTCTCATGTTCATTTAGCATATTTGATTTATAAGAATGTGGCTCAGGCAATACTTTTACGAAATGTCAGCAAAATATTAACAGTGCAATATCTATAAAGATTGCCGCCTGGAATGTTGGATATATGATATCTTACTTTTAGACTGCATTTGATGTTAATCTATTATACATTTACATTTAAAAAAAAATTGTGTTGCATCACAAGCCGGATTCAGCTAGTTAAAACTTTTGGATTTGTCATAAAAAATATTTATTCAAGAACAAAATTCACTTTTCTAACTTCATTCTTAGAAGTCTAAGTCACTGCTACTTTTATGCTATATTCTGATATATTTACAGCGAGAAATATTTCTTAAATATTTAAGGAAAATACATCTTTCGAGGTCTTAAATGTACAACAAACATTTATATGCTTATACAAAATTACTTGTAATTTGACAAAAACACTTTTCAATACTAAATATTGTTAATAAAAATTGAAATCCTATTATCTTGATAATTTACAGTTCATGAAGTCAAAGTATTAAGTCACCAGCAGTCAGTGCATTATTTAAAAAAACTAATATCTCAAAAAAATCTAAACTTCGAAAATCAATTTTATTATAAAAAAAAAATGTTAATTATTTTACAATCTTATATTAAAACTTGCCTGAATCGGTAGATCCACTGTCTTTGGGCTGCAGGCCACAAACACTGCAGATAGCATCAACCCACTTGACCATGTCTGCTTCGCAGTCTGCTTCCAAGTGATATGTGCGGGACTGTGTCTGAATTGTAAATACAGAGCCACGAAGCTTTGGATCTAAAGTGACGTTATTACTGCGTTCCATATGCAATCCAGCGTCCACCTATCACAAGCGAGGTTGGGTTATGCTAATAATATGAATTAATGAAGGAGACCAACCCTTCCCAAGTCATAAATAAATTTTCCTATACCCGTGTTACACAATGCTTTTCGCAAAAAACATGTCTGATATAGATTTAAATAAAAATTTAAGTTACATAAATATTCTGAAAATGTTTTTTCTCCACTGCAACATTAAATGCAAAAAATAAAATATTTAACTGACATTGGTTAGCAAAGTAGTATATCCATATAATAAAAGTTCCATTCGGGTATTTAATTTTTATTAAAGGAGCAAACAATTACATTACAGTTTTTTATTTAAATATCTAATAATCGCTGAAATTATTTAATTCAGAGTTTAAAATGTTTATTTTTTTATTATTTATTACTATTAATTTTGTTTATTCTATTATTTTTAAAGACATACCTGTTCACACAGGTCTAAGTTTATAGTCCCCTTTAGCCGTCTGCAGTTCCGATCGGCATAGTAGTCGAGGAAATACTGACCCGGGAGTTCGCCCGATTGACGCAAGGCAAACCACCTTCTTCGCCATTTCTAACAACAAATACTTATTTTGAAGATAGTTGTCTATATGCTTATATTAACCAAATAAAACAATGTAGTAAACACAACTTGGTGCCGTAGATTTCTTCCTAAATAAATGGTAAACATTCTAACCGAGGAAAGTGCAAGTTGTCAATAAATAAAGAAATTTTCTTACCGTTCTCCAGATTCGTTTAGTGGGGGGTGATTTAGTCAACCAACCCTCAAATACAATATTTTTCGACATTGTTTTATCAAAAGCCTATCCTATTAAATGAGTCACAAAATATTTTTTTATGTAAACCAATGATAAACCATACTTCATACTTCATAGGAAACGTCGATCAAATTGCTTTGCTTTTACTTGGCACAGATAACAAAAATTGTTTTTAACAATACAGATTAAGTAAATCTTTAGCCTTGAAATGACTCTTGTTTTTGTTTTTAATTTAATTGGACCTTACCCTTGTTTGTTTGTTTCTGAACTAAAGCAAATTATTCTTGCAATAGTACAAACGAAAAAATAAAATACTGATATTTTTTAAACTGTTTAATTTCGATAAGAGGATTTACAAGACCGTCATAAGACCTGTCATGATGTATGGATCTGAATGTTGGGCAGTAAAAGGGACAAATGAAATGAAAAATACATGTGGCAGAAATGCGTATGTTAAGATGGATGTATGGAGTAAGATACGAAATGAATATATTAGAGGATCCCCAGTGGTTGAGAAATGAAGGAGTAAAAGGTTAGCGTTGTATGGGCATGTTATGAGGAGGGTGAATCACATGTAACAAGAAGGACGTTAGTTATGACTGTGGAGGGGTACACCGGTAGAGATAGACCTAGAAAGAGATAGATGGATTCCGTGAAAAGTGACATGATCAAGAAGGGAGTGATTACTGAGATGATGGATGATAGAGTTTTTTGGTGGACAAAAACCTGGTGAACCGACCCTACGGGACTATAAGGTAGGGGAGAAGAAGATTTACGATTTTAAACTGCTTAGAACCTTACCGTAACAGGTCCCAGCGACTTTCATGATATAGGGTACCATACATCAATGTATAACTTATAAAGTATCTCGATGCTGACTAAAAATATCTCCAACCTCAGTTAAGACAGTACTCCACTTCCATCCTTCCTTCAATCTACCAATCACAATCACACTTATGAACTCCTTGCCGATGACTGTCATTTTTGCTTAATTTATTATAAATGGTAACATTGACTCACTGTCAAACTTATTGTGATTACGATTCGTTACATTTAAAACATTATTTTTGTCTTTTTATATATTGGTTTAGTTTAGGTACTTATTTATATTTAATTATGCGGAAATAAACTCATTGTCATGATTCAAAATTGTAATAGACATGCCGTCTTAAACTTCTAATTTACAGATTATTTACAATTATTAAGAACCCAAATCTATTGACATGGAGAATACTCATCCAAGCGAGCCTCACAGCAACGTGCACAAATTTAGTGGATATCATCCTGACAAGTAAGCTCAATTCAACGGTTGTATTACTATTGTACTTTTGTAACCGACGGATGTAATGGCACAAAGATCAACCTAATCGTACGTCACCAAAGACCAGAGGCTCACCAGTGTGCTTGGGCGCAGATCACTAGGACGAACTAATACGACTTAGGGTCCTTCAAGAAGCGAGCCTATCATTTCCTCAAAGGCCGGCAACGCATCTGTAGTTCCTTTGGTGTTACGGATGTCCATGGGCGTCGTTGACCATCTCGGTGTTCACGCCGCTCGTTTGCCCCCTTTTATTATAAAAAAAAAATAGCTGGCATCCCGAGAGAGAGATAAAAATTGCAAAATATATACATACATTAATTCAAAATACTAAGGTGCCTACAATCCCCCAACACCCACATCGATATCTGAAATCTACTTGTCTGTTTTTATTTATATTAACTACATTGTTATCTTTGTAGGTACGATCTTAGCGGAATTTCTTTAACGGTTCGTACAGACGAAAGTCTGACACCGCAGAGACCACCATGCTTGACACAAAGAACCATTGGAATGTATCTTCGGCCGCTTACAAGAGAGCTCGATGAAGTGCCACCGAAGTTATTATAACACTTTATTACTATTTATTGTCTTAATTTTAAACTTATTCTGTCGTTGATCGCTTATTGCGTCACATCTATTTTAATAGAACTTTTTCGGCAGAGGAATCTCTTGGTTATTTTTTAAGTCATTATGAATAATGTAAAATATATTTTAAATAGCATTTATCCTCCATATTTTAACAGGCCTTATATTGATGATTTATCGAATATAGTCATCGATAAAATGCTGCAGAAGGATAAAGCATTTTGGGTTGACAAGCCTGGAGCGAATGCTTACACACTTCACGACGCTTATTACAACTACGAAATGATGACCGAAAGGATAAAACCACGTACGTACTTAACAATTCTGCACCTTGAATCAGTAAAATTTTTACACGTTCAGAGGTACTGATTCGCACTGTGACTGTGAGTATAGCACCTACTTAAGACCTATTCAGCACTGGAGGTGTTAACTACTGTGTTATAAATTATTTCCGCGCCACCTGGCGGAATACGACTGAAATTTAACTATAGAACTAGTTTTGTATTATCTATAGATTATTTACACGAGAAGTAGCAGGGATGCATTAGTGAAATATTCTATTGAATGGTTAAATTCATTAAAATTATTTTGCGGCTTATACGAATGTTAGGATACACTCCCTAGATACACTCCATTTGTGTTAACTTGAATTTAAATTAAGACAGTTTCGTTACAGACCACCAGGACGTTTTTCCTCGTGCTTACAGTTATGATCTCGATTGCGTGAAGTATCGACGCCTCCATGCTTGCGACGGATTGAAAGCAAGCGGTCAAGATAAAGATGTAAAAAAAAATTCATCACTAGTTATTCCATATAAACAGATTACGGTTATTCATATAGCCCCTTCTTCATGTTTTATGTACATTTTTTAATTATTATTTCGAGAATGGGCTTAATTTATATTCTAACATTTACCTATAGAAACCGATCGCCCCATACTGTCGAGACTGCAAGGGTGGTGAAACTAAAAGACATCAATCTAGAATTGACAATGACGATGGAGCTTTAGGTAGATGGAGACAATATCCAAGTCTAAACACCAAGCTACCTGCCGAGAAAATTCATGAACTAATGGATGAGTATGACTTTATTCTATAAAGTGGGAACAGCTTTCTGATAGATTTTGAAGTAGACACAAAATTTTGTTTTCATCATTTCCATATTCTATTTCATTAAAAATTAATATATCTCTTCGTTTCCAATGGCTTCCTAAGCTATAGAATAGATTGAATTGAAGCTTTTGCAGGGTCTTCTAAGTACGGCGGAGAAAGTTCTGATGTAAAATATATTTTTTTACCCTACGTAGTTTGTATGACATCTTATTCCATTTTTTGCTTAGCAATAAAACAATAATGAAAATATATACGTTTAGGCATTGGGGAAGGTCTATGTCCAGCAGTGGGCAGACAAAGGCTGATGATGATGAGGAAACGTTTGACTGAAATAGAATAGAATTAGCCGAATTATTTCAATTGTTACACTTTAGCATATTTTTCAGAGTCGGTAGACCGTTCAAACATGAGGCTTGCAACTGGTACTACAGAAAATACCCAACTCGAAAATTCGATGGAATTCTACGAAAATTCTCAAAATAAATCTTTAATACTTAGCACAAATCACTCAGCATTCCTACAATTTTTGTCAACAAATCTATTTTGAGCTCAAAATAATAAACTCATCACAAACGTTACTTTGTGTTACTTTATATACTTAGGAATATTGTTTATTTATTATGTAAATACCACCACCAGTTAATAAACAGTTACATTTCTAATGGTGTATCAGTATATAATAATGGTTATATTATTATATTTCGGGACATTTATATTTTGTAAATGAACGAACCGAGATTACAACACCATTCTTACCAGGTCGAAGAAGTTTCTATAAGCTTTGTGTTTATAAAAAAATACGTCAAAAGATCTTACGTCAACCATACGCCAATTCTTCTTTTGTTAAATATTATTTTTGTCAAAATTTTAAGTATGCTTGGAAAATCTTAAAAAAATAATTAAAATAAACTTCCCATCCCCTGTATAAGATGGCACAAAAAGACGATAGCCTCTTCCTCCTCGAGGTCTTAATAGACAAAATTGTATTATCAAAAGTTCCATGTTTCACCGATAAGGATTTCAGAACTTGTGTAAGCATCGAATGTCCATCGGTACAGACTCTTGAAATTTGCGACGATGAGACAGGAAGCAATGTGGCGAGAAGTGATGGACCTTTCACGAAAACTTTCAATAGCGGAAAATCTTGCTTATTCTCGCTTAAAGAAGATCTGATCAGTAAAGCCATGTCTAAATTTCCGATTCATGTATCGGTTTATCAATCTCTGCCCTGCGGTTGTCTACCCTCTAAAGTTATAATAGGAGAATGTGAAATTGATATGACCAAAGAATTTGTTGAAGCTCGTAATAAATATCTAGTAGATCCCAATAACGTTAGTTACCAAGCCTTGAAGGACTCGTTTAAGATAGTCAGTAAAGATCAAGGTGAATCAGGAGAAATTATAATGTTTTTACGCATATCTTGTTTTGGGAAATTAATTGTGACAAAGTTCCAAGGCACGGGTGCAACTAACGCTAGATCAAGTGGAGTATCAGCATCAGTAGATCGTTCATGTTTGCCTCCAAGAGAATTTCAGTCCGCTCAAGATCCTTGTGTTTGCGGAAATAAAAGAATTCTAGGAGGTACAAGTGGACATTCTTGCACTGTAAGCGGAGCGGCTACCGGTGGAATATGCCCACCTGGTAATGTTTTTAATAATTAAACATTAACATTATGATACAGCGTTTAAATTAAATAAATTTAATGGTAAAATGACATGTTACAGCGCGGGACCCGTTTAATAGTATGCCATGTGAAGAACCTGACGACCCCTGCTTTTGTTCCGGGCCAAAATCTCAAGCAAAGCAAAAAATGATATGCAGAAACACTGACCAATATTGTTTACATTTACCTAAAGGTGAGAGCATACTTATGTAAATTTCTTACTCGTTATGTATCGATGAGCGCTTTAATGTAATTTAGTTTCGTGTGATATATCTTTAAGCAACTATGTTAAGTGTACTCCTAGTTGCTTTAGTTATAATTTCTTGGTGACCAGGTCGCAGTAAACAATTTGAAGAAATCGGAACTAATTTGGGTGGTAATGAACTAAAAATTAAAGTGCCAGCAACCTCTGCTATTATAAAGAAGATAAGTCAAACACATTGCTCAATGCAGAGCCCGTATACTGAAAACAAAAATGAAGGACCATGCCAAGCCCCATGTGGAAAAAATCAAATTAGTTTAACTATGCCCAGTGAGGCGATATGTTGTAATGGGGCTCAGCCCGCTAACACACAATTCACTTGCACTACTGAAGGTTGCGTCCAGGCCTCCAAACACGGCCAGGCTGCATTAGCTCGCGGGGATACCAAACATCCAAACGTATTAACAAGCCAAAATAAGAACACTTTTGTTTTAAAAGTTGCAAAAACTGCTAATTTAGGAGACAGAAAATGCAAATTGGAATTTGAAGTAGTAACACCCAAAGGACTTGACAAAAAGCCACCTGTTTTAAAAGCAAATGCTCGAATACAATCCGATCCAGACTGCGACTGTTGTATAGGTCGATTAAAAAAGACTAAGGGAAAAAAGAAGTTAACATAAAAAGTGTTATAAAAATTGTATTATTGTTATTGACTTAAAGCAATTAGTTTTAATTGTATTTTTAGATTATTGAAATTGATCGTTTTTCTGATATCGTCTTTGTGCCTCTATTACTGTAACATTGTCAGTTATTAAATTGTGCAGATTGCTGCCCCCCGGGTAACAAGATAGTTTTTCAATTACCAATGGATTCCTGCAGCACGGGACACAAACAACGGGCTCACTTCAACTTCACATCAGATGGAGTCGGAGATATCGCTAGGGAAGAACCGGGTCAATTAGTACCTCAGACTGCACCAGATTACCAGGGTGTTGTCTACGATTTTCCTAATCAAGTGATTAAGATGCGTGTTGCCAAAATTGTAGAAATGCAGGGACGTAAATCAAAACTAGAATATCAGTTTGTAACACCTATCGTGAATCAAGAAACTGTAATACCGGTGAACGATACTCGCACCACTCAATGCGTCCCGCGCACATGTACCGGATGTTGTTATTCGAAGTGTATTTAATTTAATATTAACTTGTGTCTCCGTGCTTTAAATATAAAGAAATTAAAATATTATTGATGTTTTGATTGTAGCTAAGCTCTATAACATACAATAGGTCGACGCTTACAGCATATGTCATTAACAATATGTTGCTTTCTTCACATAAACGTAAATTTACACAGTGTGAATCTATAAACTTAGTTTATACTTATTTATATTAAAATAAACGCATATGTTTTCTACGTGTAAATCCTAATCAAACAAACACTTTGTTCGACAAATTATTTTCAATTTTTTCCTATTCAGACACATAAATATAAAAAATAATCGCAATTAATTTTTAAGGGAATAATAATTTAAGTTCACCGTAAATTAAAATCTCGTCTCAGGTACTTCGCTGCATGTGCCGTACGATGAAGAAAACATAGGGATAAATAACCGTAATCTTCGAAGCGAAATAGAATTAACAATTCTAAAATTATATGAGAATAGTATGAAGACAGATCTGAAAAGTGAAGACACGTCAAATAGTGAAAGTTCCCAATGGCTAACGGATACAAGTATCTCGGAGGAAGGGAAAAAATCAAATACAGGTACAGCTGATTTATTTTCGAATAGTTCCATCTGTACTGTGAGCGCTATAAGATCAAAAAATAGAAGCGTTACTTTTGCAAAAACCGTCGACTATTTCTGGAACTCACAAAATCAAACTATTCACCTGACTACAAAAAACTCTAATATGATTAATGAGACAGAGAATGCTTTATTCGGGAAAAACGAGACAACGGTCTATATGACTTTATTTGAAGATTACACTCGTCGACAAAGTACTGGGACACAAGCTACTGGCTCTATTAACAAGTGTCTACAATTCAACGGCAGCAAAATTATTCCTACAATTAACTGTTTAAATTACAACGGTAAACGTTCCAGTACAAATTTATTGTATCTTAACAACAAAAATCCTATTCCAAGTCATTTCCGGAACCAAAGCATATATTTCTTTGGTAAGAAAAAAGATGGAGTTAAATTGAATAAGGGGATGGGAAGTCAAGATTCAATGAAAAGGAGTCAGCATAAGTGCACACCGACAGCCGTTTCTACACAAGCCAGTGCTTCTAAAAGTTGCGTGTCAATGCAAACAAAAAAAATTACTGAAAATAATTCATGCACAGGTCCAAAATCAGTCACTATTAAAACGACTCCCTTAAAACCATGTCCAGCACTCGGTACGATCAAGGGCGAAATGATGGCGACTGTATCCCATATTAAAATAGCGCCGGCGCAGCCGTGTCCTGTACATGGGAAAGATCCATGTCAGGGTCCCAGTTGTATAGCTGCTACAACACAAGAAGAACAAGGTCCTGTAAAAGTGTCTACAGTAAACAATCCACGCCGCGGTGTATTCGAATTGGTGATTAGGAAAATGACTGGCGCACCACTGGCGAGAAATGAATTGATGTTAGAATGGACACCCCCACCGTGTCGGACACCATCGTGCACGGTCCCCGGCTCTTGTCTCGGACCACAGCACAAAACATCATGTCGACAATCGAAGTATAAAATCATATCTTGTAAACCATCATCGTGCAGACCATCATCATGTAGACCAAAGCATACCAGTAAAATTTACAAACGACCTTGCAGCCCAACACCTGTCCCGATATGCCCAGGTTTGCCTTGCAAGAGATGTTGTAGGTCATCGTGTTGCGGAAAGTCGTGCCGCTCCATTGCTACATGCTTACCAGTAATAACCTGTTCACCAGATCCATCTCCCTGTGTAAGCCCATGTCCACCTTCGCCTCCTTGCAAAAACCCTTGCAGGTCACCGTGCAGTTCTCCCTGTCTACGACCCTGTCCTGTGGGGCGTAAGCGCCCGAAACGTGCTCGAAGTCACCCTCGAATTAAAGCACACCCTAAACGAACTTCACCATGCCTTAATAAAACCAAAGTCTGCCCAGTACTGCGCTGCAAGAGTATATTTATGCCTTGCGTCAGATGCTGTAACGTCGTAGCCTGCTATCCGCGTAGGATTTGCTCAATGACACCATGCAAACCTTTGATGACATGCAAGAGCGACTGTTCTACTAAATGCGTAGAATGATCATAGCATAAAATCACCTAATTATATACATTTCAGATATGCGAACAATGATAATTCAAACTGGAAGTTAAAAATTATCATTAAATTAATTTTAAAGTCAATAAAAATGGTTATTCTATATTTGTTTTAATGTGGATGTAAGGAGTAGGGTAACACATTTAATTAGGTATACAATACATATTTACTATAAATTAATTATTCTGTATTATTAATATATAACAAGGGAGACATCCTAATAATGAAGGAAAAACATCCTTAGGTGAATAAAAAAATAGTGAATGAATCAAAACATTTTATCGATGATTGAAAGTTTGTTGCACGCAACTTCGTCAGCGTGGAGATCTTAAAACCTCACGTGCCAAAGTATGAAAAAAATGTTGCACATGAATAAACACTCCATTTTTATAAAATGTGTAGATAAATGGACAATTATTCTGTTTCCATTTTTTCACTGATCTCTATAAATTGACAGGCTATAATCTGTAGTATTTTGAATATATTTGATTTTGGCGCTGATGGTTGCGATTGGTCGCGTTTAAGAATTTTGAAACTAATAATAGTGATAGACTTAACTGTCATTAACATCAAAAGGTAGGTTTATTTATTACATTGTAATTATTATATTGTAAGTCTGAAAGAAGCTGTCATTTGCAAACAATCGCCTGTCTATTTATATATATCTATACAATCTTTGTAAAGTTATACTCTAGAATAGAGTATAATGTTCCATGGTTCCCATTGCTTCTTAATTTGACAAGTGTGTTTGACAATATAATTTCTAAATCATCAGTATTTTAAATATAAGCATTAATGGCAGCCAATACAGAAAAGAAGGAAGCGAAAGGGACCCAGATGAAGGGAAAGCTCAAGTTTGGTAAAAGGCCTTGCCCTTGGCTATGTGACATGGTGCCAGTGAACGTGCCACCGCCAGGGCAGGCACAAGCCGTACTACATCCTAGAAAAGATGTGTTTGTGTTGAAGGTCTCAAATATATTTAATATTTTTCACATTATCGCATTATTTGGTCTACCGTGGAACGATACTAGAATGTAATAGCATTGAAAATACAAAACACGTACTTTTTGCAAATCTAAAAAAAATACGTATATATTTCTAGGTAGCTAAAATTGGAGCAAACGGAGACCGTCGTTGTAAATTGGAACTTGAATTGGTGACCCCTAAAGGACCTCAAAAGAAAGCGCCATGCCGAATAGAGACGCGGGAAACTCAGTGCGAACCCGAATGCGAGCCATGTGGTTGTATGAAAACAACCAAGAGAAAGAAATAAAATCTAATCTTATAGGATCCTACATTTTAAACCATTGACGCTTATCATATAAAATACGTATTGGATTTAGAAAATTAAGTACAAATTTATTATATCTCCTTTATCACACAAAGAATATCAAATATGAAATAAACATCCAAAGATGTGAAATGTATAATTTCAATGCGCGTTCCTCTCTGTACCGCATCAAATAGGTTACACTAAACAAAACAATAAAACCAGAAAGCTAAATAACTCTATGAATTATAAGATGTATGGATGTCTATTATATTTTATTTCACCTACAAGTAGCTATAAACAAGAACGTCCGCTAAAATAACTACTCAATATACTAAAAAAATGTTGAACACTGTTACATATTACAGTTAGTTATTTATTTTAACAATAGGTTCAACATGATAGTAATTGGGATTACCGCCCGCCATTCCACTTCGAGTTTTGTCCTGAATCGTATTATATATCACAAGCTTCGACATTAATTGGAATGGACAAGGTATGTTAGTAAAATACGTTACTTTCAATCGATTATATTTTAAAGTTATTCCATTCTATCTTTACCGTCTATATGACGCATATGAGCACCTTAGATAAGCACCTACGTCATCACACGACTGAATAAACCGATGTGCTTTTGCATGTAGTCATCTACATAAATTATGAATCTTTAGCCCGCGTTGTAAGAAAGCTCTTGTCAAATTAATTATGTGAGACAAATGCACAACGGGGCGGACGGCGGCAAAATAAATTTTAAGTCTTTAATAATGTTAGAGTTAAATAAATGCTATATTTTCTCAGAAATGAAATTGAAATACAATTTTATATTAAATGTAGTTGTGTAAATACGAAGCTAAAACGAGTTGCGACATTATCGAGACATAAAAGGTAACTCGTATACCTGAAATGGTATTTTTCACAATTTTTATTCCGGAATAAATTTGTATGTTGAAAGCACCTCACCTGACTTATAATGCGCTGTGCACAGGCAAGGGCACCTTGTCCTGACAATGATACGGCGCAATAAGATATGTATGTCCAATAACGTTCCCGGCGGGAAAAACAGAGGGATGGGATCGAGTAAAATCTTGTTCGATGAATTGAAATAAAACTGAAAATGTACTGTAACTTCTAATGTATTTATCAGATTAGTATGAAATTTTAGCGATGTGTTCTGTGTATGTGTTGGTTTCTTAGTACATAAAGGGTTGTATAGGTGTATATCTAGAGGTTGCCCGTTGATCGAAATTATACCGTAATTTATAATTAATGATATTTTTCAAAATAGTTTCATGTCCCTTTCGCTTCACTTAATCTATACTTCTATACTTTTTTTTACTTTTTTTTATAATAAAGCGTAAACACACACTTCTTTGTTGCCTAAGATGTCAGCAATTACAGCATATTTTTGAATATCCTTTTTTAGTAAAAAGCCCTACACTTACGTCACGCTTTAGGCTATATATTTTGACGCCATTAAACTTAGGGGGTAAATATTTTGCATAAAAACCCTAATGTGGGAAAGAGACCATAAATTGCTGCCAGCATCGAGGAAGCAAGATTGCCATGGTTGGTCAAGTCATGTTATTTTGACATTTGCAATTGATAATTTGACAAATGTAGGTAAATAATGAAATCAAGTTTTTGTAATTTCACGAGGATGAAGCCGCAAGGGAACAGCTAATACATACATATAAAATATAATTTTCTTTTTATTGTTCTAATAAAATGTCTAGGTCCAATTTGTTTGAAGTAAAGGGTACCTCACTAAAACAACGTCGAAACAGAAAATTAAAAGCAAACATTGGCGTAGGTCATGGTTTATTTATTGAATAAAAGGCGTCTAACAAAAAAGTAATTTGAAATGCAACAGGATTTGCGCACTTCAGGTAAAGCAATTTATTTACACATATACATTTACATGGGACTTCAGTGTTGTAGCAACTTACTACATCACTCCACACTAACCGTGACTTTTCATATTTTAAATTAATAGAAAATCGTATTTTCATCATCCTTCTATTTCTAAGACGAAAATAATCAATAGTCTATGTCGCGATTGAGTACTTCGTTATCTCAATTACAACGCGGATGCGAATACGTTTTCTAGATAATTAATTGCAAGCGATACGTTTACAGTCTTTCTGGAGTCAACTATAGTTTCAGCGTAATTGAGATTGATCGCACCAGACGCTTGAAAAAAAGCATTAATATTAAAGACCTATAGACTTCAACCGCTCAGCTTTAGTTTCTACGCATAGAGTTAGTGAATATTATAATTCAGATGTTACTCATATTGTGCAAAAAAAACACACACATGTGCTGAAAAATGAAAATAATTTTGTAGGTATCACAATGGTTTAAAAAATACAATCATTATTTTTAAATCAAAAATTATGAATTTCGCACCAAGCTATCTAATAACTAAGTAAATTTATTCGCGAGCGTTTGAATAAAAATGAATTTAAATTCGATCATTGATGTTTAACATCTTAGAAAGTGAAATAACAATTGATTTGTTCGGTTGCAAAGAGATATCTGAGCCAATGATATTGTTGCACATTTTCCAATAATGCTTTTGTGTCAAAGACATGACGACACATTTAACGGTTTCGTTTAATTTGTTCCGTTTAAGCGCATTTTGTATTCATATTTTACAGACTAAGTACTTATGCGCATTATTGTCTTCATTCAGTTTATATTTCTAATAAAAATATGTTTGTTATCATATTTCCGTTTCAAGTAGCAGCGGCAACTTGTGTAATATACTAGGTATCATGAAAACAACTTTGTCAATTAATATATCAAATTTTTATAAAACGAAGCGCAACTGTTTATACTGTAACAATAATAGAACAACAATTATCTTACAATTAACTAATTCAGTGCTTTCCGTGATGGAATCCCCAATGCTTGTGGCCCTCGTGTCCACCCTTCTTGCCATGGTCGTCGTGATGATGATGGTGTTCTTCATGTCCAGAATGGCCCTTGTGGCCTTTGTGATCTTCATCATGATGGTGCTTGTCGTGATGTCCACCTTTGCCATGATGGTGCTCGTGATGGCCGGAGTGATGATGACCACCTTTCTTGTGATGGCCGCCATGTTCGCCGTGGTGTCCATGATGATGTCCGTGCTTGTGATGCTTGCCTCCCTTGTGATGGTCGTCGTAGAAGTGATGGTCCTTGTGGAATTCGTCCTTATGATACTTCTTATGGTATCCTTCGGTTTCCTCGCCTTTGTCGTGATGTTTCTTGTGGTGATGCTTGCCTCCCTTGTGATGATGTCCGTGTTCATGGTGATGACCATGGTGTTCGTCTTCATCCCAGTGCTTCTTATGCCCACCTCCATGTTCATGATGATGTCCCGCATGATGATGCTTGTGGTGATCGCCATGTTCGCCTTTATGGTGATGGTGATGTCCTTTATGTCCCTTAGATTCTTTATGGCCGTGTTCATGATGATGGTGACCGTGGTGTTCCTTGCCCCCGCCTTCCTCATGATGATGGCCCCCTTTGTGTCCCGTCGCCGCGACGGCTAAGTCACCTTCTTGCTGATCAGATTCATGTCCTGAACAGACAGCTAGTAAGCACCCCAGTAGGGCAAGCACGACCAGTGTTCTCATCGTGGTCGTCTTGTAATCCTTGATGATTGATGTTTGGATAGTGAGTCTGTACTGACTGTACATCGGATCTTGAGGCCACTTTATACCTAATATTTTGGCTGATTGCAGCCGGTGAAATTGGCGGACAAGGACGTCGCGTCACGTCGCGGCGAATGTAACGTCAATAGATCTTAACCATTGCACCATAGGGTACAACAAGAAAAGTGATATTACATTAAAATAACGTCTACTTCCGTTGAGCTCGAGAAGAATCCTAAGTAATACTATTCTATTATTATATTATATATGTATATTCTAGTATTAACTGAAGAATGTTTTCAAAAAATTTCGAATCTGTATACTACAAATATAAATTAAATGACCTAAAAACATTAGATCATTCTAACCAACATGTTTATTTATAAGTGTACTTATTGCCCTTCTGCATATTTGTACATTAAGTTTTAATAAAATCAATACAGAGTGTATGTACAGAGTATGTGTCAGAATTGTTTCGCCTAGGTTTTTTAACCCAATAAAGATGAAAAAGGGACAGAAGTTACCTACATTAATATAAAATAATTAGAAATATCATTAGCACAGATATATTTATAACTCGGTAATTTCTAAGAAAAGCGGCTCTCAAAATATCGGGCTCAGTAGACAAGAAATCTTGATCGAACCGTGGGTGTTCATTGCTGATATCATAATTACTAAACTATAACACATGTGAGGGGTGGGTTAGGGTAGTTCTCCCCCCCATAGAGGATAGAAAAATGTAAAATATATATCAAAACTACCAAATTAATGGTAGTTCCCTCCGTAAACCTAGCCTAGTTCATCGGCTGGCGACGCCTATGCTATTGGTATATATAGCAAGATATTAGTATATACCTCTTCAAAGAGAAATAGAATAATGACAGCTAGGGAAAACCAGTATATGATTAGGGAAAAAGAATTGAAAATCTGATATCGATTGCGATGCCAATCTACTCCAGAGTTAAAACCAAGGATTAGATATATTTTTAACGAGCTGTCGCCCGCAAACTTCGTTGGCGTGGAATTAAAAAAATGGTCTTCCTTAACATTCCCACGTGCATCTACTTTTTAGCAGCTACTTCCAGTCAAAGTCCCGTCCAAATCGGTCCACCCGTTCCAGAGATAGCGGTCCGGTCGCCATTTTGACAGCACGGAATTAAAAAAAAAGTAGCCTGTAATATGCCCGTCCATGTCAGCTACCCTCCAGTGAAAGTCCGGTCGAAATCGGCCCAGCCGTTTCGGAGATTACCCGGGACAAACGCGGCTCGCGGACAGACAGACAGACAAAAATTTTTTAAACGCGATTTTTGTTATCAGCAACGCAAATACATCATCTTCCCGAAATCTCGAATGTTTCCTTTGATATTACTAACAGACACTCCAATTTTATTATATGTATAGAAGAAGATTATAAATAAAAAAACTTTTCTTGTCGTTTTGATAAAACATCGAGTTGCCTTGAAACTGTTTGGTTGTCAAATTAAACTGGAAGAATAAAAATAGGAGAAAAAAGCTTGTAACTAATTTGATATTTATTCTGTGAATTTAATGTCAAAATAATCAAAAACAATTTAATTGTAAATTACAGTGCCGTTTATCTTTTTATTAAAATTTATTATATGTACCAATAATATACTAATTTAGAGAATTGTGTCCGGAATGGAAAAGCCTAAAGAAGCTAAAAAAGTTAGAAAACCTTACGAAGAAATAGGCGCTATATTCAATGGAAATGAGGTAAGTTTCTTATTTATTTTATGCAGTAGTTCATACAATTAAAAATAGATCGATGCATTACATTTTTAACATAAACTAAAAAAGTATAGTCTGTCAAATAAGGATGCGTGTTATTTGTAACTATTAATTTAGCTAGACACGCGAAGGTACGATCTTACTGTTGTGATGTTACTGTTTTATTTAATAACATCAAAACAAATTGAAAATATCCAATCTAATTCTACTAGTTTATAAATAAAACAAGGCGAAAAACTAAAACTAAAATCAACTAAAAATACAGTTCCGCGACACTGATTATAGCTTAATAATAATTTAAATTTTTGTAACTTTCATGAAAATTATTGGTTCGTAATAATCGTTAAATGATTCGTATAATAAATTCTACGTATTAAAAAAGAAAAGCACACTAACTCAGGTAATTCATAAATTTCAGACTAACATAAATACTAAACAGTTTTTATTCTTTAAAAACGAGCAGAACGCAAATAAGATAAATTGCTAAATTATTTATACAGGCGCAGCTAAATAATTTTTCTTGCTTTTAAAGTTACATTGGAGAAATGTAAAAAAAGTTTTCTTATTATATTAATAAAGCTGTTTAAAAGTTATAGATTTTTTTTATAAAATAGAATACTTACATTGCAAACACTTTCAAAAAATATTCAGCGCCTAAATTCCGCGATCACTCACAATATAAGATAGGTAAAGTTCCAGGCGACTAGCACCCTCAGACACTTGTAGCACAAGACCGTTAAGGCATAATTAAAACATTACACTGCGTCCGCCAAGGGAGGCGAGCATATTATCAATGCCGGCGCACTACTACGCAGGTTCACCCCGTCTAACAATAGAAATGAAGTCGCAATTTCTTACCCTTTTTCATTCCCTTGCGCCCACTCGATTTTATATTGGAAAATTACATTTTTTGTGCACTCTAA
This sequence comes from Papilio memnon, assembly GCA_003118335.3. Classification (NCBI taxonomy): domain Eukaryota; kingdom Metazoa; phylum Arthropoda; class Insecta; order Lepidoptera; family Papilionidae; genus Papilio; species Papilio memnon. The sequence goes on from LD688996.1 coordinate 1,027,878, forward strand.
AATTAACAAAATATTTCAGTTTAATTAATAGTTATACACTCACAATTACTTCGCGGATAATCTTTATAATATCTTTATTTCTAAATGTGATATCTAATCATATCTAATAAGAATTAAAAAAAAATTAAAGGAGTACCATGCTTAAAGTTCCGATTCCGATTCCGCAATGACGAAATCTATATTTGACATCCTCCACTGAACACGTGAGGCACAAAGGTGAGGGGGGGTTTGGAAAAGCCACCAAATATGACAAGGACAGGGAGGGGGTATATAATGAGTCCTCACGTATACATAACAACTTTACCAACCTTAACGTCTGTTTGAACATTTTTATAACGATGTTTTTTCCAACATTTATTCAAATACCTGTTAAGATGATAGTTATTTTGAAAATTTCAATATCCTTTATATTAATGAATACATGGGGGTTTTGGTTACAACTAATAATTAGTTTGTATAGCAAATAAGTTTAAGCTTGACCGAGATATGGTTCACTACAATAGTCGAATGGTGGATTCCTTACCTTTAGCCAATATACTATCGACGCTTCTAGCCCAATCAAATTAAGGTATTGTAGCTATATTAATTCACATAAAGCTGAAAATTGGTAAGAATGTTCGCCACACCCTCGGAATAAGTCATTGCTGAAAGTCTTCATTGATTCCGGATTTGGAAAAAAAATTCAACCCCAAAAAGTACCAAAAATTAGATTTTCGCGTTTTTAGCCTAAATAGTAAGTTTTATCAAAAAAATTACCTCGAACCAAATTGTAGAGAAGAAAAATGACCTATAAAAAAACCTAAACGGACTTTGTCTAGGAGCCACGGTTTCTGAGATAATACGATTAACAAGTACCAACGCTGGTTGCAAACACCTCACCGATGATTTGTTTATGTTACTCAGTGATAATTTAGCTTTGATGGCGTTAATTTGTGTTATGTTGCAAGACAAAGAAATTATTATCCTGTTACGAGTTTTTGAAAAAGTGATCTTTACGTGGAGGAAGTGTATAATTATTCAACTGTAATATCTCAGAAACTAGTGCATTAAGAAAAAGACAGACCGTTTAATAGTCGGAGAGGTTTTGATAGGTAATTTTATGATACAAATACAATTCGGATCTAAGGCAATTTTATGACAAAATTTACCATTTCCGCGAAAAAAGATAAACTTATAGTTTTTGGAACTATTTTTTTTTTCCAAATGCAAGATCGATAAGTACATTCATGATTCACATATAATTATATTCCAATCATACCTACTAATTTTAAGCTCTATGCGAATTTTTATGTTTTCAATACCTTCATTTTTTTGCGCTTTACTTATTTCATCAAACGGGCACGTGTACTCAAACACGTGACATAATTTGAGCTCGCAATCATTAAGATCTTTTATACTATTCGAGGTTATATTATTTCTCGTTATGATTTCTTAATAAGTATAAAAATAATAGAAATTTATTCCCTGCTGGAAATTTGGTTAAGTTGGGTATGGACAATGGACAATGGCAAAACTCCATACATTTTGACATTTAAATAAAATACTTACTTTTCAATGAAAAAAAAAATGTTTAATCAGTTTCATTTTCTGAATTCATTTGTGCAAGAATTTTGATCAAAACACGTGGAAAATTTATTTTCTATTATTAGAGCGTCGGTGGCTCAGGGGTTTGAGCAGTTGGCTTGTAATCTACAGGTCTTGGGTTCGAATCCCGCTATGTAACAATGTGATTTTCGATTTTTCGAATTTTACATGTACATAAATTACCCGACGTTCTTACGGTGAAGGAAAAACATCGTGATGCAACCTGCACATATTGGCGAAGAAATTTTAAGATATGTTTGAAGTCAACCAATACGTGCGGCCATTGTGGTTGACTATGGCCTAGTCACCCTAACTTAGGGTAGGCTCCGAGCCCCTCGGTGGGGACGCTGGTGATGGTGATGATTAGAAATTTTAAGTCATGAACTTTTGTGTTTGTATTATATTGTACTAGTTTTCGCTCGCGACTCCGTCCGAGTGGAATAAAAACATAAAAAATAAAATTCAATTATAATAATTAAAAGAAGTCCTATCCTTTATAAGTCACTTTAAGATGCTAAAAACGTCTGAGAAGAGTTGTTCATTGTTCTTTGATTAAATATAGAATTAAATCTGAAATGTCAGTGTAATTCCAAGATGGCCGCCGTTACAAGACGGCGAGCAACACATTCTTGCACAACCCCGCAACATGGGTATCAAATGAAAGTGCTTGACTTGTAGGGTACGGTGCTCTATGAAAAATGATAATTAAGGATAAGAATAAGGATAATTTTTATGCTAAAAACATACTGACTCTTTATATATCAATTTACTAGTACAATTTGCAGAATACTTTTGCATATGTTATTTGTTACCATTCCAAATAAGCTCGAAGCTTGGGCTAGGAGAAATCCCAAATGGCCACCACTACAAGATATTTTTTTCTAAATTATAAATAGTTAGTCTTTATGTGCACGTAGTCGAAAATTCTGAAAACCGTTCTCATTTAGCCGCAATTGGAAATAGAAACTTAATTATCAAGCAATCTCAATAAATTTGTATTCACAGCAATTGAAGCTACCTTAGTATAGTTGAATAAGAAATAACAAAACCATTTAAATAAGCTCCAAACTGTGGTTCACGATACTAGTTAAATTAATGTCACAGGTGTGCCGTGCTCTCGTGCAGTGAGTTCGAATCCCGCCGTTCAACCGACCGAGCGCGTAATTAATAGTCCGTATATACTCCTAACGCTGGTGCTTGAGTATAAAAAAATCGTTATATATCTTTAATCGCAAACTTATTTAGAAAGAAAAGAAATGAAACATTACCATAATCTGTACACATCTGCATAATGTGAAATTTTAACTTCATCTAATTTATGTTTCAGGTAAAAATTAGGGTGCCTAAAAGTACAACGAAACCTCCCAAACTAACGTCATCTCAGCTGAAACTGCAGCAGCACTGCACCTGCGATGATGACCGGTCAGTCTGTTCCGAGACTTGTGGATTACCAGGACAGTCTGTAGGCGATGGTCGAGCGGCGAATCTGTTTAATATACAGGTAAGTGTATGGTAGTAACAATTAAAGTAAACGAGCGAGGTCGGCCCAGGCTATGTACTTCCAGGTCTCTCTCTCTCTCACCTCTTGAACAATAGTAGATATACATAGAATCCATAGAGGTAAGAGATTGATATAACAATGTGTTGTTTTAATGCAATTTTGCTATCAGTACCAAAATATACACTGCTGTAATATCAATCGATGTTTTAGAGGAAAATGTGTGGGTTGGCATTAAACGTAGGGCGAGGTAAAAACACCCCACAAGGAAGTATATTTCGAGGTTAATTAGTATATTTTGAGTAGATGGCAGACACTTCACATTTTCTGAAGGGTAAACCTGAAATAAGATTATATGAAAGGAAAACAAAATAAATACCTTTATAGAAATCTTACAGAGTATTAACAAAAGCTCCATAAATATAGAGAATAGACCGTTGATTGAAAGCCTTACCTTCAGCACTTACGGCCATCTCACATTACATTTTCATCTGAGGATAATGTTTGTCACAATTTTATAAAGAAATCATTACTTCTATTCATGAGCTCTGCCGTTAAACCCAAGTGTTACCCATACCCAAGTGTTTCACTATATTATTTGTTCGACTGAAAATTATTAACGATCGATCGATTTTGAAAATTTCTTCAACAATAAATGAAAACCATTTTTTATCAGCCAGCAAGGTCGGGAGCTATTTTTATTTAACCAAGCGAAACCAAAACCTGTTGCTAATGTCATATCCTACTTTCTTAAGTTAATTAAATATTAAAAATGCGAAAGTTTGGATAGATGTATGTTTTCAGTGGGTAGCTAACTACGGCTAAACGGATTTGGACGAAACTTGGCACCTAGTTACAAAGTTATTAAAATAAAAGTGTTCTTTGTTCAGATTCCTGATGACATCTGTGAGTCCCTCACCCACCGGACTGCTATGAATTCTGAGGTAGTGTATAGTACCGCGGAGAAACACGACACGCTTTGCGACGTATGCAACGTGACCCCCAAAGACGCCCCCAAAGGTGTTCAAGCGCAGAAGGTGCTCCATCCAGACAAAGATGTTTTCATCCTGCAGATAGGTAAACAGACAGATGAACCCAACCGAACTGGAAATATAGAGGTACAGAATTTATAATGATATTCAACCCACGATATTGTTTGAATGTTTGTTATTTATAGCAATTCTAAAAAGTTGGACTAAAACAACCCTTCTTAATTTTTGTTTTCCATCCATTGACGTCATTAGTCTATAGAATTAACGTTTAATATAAAGTAATACGTCACAAAAAGGTCGGAATCACAACGCACAGTGAGGGAAGGGGGAGGGGGAAGGGAGAGACTACGATCACGGGCTGCCATTCGGGAGTTGACAACTTTACCTGACCTCGGAAGTTGTATTTCATATTATCCGTTAAGAGTGGTTTTAGGAACTTGTATTTCTTCAAGTCCTTGAAGTTTCATTATAGGCTAAGATCCAAAGCGTTTTTCCTTCCCTCATCAGCTTTCCTGATGAAACCTACATTATACGAAAGAACACATTCGTTTAAACATGTTGTAACCGGGTTGCCTAATCCACCCTGGCAAGGCTATGTTTAATTGATCTCTGAAGTGGTAAATTTTTGGAGGAAAAACCCCTTATCGAGTTTCCTGAAAATATTGTCACCTATCGATAGTACGTAACGTAAATATTACTCTAAGGTGGTGTTGCCTATCTTTTTCCTGGCAAAAGTAGGGGTTGCCACCTATTAAATGGTGACAAAATAGAGGCTAACTACCCTTATCGAATTTTCCCATGAAATTATACTCAAAATGAATGAATATTAATGGTCCTAACACAATGGTATAGAGTTACCTCTCCAAAACTTGTCAAAAGATAGGGTTGCAACGGTTTAAAGATTCTCAAATCTATCTAATAAAGATCGATTATAAGATAAAAAACTAACTATCATCACTAAAAATACTCCTGCCGCACTCTGGAGAAGAAGGCGAACCGAACTACACCTCACGCTTTGAAATTGTTCAATATTTAGGGTCTAGGGGCCCATCCCCTTCATCTGTTTCCTTAGTTTAAAATTAAATTGAATATGTAGATTTATCTTCGCACGAATGGGCCGGCTTGCCCGGTGCAATACCACGACCACACAGAAGACAGGCGTGAAGTGAAGTAATTGCGCGTTTCGTCTGATGAGTGTGGTGCCGGAGACCCAACCCCCCTCCCCCGCCCCACCACCAGCATGCTAGCAGGAAGTGAAGAGTATTTACCCCAGGGAGGTACCAATATCTCTGCTATTAGGGAATCCCCCTCCGCGCGTTTACGCCTAAGCTCCCGATTGGAGTCTGGAGGTGAGCGCGCGGGCCGCCCTGCGTACTCTGGGGTGGGCAACAACCCGCTCGTGGCTGGAGCTCGGGGCCAACGCAACGGACACCACGCGGCATCCCCTTCCACGCTCGCCGTGGAATTTTGCAATATCAGGGGACTTCATTCTAACTTGGATGCCGTCCACTACCATCTACGGACGGCCAAGCCTGCCTTACTTTTCCTCACTGAGACGCAGATATCCTCTCCGGCAGACACATCGTACCTCTCCTGCCCCTGTTACAAATTGGAACATTCCTTTTTGCCGCGGGCTGGGGTGTGCGTGTACGTCCGAGAGGATATCTGTTCTCGTCGCCTCAGCCTTCTTGAAGGTAGGGACTTATCTGTTTTGTGGCTGCGCGTAGATAGCGATGACCACCCGCGAGTCTACGCGTGCCTCTATAGGTACCATAGCGGTAGTGCCGAAATTGACCGACTCATGGAGCAAGTCCAAGCGGCTACTGATTCCGTACTGGAACAGATCCCCTCCGCTGAGATCGTGGTACTCGGCGATTTCAATGCCCACCATGCCGAATGGCTCGGCTCTCGTACCACCGATCATGCGGGGAGATCTGTCCACGACTTCGCCTTGTCATATGATCTGACACAGCTGGTTACCTCGCCAACGCGAAACCCAGATGTAGATGATCATACACCTTCCCTGTTGGACCTTCTGCTGACCGATCCCGATACCGTTGCCGATTCTGTTACCGATGTGGTGCTTCGGCGGATGGAAGTTTTTATTCCGTCATTTGTTTTACCCATCGGGGGCAGTTCTCGGCCCTGGTTTGGACAATCCTGCAAATTAGCTGCACGCTACAAGCAGGATTGCTACCGAGCCTAGGCTGGGCCGTCAGCGGCTAGGGATGTAAATACCGGCCTTCTCAAAAAGAAGTACAACTCTGCCTCCAGGTCCTCCAAAAGAGTGATTGCCAAGACAAAGTCGGAACACATGGCCAGCATTGGCGAGAGACTGGTGCGCCTTCCCTCGGGAACACGTGCGTTTTGGTCTCTGGCCAAGGCTGTCCAGGGGAATTTCTGTAAGCCGTCTTTACCATCTTTGCGCAGGGAGGATGACTCGCTGGCCCATACCGCAAAAGAGAAGGCCGATCTCCTGGGCTCTCTTTTCGCGTCGAACTCGACTCTGGAGGACAAAGGTGCTTCGCCGCCGAAAATCCCGTGCGGTGACACCTTTATGCCGGAAATCCAGTTTCGTCAGAGATCAGTGCGTGTAGCACTGCAATCTCTCGACGTCAACAAGTCGAGTGGGCCTGACGGGATTCCTCCCATTGTGCTTAGGACATGCGCTCCTGAGTTGGTACCGGTTTTAACACGCCTGTTTCGGTTCCTGTACTCCAGCGGCATAGTGCCGAATTCTTGGAAGACTGCTGCAATACACCCGATCCCAAAAAAGGCGATAGTTCGGAGCCGTCCAACTACAGGCCGATTGCCATTAGTCCCTTGTTCTCGAAAGTCATGGAAACGACCATCAATTGCCAGCTTATGAGATAGCTGGAGGAGCACCAGCTATTAAGCGATCGTCAGTACGGTTTCCGTCAACGTCACTCAGCTGGTGACCTTCTTGCGTACCTCACGCATAGATGGTCGGATGCAATCGAGGGCAAGGGGGAGGCCCTGGCAGTTAGTTTGGACGTGGCCAAGGCCTTTGATCGGGTGTGGCACAAAGCACTTCTTTCGAAGTTGCCTTCCTACGGGCTGCCCGAGAAACTCTGCGCCTGGATTTCCAGCTTCTTGGAGGGTCGGAGCATCAAGGTCGTTATCGACGGTGCATGCTCTGACCTGAAACCAATTAATGCTGGTGTCTCACAGGGCTATGTACTGTCGCCCACTCTGTTTCTTCTGCATATCAATAACATGCTGCGAATACGCAGCATCCATTGTTATGCAGACGATAGCACCGGTGATGCACTGTACACGGCCCGCGCTAATGTTTCTCGGGCCGAAACCGATGAGAACCGGAACAAACTTGTGTCTGAGCTGGAGACCCTCTTGGGTGAAGTCTCGGATTGGGGTCGACAAAATCTTGTCGATTTCAATCCTATAAAAACACAAGTATGCGCTATTTCCGCTAAAAAAGATCCCTTCGTCGTCAATCTCCGGTTCGAGAACACTCCCCTGGTTGCCTCAGCCAGTATCGGTATTCTCGGCGTTGACATATCGAGTGACGTTCAGTTTCGCGGTCATTTGGAAGACAAGGCCAAGCTGGCTTCTAAAAAGCTGGGTGTGCTCAGTAGGGCGAAGCAGTACTTCCAGCCGGGCCACCGCCTGCAACTTTACAAGGCGCAAGTTCGGCCCGGGACGGGACGGGAACACCCCAATACCAGCTTCTTCCATTTGACCGCATACAACGGAGAGCGACTCGAATCGTCTACCGAGCTCTTACCGATCGGCTAGTCGGCCTTGCGGAGAGACATCAGTTCCCTCTGCATCTTTTACCGTATTTACCACGGGGGGTGTTCCGAGGAGTTGTTTGGAACAATCCCTGCCGCCGAGTTTCGTCATCGGACGACACGACAGACCGCCAGATACCATCCTCACCATGTCAATGGCTGGCATTCCACAACCGTGCGGTTTTTGCGGAACTTTCTGCCCCGCACAGCCGCGTTGTGGAACGGTCTGTCCTCGGCGGTATTTCCAAACCAGTACGACTTAGGGTCCTTCAAGAAGCGAGCATACAATCTCCTCAAAGGCCGGCAACGCATCTGTAGTTCCTCTGGCATTGCGGATCTCTGTTGACCACCTCTGTGTTCCCGCCGCTCGTTTGCCCCCTCTCTTATAAAAAAAAGATAATAAACACAATTTAATGGCATAGGGTTGCCATGTCAGGCAACCTGGTTACAACATGTTTAAAAAAAGTGCTCTTTCATATAATGTAGGTTTTATCAGGAAAGCTGATGAGGGAAGTTCATCACTAGTGTTGTATCCCTAACTATTAATAACAGTGGCATAAAATATAAATCATATGAAAACATTTCTGAACATGAATGTTATATCGCTTTAAAAACCGCTTCTACGAATATTTAAGATTTTAAATGAAGAAATGTCTGCTCTCTATCATTCTGAACATTTAAATTGACTGCCTAATCATGAAAATCAATACAATGTCGGTCTAAGGTTACATGGGCTAATCAAATTTCATTGTGATCATGATCTATTTGGGTTGAGTGATATTTATTATTTGTCTATCAGGTTGAATTGATAACTCCTAGAGCGCCGGCAAAAATAAAGCCAGCTACACACGCCTGTAAGCAGATACAATGCGAAGACGATGATATACCGTACTGCGTACCATGCAGGACTTGTAGAGTGCCCGCTCCCAGGAAAAAGAGGAAGCGTGCGAGATGTTGCAAAAAATAGCTTCAAATTCTCTCTACACTTTTAAAATTAATGGTAAAATATTGGTCATATTGTTTCTATTTCAATAATGTATTTATCAAAATTTAGTTAGATAATATTTAATTGTGCTGGTTAAAGTACTTTGCAACATTGTCATAGGACTAAAGTTACTGTTTACATTCTCAGTTTAAAAAAAATGTCTAGATTTTTAACAATTTTTAATGAACATGACTTACAAATAAAAAAAGAATAAAACGAGTTAGTCCGTCTGTTAACTCAGATCTATACCTATTCGGTGATATCGAAGTGTATATGAAAAATGGAACATTCTGTATAATGTCAATTCACTCTTAGTACTGTCAGAAACAAAAGTGTCGTTTTTTTAAACGTTAATTTTATTTAATAATTATTTTTTCTTTAAAAGTATACTTAAAGAAAAATATAAAAACAAAGTTAATTCCTACATGGAGAACAAAACAAAAATATCCATACATGTATTATAATAAAATATATTTAACTATTGATCGGTGTTCGTTACAGAAAATTTTAAGAAACAATAACGTAGTTCAACAGTAGTAAAACTATGATACATTTGTCTATTTGTCGGAATGTGTATGTTAATATCCCTATAATTATTATTTTCGCCGCGATTGTACCAAAATACAGTATGTTAGAATTTTCACAAGGGGAATAATTGATTTTTTTTATTATAATATTTGTATTTTCTTATTTATGTATTAAAAAGTTTATTCAATCCATTAGTTTTTTTATTTACTCTAAGTTCCAAAAACGTCAAATTTATATTTGTAAGAATAAATAAAACATTTTATAGTTTTTAGTGAATACTTCCCGTCGCGTACATCAAAGATCCTACATTTGAAAATTGAGAGCAAGATGATCAATTGACTGATATTAAAACATTCGCTGGGCAGCTGTCCGGCAATAACATCATTAAGTGGCGAAAGATGTGCATTGTAGTGGGTTACTACATATGTAACACTAGCTGTTGCTTGCGACTTCGCCCGCATGAAAGAAAAAAATATTTATATATAGCCTATGTTACTCACTGATAACACAGCTTTTAAATGGTGAAAGAATGTTTGAAATCGGCCCAATACTTTTTGAGTTATTTCAATACATACAAAAATTCAAATCTTTCCTCTTAATAATATTAGTATAGATTAGTTATATCAAATAACTGTTTCAAACGACTAAATATAATAAAACCCTTGTTGCCACGGTAACGGTCACGGTCAGTCATGTGACACTTTTATTTTACTAAGAGCGGGCAAACTATCGCACAACTGTTGGGCAATTGTCGATTGTCAACTGTTTCGCAGCCTTTTCAACTGTCAAGTTGCACAACTAAAAATCGAATAGTATGCGCACCTCCGTATAAGCTCAAAGGAACCAAAGCGAGACTAAAAGGTTGTGCGATAGTTTAGTTTGAGGTGTGCACACGCTATAAGAATTTATTATTTTTGGTCACATCATATATATTTTAAGGTTGCGACATATCACACAATGTAATAAATTTTATATTTTATTTCCTCCCATTCCCCGCGTAAAGCTCTCATTACGAAATTATCAAAGCGATGTGGGGACATTGTTAATGTTTTCTAGAGGAGGATGATTGCCGAAGATTACAATTTCGATGTAGAGAATAATATACCTTTGATCGTCGACCCACGATCGTCGACCTTTGATCGATCATAACGAAGACCATTCTTACACGAGCCTACCTAATTATCTGTCACCAACCAACTAGTGTATTACACCCTTATTTTTGTAGACTTAATATTGCTAGACTTAATCATACTTCAAACTAATACTAATATTATAAATGTGAAAGTTTAGATGGATGGATGGATGTTTGTTAGTGTTTGTAGCCTAAACGGCTGAACGGATTTCGATGAAATTTGGTATAGATGTAGAGGATAGTCTGGAAGAACATACAGGCTACTCACTTTTGTTTTTTTTAATTACACGCGGACGAAGTCGCGGGCGAAATCTAGTACGATTATAATATATATTGGCTAGACTAAATTTTAAGACCTAAGGTCAGAAGTATAGATAATCTATTCTAGTCGATCAAAAGTATACGTTCACTAAATATTTATGTGGTAAAACTTCCACGTGTATTCCGTATAAAAGATTCAGAACAATGACGGAAGTTGAAACTAAATTTATTCAATCGATGGAATATGTAAGGAGGAGCTTATCCGTGATCTGCTTATGATTGTAATGTAAATGAACATTCGTATCTCGTGTAAGAGCGTCACATCGCAATCACTTTTTGACCTCTATGTACTTACGTACAGTCGGGGAATCTCGCGGTGTTCCAGCTCAAAACTATAGTACTCTGAACGTTTTGTTCGCATTGACACGACGACGCGGGACAATTACCAATAAGATGCTTTTAAATGTGTCTATACGAAATACGGTCAGTGGTACACGGCTAATTGCTTTTTATTATTATCTCATCAGTAATTGGTTATTTGTAAGAAGAGATGGGGTTTGTCTCGTTGCAAAGTCTAGGCAATTTTCTGTAACTGGAATACCACGGAATTCAGCGACTGTACTTATGTGTTGGGTGTAACATAAAGACGTATTATCTTTTTAAAGATCATCGGATCATATCACATTGCTACTTTTGCGCAAGCGATACCACTACATTACTCGTGCGCTAAAGAAATAAATATAATCTCTATAATTCGAAACGTGATGTTTATTGTACGACCAGTTGCAATAGTTTAAGAAGTAATATCAGGTAAATTTAGTCGACCAAAGCTAAATAGGGAGAAATGGAAACTCTACAACATCTAGGCTACGGAAGTGGTGAAGGATTACGACTGCTGACGGTACACGAAGCACAAGGGTTAACATATGGGACAGTCATAATCGTGCGTGCAACTGCAAGGAAGCTTCAGCTGTACGATAGTGTACAACACGCTGTGGTAGCGGTTTCAAGGCACACGATCGAATGTGTTTACTACAAAGCGACCGTCAAGACGCAACAGCGAAACTTATTACGAGGGCGATGAATGCGTCGACCGATAGAATCATCGCCTACAACATACGAATGGCGATGATGAACAGAGACACAGCGATCGTAGAAGGTCTGCAAAAAATCACATAGGCTCCGCACAATGCCACATCCGTCGCCACAGATAGCTAAACATTTAATTTAATATAAGGTGCACTATGTTGTGTTAGTATAAGTTAAAATATAATTTATAATTGTATTTAGTATAATATAGTCTATACTAATATTATAAAGAGGAAAGATTTGTATTTTTGTATTTTTGTATGTATTGAAATAACTCAAAAACTACTGGGCCGATTTTAAAAATTCTTTCACCGTTAGAAAGGTAATTTATCCGTGAGTAACATAGGCTATATTTTTTAATTTCACGCGGGTGAAGTCGCGAGCAACAGCTAGTATAATATAATAATGGAGAAAAAAAAGGAACTCATTAATGTAACACAAGGATTACGCAACAAAACAAAAAAGTATAATATATTATATATATGTAAACTGTGTAAAAAAGAGTACGGACCTAGAGTCTGTAGATGTTGTATAACAATAAATAAATAAAAATAGGGAGAAATATGTAAGGTTTCAGCTTTAGTATAAGATTTCTTGTACACCTAACGTGGTTTAGTTGGTGGTACCAAACATTTGCAAGATCATTAAAAGAAAAAAAATCGATCTGGGTGGCCATTTCATGGAATGTCTTTAATTCGGGAATCGCTTATTCTGAATTCTGGCTACGATCTAATAACATAAAAATAGTTTTGTTCATTATAACAAATTAAGCTCCGCCTTCTTTCTTCTTCTTACAAATAATTATTAAATTACCTTCAATTTTGTATAGTTTTGAATGTACTTGTACTTGAGTTTGTTATTCGATAAATAGCCATTAGTTACCGTTCGGCTCTATTTCAACACTATGTTTCATAACTTCTTTTGTGACTGAGTTGCCACTGTTTGCCTTGAAGAGGCATTTACAGATTCACCGGGCATGAGTTGGTCGAGCGCAGATGGCGCTTGGCCTAAACCTCGTTTATGAGTAACTAAGCTCGAGGGCTCCCTCAGGAGCCTCGGCTCGGGCCGTTACTTCGTTATTATTACCCGCCGAGCTCTTAGATCGCTCGAATAAAAGTTCTATTTATTATTATTCCGATTCAACGGTGCCCGAGAGGACCGAAGCTCGGCTTGATAGATTGCTGCTATATGATGACTATTATTATTATTATATCTAACATTACTACCACTTCGGAAAGCGTTATCGCTGGGAGAAGAAGTGGCGGAAGAAACTCCAGCAATGCTTCTATCATTAATAGGAAAATACCTGCCTGCTATGAGGCCGTATTGCGAGAATGATTGCCGTAGTCGACAGCGACTACGGCAATCATTCGGTTTGATCGCGAAGATCGCGGAATCTCCAAAGGAACGCAAAGGAGTAAAAATTTTGTCACTTTGTCTGTGTGTTTGTAGGTGCTAAACTCTGAAACGGCTTAACCGATTTGGATTTAATTTTCACTATCGTGTTGGAATAAGCATCATTTAACATTTAGTGCTAAAATTTTATCATTTTGTGTGTTTCTGGGCGCTAATCTCTGAAACGGCTTAACCGATTTGGATTTCCATCCATCTAAACTTTCGCATTTATGATATTATATTAGAAAGCTAACCAAAAAATGGCAAAAAATCTGAATGGAACAATAACTTTACGAAGTTCTAACCAGAAACTAGGATTATCGTTTGCCAGACGGCGGGTGCAAAAAAATTGCGCCGACACAATCGGCTCGCGAACAAAGGACGGCGGCGCCTTTTATCGCAGGGGGTTGCTCAACGTATTATCGAGCGGAACGATAGATGTGCGGTAAGCGGACACGTCCGTTTACCTCAGCAGTCTGTAGCGGAATGTTTCCTAACACATATATAAAATAAACATATATTTATTTAAAGGAGCCCAAGTCAGTGGTAGAGCTAGCGTTAACATCTTCGCACGAATGGGCCGGCTCGCCCGGTGCAATACCACGACCACACAGAAGACAGGCGTG